>VWZO01007595.1:122291-462941 GCA_013396975.1 Bucco capensis | reverse complement strand
CACTGATCTCCAGCTGGACATCGAGCCATTGACCACTACTCTCTGGATGCAACCATCCAGCCAGTTCCTTATCCAATGAACAGTCTAGCCATCAAATCCATAGCTCTCTGACTTGGCCAGTAGAATGTTGTGGGGGACTGTGTCAAAGGCCTTGCAGAAGTGCAGATAGAGCACATCCCCAGGTTGTCCCTTGTCCACTGAGGTAGTCACAGTATCATAGAAAGCCACTAGGTTTGTCAAACAGGATCTGCCCTTAGTGAAGTCAATCTTTTTGAGTCAAACAGTAAGTGTAAATAGGAAATTAGTAAGCTGTATATACCAATATTTGACTCAGCATTCTGAAAGAATCTGATAATAAATCCCATTAAATGGTGTGACATACCAGTAATATATTATTTGAAATTCTTTTGGCATCAGTTATTTTCTGTGCATTTCTGTAGCATGCAAATAGTTTTCCTTTATAGCACAAGTTGAATTAGTATCTGCTGTTCAAATGAATTGTCATATTGCTATCAATAATATTGGACTGATTTTCCATGGTACTTTCACACCAATATGTTTTCATAATATAGCAGGGGTTTAGTCCAGATTTCAATCATATTCTTGAACCTTTGAAGGAACATGAAAACAGCATTGATTCGAAGTGCTTAGCAGAAACTGGTTAGTGAGTTGATACAGTTTTAATTATCTTTAGTAAGATGGACTAAAAAACTACCTTAAGCATATTCTTAGTAGAACAAGCAGAACTTTCAGAATTCCAAAATACAGGTGCCTTTAAATGTCATTGTAAGACATGACAAATCCCATTCCACGTGCCTGCCTCAAAGAGAGAATCCTAAACTGAGCCTTTACCATCTAGGGTCTGAAATGCCTGTACCTGTCTTGAGCTCAGCTGTAAAGCTGTGTAAGAACTTTTCTTTCTCTGGATATTTTTGTTTCATGTCTTTTGCATTCAGAGTTTAAAGGATTTGCATTAGGTGCACAGCCAGACCCTTGTCTACACTGTGCCCAATTGCCTTGGAGTGGTCATGAAACACAAATGAGTCTGGATAGTCTGATCCTCCTTCATCCCTTTGCTTTGTTACAGATGTCAGAAGTGACCAGGCAGAGCTGTTCAGTCTTTTTCTGCATGAAGGCAGACTTTACTTTTCAGATTGAAATGCATAATAACAGGATGCAATCATGTTTTTTTGCAAAGCACACAGTGTAAGCTTGCCCCGTGCTGTTGGTTAGGTGAATGTGCATTCACCTTGGGCTTTCACTAGGTTGCAAGGTACATAACATTTCTTCCTGAATCACGATTCAAGGTTGCTCTGGTTTGAGCTAAACTGATCTAATTCTCATCAGTGATTTTACTTTTTAACTCATTTTCTTCTAAGTAACTGCTCTTTCTGAAGTTAACAGCATGTTTTTTTGCAGTGTCTGCTTCTAGAAGTGATAACACTCAATGTTTATAATTGGTACCAAGAATTGGGGTGCAGAAAGGCTCTTGGGTATGTATATTTCTATAGGAACCAAGGTCACTGCTAACTCTTGTGTACCACATTGGACTAGCAAGAGGAGGGGAGGGGACAGGACAGGACAGGGGACCTTAAACTAACCAGCAAGGGATTCCATTCCATGGATGTCATACTCAGTATAAAGCCGAAGGATCACAAAGGTTTAGCTCTCTTCTTCAATGGCAGTGTCCTAAGAGGGCTGTGTCTGTTGTTCTGCCTTTTAATCCTAATCTGTGAGTTCCTGAATCCAGTTCCCAAATCCAGCTCCTGTTTGCCACTGACTCCAGCCTGGGACTTCTCCAGTGCCTGCTCACAGCATCAGTGGTGATATAGTTCCCATCAGGGGTGTGTTTGGGGTTCAGTATTGGTTTTGTTTATAATTGTTTGTCTTTCATTGTGTTGTTATTTTCATTAAAGTTGTTGAGTTTTTCTTTTCCAACTCATCAATCTCTCTGCCTTATTTCTTTCTCTTCCCCTTTGGGAAGGCAGAGGGTTAATAGAAAGTGTCTGTCACTTGTTCAGTGGCCAGCTCAGCCCTAACTCTTGACAGAGGTCATCTCTATTTTACAGCTCAATACTTGAGGGAAGTTCCAAACTGTTGGAAAGAATTTCAATTTCTTCAAGTGAAGGTTATTAACTTGACTATGATTTACTGGGACCAAACTGCAATTAAGTAATAATGCATATTTTAATGTGCATTATTTCCTGTGCAAATTCTTTGAAACAAATGCCATTGTTTTTAAAATAAAGAATAATTGTTTTACCATGCTGACTGCTCAATTAATATCAGAAATGTATTAAATCAATAGTAGGGATTTGAGGTATCTGAGGTTTGAGATGTTTTCATGTGATGGGGAACTTGTACTCCCCTCTCTGGGATCCAACTGTATAGACTACATTGGAAGCTTACATTTGAAGCCCTCTTAGTTGTCAAATGCTGAGGCAGAAACTACAATTGCAGTAGTTATAGTCTCCTGTTCAGTAATAAACATTGACAGTGTTGTGTGAAGCAGGTTAGTATGTCTAAAAGAGATGAAGATTCCCTCAAGGACAACCTTGCAAATACTTGTCATTTAGAGGCAGATGAAACTGGAATTTCCCCCTTATTTATTGCTAGTATTTTCACACTCCACAAAAAGTAATTTTCAGCTATTCAAACCTGTGTTCAATGTGCAGGTTAGGACTAGAATTTGATGTCAGGTATGATTAAAGTCACAAACTCACTATCAGTAGGAACTGGAAGGAGCAATTTCTTGTTTTTAAAAAGTATTATCTGTCTGTCTGAGGGTGGTGGAAGTTTAGCCTGGAGGGATGTGGAGAGGCAGGACTGAAGTAGGGAGAGGAGTGAGTTTCATGAAAACATTGTAAGGTTCAGCTCTAAAATTGTATTTTAGCAGTAGTAGGTGATTCCTTGAAACAGATTTGTGCTGTTTACATATACACATGACTGTGCTTGCATATCAATTTCAGTTTTACATAAGTTAGGGGTAATTTTATTTCAGTCTTAGCATAGATGAATTTTAAACCAAATTTAAGCTATATTTATTTCAGTCTAAGATTTTTTGTTTAAGAGAAGAGGGGGGGGAAACTCTGTGTATTAAAACTAACACAGTTACATGGTAATATGTGAAGCTTTCAAAAAACCAACCAACCACCTTAAAGGGTTGTTGTTTTTTTTTTCCAAGGAAAAATTTAATCTTCAAATCATGAATTATGCTTAGCTTGTTTAAACCTATACCAAAACACTGAGGGAATAGTCAACTAATTCCAAGAGAGGTATGTAGCAATATCAGAAATCTAGTTTGGTACAGAAAAAGCTTGTAGTATAGAAACAGATTTTTTTCATACCTATTATTCACTGCAAATTGTTTATGATGTTGAAAACTTTGAATGAAAGCTGCAGTTGGCCTAAATTCCTCCTTTAATGTGATTATACAAAATCTCTCACAACTGTGCTGCCTTGTAGATCTCTTCTAACCTAGCAACAGGATCTCTGCTTTCCTGAGGATAATTTAGATGATTGTTTTCCATTCATTCATTCTCTGTCTTGTTTGTAATCAAAAGATCTTGGATGAATGAATATTATCTCTATCTCACTATAGAAATTGCTTGAATCTTGAGTATAAATACTAAACATTGTACAACAAAGCTAAGTCTATGGAATCATATTCACTTTATAGACTCTTATATTTTCAGTAATTTATCTGCTTTTTTTCCCCCCTTAGCATACTCATTTCTTAATAGAAGCTTGAAGTGCATGTTGTAAGCTATGGATGGCTGGTGACTGACTAACAGTATTTAATAACACTTGTGAGAATGACTAAGTGTTGACTGAAAGTATTTCTGTGCACTGGAACTGCAGTGAAATTGCTGTGGAATCAGAGTGCTGCTCAAGGAAACAGAATCATTTGTTTCATTCATTAGGGTCATGAGGTAAATTAGCTACAGCTTTTCTTACAGCCTGATCCAAACAACTCTATTAAATGCAGAAGAGTGACAAATTCAGAAAGGTGCTGCTAGAACAAGGAATTGATTAGAAATATTAATTCTGTGCAAGCCTATGGCAATATTCTATGCAGATGAAATTATCCTAGTGTTCCATGCTGAACACTGAGCTGTAATAAATATAATCAGTCTTTCACATCAGCCAGTCTTCTGTGTATGTCCGCACATTTGTATCTTCCTGAGTCATTTCAAGTCTTCTGCAAGTGAGCAAGGAGCTAAGATATAACATCCTTTTAAGGGAATGATTTTAAACAAGAGTGCTTGAATCTGATTAACTCCATACTTGTCCCACAGATGTAGAATAGGAATCTGCTCTTAGAGCTTTCTGAGGCTCAGTAAGCCCAACTGGAAGTACTAATGCCTGCAGAAGGGAACAGATGCACTATGGCCACTGGCTACAGCAGCATTGCCACTTCCACTTAGCCTCCTCCCACCACTCTCTCTTCTACACAATTACACCTCAGCCCAGAGGAACAATATTGCAACTTGCAGCATTCAGTAGTCTCAAGATCAGAGAGCAGTCAGTGGCTGAGTCTGCCCTGGTTGCTGATTCACTGCTGCAATGAGTGAGGCAGATGATTGCCCTTGCAATGACAGCTCTGTGATGTGGATGGGCATTTCCTGCTCACCAGCATCAGGGATGGGGCTATCTGGTTCACTCACAGGAACCATCAAGCAGTCAGTTGATAGCAATAGCTTTTGGTGGTAATTGACCAAGGCTAGAACATAAGCCTTTCATCTCTAAACTAGCTTATTCAGTAGGCCTTAAAAAAGGCTGCTAAACTAAGCTGTGTTTTCTCTTTAAAGAAAGAAAATATTTCTGATTGTGGCCATATCAGTATAATTCCATTGTTTGGGTTTTTTTTTACTTGTTTGTAACAGTTCCAAGTTATTCAAGGTGATCTTTTTTTATCTCAAAAATCTGTTTTTTTCTAGTTGGATGATACACAGATAGCCTATAGATCTTTGTTAAATATGAAACCTCACTTTAATTCCCTTCCTTTGTGTTGTTAGGTACAGATTGCAAAGCCACGTTAGCCATATTAGAATTGATATGAAAATGAAATATAGCCTCAAAACTCACCATCTTTAAATTGCTGAAATACCTTTCCAGTGAGTAAGAGAACATGTCAGACTGGTGGTATGTAGTCACTTGATAGTGTTGGTATGAAAGCTTTCAGAACACGCTGTGAGAATGCTTTTCACTTTAGAAAGCTGACTACAGTTTGAGAAGGCTTCTTAGTTCTCAGTCTGTGTTAGAAGGCTATAAACTGGATGTGTCAGAACACTGAAATGTTTACATAAAGAAATCTAATTCAAGTCCATCCAGATTTAAGGGCTCTCAGCAGGCTGACACTAAGGCATTTTGATGTCTAAGAGGTGAGGAGAGCAAACTTACCCTGTGGCTGTCTCCATATACCTTACCATCTCTAATAACCAAGCCTTCATACATCTGCTTTAGGTGGTGGCAGATTTTGCATGAATTAAGAGATTATCTAGCTAACAGTGTGTTGTCTCAGCTAGCAGCCAGTAGTTGATGCACAAAGTTGCTTGCAGAAGAGAGAAGCACAGAGGTGTGCTCCTTCCAGAATGTCTCCCCAGCATTCTGTAAATTTTACTTCTATCAATACTTCTACCATTTTTCTTAAGCCAAATGGCTTTCACAACTCTTTGTAGCACAAATTTCATATTCTGTATATTTACCCTATAAAAAGCTATCTACTTAGTTTTACATTTCATAATTATTTTATTTTCTTTTAGTTTTTAACAGCCTGGAAAACTATGTAAGCATTAGTTCTTTATTTACTTGCACATCTTTTGTGTGTTAGCATATAGTGAGTCAATATTTTGGTTTTGTTTTATACTCTTGAAGTATAATTTCATTAAAACAGTGTGTTAATAATGAGCAATAAGTCTATCACCTACCTGAGGAGGAAGCTTTTTACCTTCAGTTTTCCAGCTATTAGGTACAAATGATGAACATTGGGGTTTTCTTCACCCCAATAGCTGTTTAGAGCTGCCAGAAACAGGTTGATTTACATAACAGTTCTCTGCATGTAGGACCTTTGTGAATTAATCAAGAATGCTTTATGTGATGGAAACATCAAAGAGCATGGTATCCTATTTTTGAATTATTTCCCTTTGCTAATGAGGAGAAAAAAGTGAGCTGAATCAACATCTCAGAGGCATTCTATTAGCAAAGGAAGTGACAAGAATTACTGCAATGAAATATTGAAATAATACCATGTACTTGCATGTGCTACTCAGTTACCTTGCTGTAACAAAGGTTGTCAAAAGCAAACCACACATTAACCCATAATGTGCAAGACAATTTTATTCACTGCAATTTGGATTTCATGAGAAAACACAACAGGAACTTGTAAGGCAATGCAGCATTAGCAGTTGTTGTATAATGCTTTTATTTACAGATTGATTTGGTTTCAAAAGCATGGATCTTATTAAATAAGTATGAGGGGCTAAAATAAAGCCTGAGTGGCTCCAGGGATTTCTAATGGGATACTGAATATTTTACCACTGTATCAGAGATTTGGAGATTGTTCCTACAAGTAATATTTCAATGTGACATGACAGCTGTCTGGTTGCTTCTGTGAATTCTCTTGCTGAAGGATTTGACTTTACTCAGGTTTTCCATCTCCTGGATATGTCTTTGCCTGGGGTGTACAGGTGAAGTGATTTTCTTTTGTGATCTCACATATGTAATAAGAAATGGGAAACCACTAATAGAGAGGATTGGGAGACTTGCTCCAAGTTGAGTCCTGTAAATTACTGCTTAGTACAGTCTTATAATATGGACACTTCAGCTCAAAAGAATCAGAGGGCTAAGGGTTGAGTTCTGTACAAGTCTTGATCTCAAAAGAGCTCTTAAACTGCTTAGCTGCTGGGGAAAATATGTAACTGGCACCAGTCCTGATGATTTTTAAAAGCTATCCCTGTGGGTTTTTTGTCATCTGAACAATTCAGAGGAAATAATTTCAAGCTCTCTCAGTTCTAATTATTATTCCCTCTGTAACCTTGTCAGTCTGGTGGAGTACAGTCTGTTTTCTATTTGTTCTGAAAGGTGAGTATCCTCATCCTTGAACTGTTCCATTGCTAGAAATGAAAACTAATTGATTCCATACAATTTCAATGTGACTAGTGAATCACAATCAGTTGCTGTCCTACGAATTGCAGAGTTATTTCACCTAGCAAAGCAATAATTTTCAGCTGCATTTAGCTCCCCTGAATTCATTTGGCAGCTTTCATTATAGAGAGTCATACTATCAGTGGGTGCCTAAAAGCTCTTAAGATTGGGTTTGCATATTCTAAAGCAGGCAGCAGTTGTTTGTGTTTCAGGTGATATTTGCTGGATTTGGTACAAAAAAATCTGACAAGCTGAGCATCCTGAAATTGTTAGTTGGTTTTGGAAGTATTCATTTACTTGTCTTTTTCCTCAGAGAAGGGGAAGCTTTAAACCACATGCTAAAGTTCTGTGCCTGAATCTGTTAGTAACTTGGTAAATCTTCTATCAGCAAGTATTTAAAATATAATTCTCTCAGTTGGCTAGGTCACTTAAGGAAATGTTTTCAAGCGTGGAATTGACATCAATTCTTTCTGGATAATAAATGAGCTAAATGGGCACTTGGCATCTCTACTAGTGTCCAGTCATAAAAGCATTTTGTACTGCCACTGATTACAGCAGCAATTTAGAATTGAACTGTTGCCATTTAGACTATATAATGACATTCAAGGAATCCAAAACACAGAGTCTAGTGAGTTGTTCTCAACACCTCAGTGATCAAGATTCAGAGTTGAGAGGTTTGATACTGTTAAAAATAGTTTCATCTATTCTGCTGGTGTAAGATAGCCAGATGAGAAGTAACCCTTTCAGAATTAAGCAGGGCAAATAATCTTTGTGTTCTTTGATTAAAGAAGTACTGATGTTCGTCAGAGCACCGACATAACGCAACCAACTGAGTTGGATGGTTCATTGATTTTAATGCTTATACATACCTGACTGCAGACTTAGACCTTGAATTTATTACCTTTCTGGCAAATCCGCCTATTAACCTCTGCATTCCTTGTCTATCATGGTGCTACATGATTAGACTCTTCTTTTTCCACCAAGGATGATTTCTTTTGAATGTAACAAGTTTAGAAGCTTATAGGGTTAAAGAATTAAATCCATGTTCCAGTGCTTGAGAATATTGGATATTCTGGGAAGAGAAGGAGTTCTGTGAGTTCTCTTGAAGCAGTACAGAAGTAAACCACTCAGATGTCACAACCAAGAAATAAGCCATTGTGAGACTGAAAGATCAGGTAGAAGCCACCTAAATTTATGACTTTCTAGGCAGTTTCTCTTTCAGTTTGTCCTGGAGTAAGCTAGGTGCTTTAACTATGGGCAGGTCACATACTCTGGATTTTAATTTCAGATTTACAGGATAATATTTGAAGAGTTGGCAAATTGTGTAGTCGTATTTATATCTTCATCTATTGATGCTTGAAAGCACCTAATAAAGTAACTAAACTCTGGAAGAGTGCTGGCTGCTCTCAGGAACATGTGATAGAGACTTCACAAGGACAGGGAGTGAGCAGCATCTCAGGATCAATGGTGTCATTTCAAATGAAGTCAGAGTATTTCCCTCTTATTTTCATCTCAATTACAGTGACATAGTTCTTTGTTGACAGCAGTGAACACTGATTCATCTTTTATTTAGCTATAAAAATGAGGTGCTTATAAAAAAAAATCACTAACATGAATCTGAAGCAGTACCCTAGTTAAAATGGTGATTTACTTCAGCTACTTCAAGGTATAATTAAGCCTTCTCTGGATGCTGCTAACAGCAAGTTAAGTGCTAACATTTTTCAATTGAATTTCTACTGTTATCCCAACAGTTTATGTGTAAGGAGAGCTGATTTTGACAGCCTCACTGTTCTAATAGCCTTCTGGGGAGATTGACTGTCGGAGCAAACCTGGTATCAATAAACAGTCTGTAGCAATTTCTTCTTTAATGCTCTTTTCTTTTTGAACAACAGATATATTTTCAGCAGAGACTTAAAATCCCATTCTATTTGCCTTAGTCTGGAACTTTCTTAGGAGAAAAAGATCTTAGTTCTCTGGCATTAGTGCCTTGTGTGCTTTAGGATATGATTAAACTAATGTGTCCAATCTATTTTACCCTAAGTACCCATTGTGTTTGATGCATAGCAGCAATGAACTGTGCCCTAGGTCACTTGTAGTATTTTTTGGTTAGAAGACAGCCAAAGCTCTTTCTTTTCTAAATAGCACAGAGTGCTCAGTGAGGTCTTTGAATGATTCATACAGCTACTTCTTTCAAAATAGGTGGTGTGTGTTCAGCTGGATGATGGTGAAGAGAGGAGGGAATAGTCACTGCTCTGTCCTTTACTGCTCTTTGAGCAGTTGTTGTATTTCATGCTTTTGTTGCTGGTTTTGCATATGTCTAGTCTTTTGCACAGGACTATGTAATGGGTGAGTAAAATATGCTTTCATTTAGCTGGATAGAATTCCTGATGGTTTCCTCTCGGTGTCCTTTAAGGATCATCTGTGCTGAGATTTGGACTTTCTTGTGTGTGTGTGTGGTTTGGAGGACATGTCTGCGTTTGGGGGGCATTTTTCTCATTGTATTCATTTCCATAACATCAGGCAGGCTGGATTTCTCTTTTTTCCCATGTAGAGTTAAGTGTAGCTGAAAGTCAGGACGGGAAGTAAGTTTAACTCTTGTCATTTTAATTATAATATTGCATCATGAGCAGGTAAGATGCCAGTGTAGTGTCAGATGGCTATGGATGCATGGAAAAAACAGTGGATATGTTTTCAAAGGATAAAAAAAATCCCAGCCTAAAGATAGTCAAATATATCCCTATCCTGAACATGACTGCTTCTGCTTAGCATAAGCTTTCAACTGTTCTGATAAAAATGCTATGTAAAACATTTGAAATCTGTTGCAAACAGTGATTCATCCTTGTAGGGATGTGCTCCTGTAGTGCAACTCTGTGTATTGCTCTGACAAAATGGAGGAGAATTGATAACATAATTACTCTGCTGCCTTAGGTATCAGGACTCAAATGTGTTTCTGCACCATAAATCAAAAGAAGATAGAGAAATTGGTTGAAGGTTGTGGTCTTACCAGTCAATGATAAAATGAAATTCACTTTTAGAAGATCAGGCATTTGGGTGACAGGGTTTTGCCTCTTCCCTACAGCCCCAGATATGTGACTCTAGACTCTTGACTGGAAAGAATCTAGAGGATAGAGCTATCTGAATCAAATCTTTGAAAAGCAATCTCCCCATCTTTCCATGAAGTCTGTCTTTGAAGCATCCTGATTCCTTTGATCATTGTCATGCCTTACACTGATCTATGCAAGATCAAATGGAAGGATAACAGCAAGGAACATAGGAAGGACAAAGAGAATCTGCAGCTATCCTTGTACAGTAATGTAGCTGAAATACAGAAATGAATCCTGGCTTGTTCTGAAAATAGTTTCAGGCATTTCATTTTAAAAATACCCCTCTAATTCGCTTTTTTTCTTTAGTGAGGAATTCCCCAGGCTAGGTGTGTTTTGTGAGCCCTTTACTCAGGCTGAGCTGGCTGTGTCTTGGTGTTGTTTCATTGAATGAGTCATTGATTCAATTAGGATTCAAGCTAATTTCTCTTAGCTCCTGTTTTACTCTTCCTGTTATAGTCTTCACGGGTTACTGCAGGAATAGAAAGTGGCAATGGAGTTTGTGAACTGGAAATGTAAAGAAAAATGAAGGAAACCTAGCTTCTAATTCAGTTAACTTCTAAACAAGCAAACAAAACTCTTCAACAATTGAAATTCAATAAATAGCACAAAATAAAGTAGATTATTCTTTTTTTGGAACTGAGTCCTGCCTATGTGTGTAATCCCATGGAGGGCCAGCTTTTGTATGCATCAGAATCAATCCTTGACTGCCATGTCATCAGCCTCCCAGCACTGCCCTGGAATGTGGGGATTGTGAGTACTCTATGTATGTATAAAGTGCTCATATTCCTGTGCCTACACCAGAGAACTAACCCTTTTATCATGTCTGTGGCATTCAAATAAAATAGCAATAGTAATGTTTCTTGCAACTTCTGTGTGTTTGAAATGATAACATTTTGCTGCATTTAATGTGTTGGGTTTATTTTCTCTGGGTTTGTTTGAAATTCATTTACTATGTAGGGAAGCCACACAAGGTTTTCTTCTCTATGAGCTTTTGCTCCTAAATTTCTATGAAATAGGAGAAAATATATCTAGATTTCTGCTAATATGGTAATTTTTTAAAAATTCCAAATAGCAGTTTGGGGAACAATAAAATGTCAGATCTATTTTCAAATAGCTCTGGACTTTGAGGTGACTGCAAATGCAAAAATGAGAGGTTGGAAAGGGTCCCTTTCTAAAGTTGTTAATACTCTAGCTCATACCTTACAATAACATTATATATGAACCTTTAGTTTAAAGGTTTTGAGAAAGTTGTTAAAGTTAAGGATTTCACTCTAGACAAGACTTTGGCAACTGAAGGTCTCAGTCCAGAATCAGAATCAAAGCAGAATTGTTAACTAGGTTTTAGTTACACAGTAATACATATCCCAAAGGATTATAAGTGTCAGGATGGGATGAAAACTTGTGGCATTTAGAGATCTGTGGCTTAAGGGAGGAATCTCCCTCCAAAGGCCTAATTTCTGTGGAGGTTTTAAAATCAGCAGCAGAAACAGAAATTAATGAGGAAGCATGCTTGGCTTATCCTGCTAAACTAAATCCCCAAAGGTGAAATCTCCCTGTAGATGAAAGATTAGAAACAAAAGAATCAACCAATTAGACTTGAATAGGTTAATTTGGAGAGGCTGATGAGCACAATTGATTTAGCTTTTGAACTGGCCAGGAAAAAGGAGGATGTTTCGTGGTGCTGGCTGAGAGTCAGGGGAGGGGAAAAAAAGGCAATTGTTATGCAAGTACTGCTAAAAAGAAAGATCAGAAAAATAGAAAGGCCTTTGTTTATTGCAAGAAAGGAATGAGAAGGAGAGTCATCCCCAACTCTGCTCTTGGGGCCAGCATGAGAGCCTGAGGTTTGAATGTAGTCTCTTGTCTGAGAGGCCCAAAAGTGGGGAAGGAGGCTGTGTGAAAATAATAAACACTCAAACTAGAGAATAATACAAATATGAAGAACTTATTGATTTCTCTGTCATCTGCTTTCCTTCTCAACTCTGACTTGCCTCAGCAAAAGAGATGAGAAAGTACAAAAGGAGAAACAGAAATCACTAAGTAGTATTAATTTTCTCTCATTAGAAGAAAAGATGAAGATCCGAGGCTGGGATCAGGCAGACTGAGTAAATCTATTTGTATTGTTCATTGGGTTTGGCAATGGAGGCATAATTTGGAGAAAAGCTGTTAGCTCTAGAAGGAGGAGACTGTATTTGGTATGACACATTTGACTCATTGTCATGTGGTCCCTAAGCATTACAGGACATTTGAAATATTGGATATTATTTTAAGAGTACAAAATAAATAGATAACTTAAATCAAGGGCGTAATCCAAACCTTGCTGGACTCAGGATTCCACTGTCTCCAGAACTCTCTGGATCAGATTTGGTGCTAACTGAAGAAATAAAAAGTCTCTCAGCTGTATCATTTGCCAAGTTGTGAGAGATTTATCTGCCTATTGTTAAGATTGGGTGCTTTCACACAGCCAGGTGCTGTAAATATTCATGCTGGCATAAATTTGTCAGAGCTATTTAGTCCAAATGAGCCTTGTAGTTGAAAAGGTGCCTTATCTTTTCTTGCCCAAGGGTTCTGGTAAATTTTTGATGGGTACTGCAGAAAGATACTGTTCTAAATAGTTGATTTATCAGCATCCCTGACCCTTCTGTCTTTCTCTGGGGCTTGGGTTGTCTTTGGCTATTGAAGCAAATATAACCAGTTCTCCAAAGCACTGTGGAATTTAGCTTCTGTAACCCATGCAAAAGGCACCAGATGTTATTGGGATTCCAAGCTCCCCATCTCTGCTTTGGACTTGTCTTCCTTCAGCATGGTTATTAAACTTTGGCTAAGCAATAAAAGCTGCTTTTTGAAGACAGTGACAGTGTTGTCTGATGCTCTTTATTTTAGGCTTAAAAATACTGTCTAAAATGGCTAAATGGACAGCACATCAAAGCATGTCAGAGGCAGGAAAGGAAAGGCTGCTTCCTTTTTAGGCAAAATGATAGCCAGATTAGCATATTTATAAGCACAAAAGTTAAGAGGACAGGTTTTAGTCCTCAGTTATAGCTCTGGAATAATTGTCTTCCTCTGTTACTCAAAAATCTACTGCAATATAACAAATAGAATAGACTTGATCTCTTTTTGGAAGCCTAACATTCACTTATAGTCACTCAAGAAGTCACACCATAGTGTGACTTTTGTACAGCACATTCCTCTTTCCATCCTAGGTTATTAAAGACAATGCCACTGAGGTTTTCTTCTGTGCCATCTTTAAAGTGTTTGTAACAGTCACTGACTTCACCAAAACACCCTGAAGTCTTGCAAGCCTTGAAGTTTTCCCCCTTTAGCACAGGTTTTCATTAGCAAATTATTGTAGGCTAGAAATCTGTGCCCATTTTTGAGGGTTTAGAAAGTTGATCTAGGAAATAGATTGTCATCTATAATTAGACAGTTTAGGAAAGTTACTGAGATTACTTTTAGTTGCTTATGTTTCAGAAATGGATTTTCAGGAAAGCAGTTACCAACACAAGCAGAGATCATGAAATAATCCTCTCTTGTCAATTCCTAAGTCTTTTCAATGGCTTTCATAAAAGAAGATATTTTGTTGAATCTTATTTTGCCATACTTTAAGGAAAAAAAAATGCATATTTTAATTTGGGAGGAGGGAGGAAATGTGCATTTTCGGCAAAACACCTTGGCTAAACAGTAAAATCTTTAAATAAATCAGATTATTTCTATTTTTGATACCTAAAAAAAGGTCAAACTCCCTTTTTATTGCTTTCAGTTAAACAATTAGAAGAAAGAAAATAGTTAAATTTTAAAAAGAGCAACCACTTTTCAGTGGTTTCATTTGGTAAAAGGAATGAAGAAATCAAATCACTAGGAAGCTTACTGATGGATGCCCAGTGCTTATGAATGTCATTTCCATAGATCATGACAGCAAAGCCATTGGCAGTTTCATTACCTCCTAAAATCAGCAGATATGCTCTATCAGACTTGCAGGACCTGCTGGAAAATATTGATTCCCCCTGAACCTTAACAGAGCTCCTTCAAGCAAAGTGTTCTTCTGGTTTATGCTAACACTCTGTACAGTTTACCTCAGATTGTAATTGATTTTTCTGTTCCCAATGAAGCATTAACCATTGTGAGCAGACTATGTGAGCAAGTGGAAAGCTTGAGATTGTAAAAGGGAAAAAAATAGCAAAAAGCTCCTCATCTGTCTCCCACTATCTGGCCAGTAACCACCAACTAGCTGGGTTTTTTCCTCAATGATCCATCTTAAATAGACCAACAAATACAACATAGAAAATAACTGAAGGGCTGAATTTGTCCTCTGTGTGTGTGTGACTGCAGGAGAATGAGAACATTACACAATATAACTTTTCTGTCAATTTTTCATTCTTTTTAAGAGGCTGCCAAAAGTTAGCTGACTCCCCTTTTTTCATCTTTTAATTATATATACATGTGTATGCATGTGGCAGGCTTCTAATCTATAAATAAATGGAAGGCTTTACAGATGAAGTCTGAACTATTAACTGAATATGCAAGTATTAAATGACTTCATTTTACACAGTAGTGTGTTACAGCAATTAACAGTAGGTGCTTGTTCCAATCTCCCTTTATATGTGCTATGAAAAATAGTCTGGACACTGCTGAATATTTTAGGGCCCAAGTAATAAAAAGGGTAAACCTCTGTGAGCACAGCTGCAGAAGCTGGTCAGCCCTTTTCATATCTTGCAGCTAATGATGCTCAGCAACAATTCAGCTTCTCCAGTTTGGATCCAGGCTTCTGAGGCTAAACCTCAATCACTGGGAGCAATTTGAACTCACGTCAGCTAGAGCTTAAGAAATATCTTTCTGTGCTCCTCTGTATTTCTTATTTCTTAAAACACAGTAATACTTAAATTCCTCTGAGATTCCTTCACAAAAAAAAAAAACCAAACCCAGACAAAAAAAACCACACACTCAAACCTAAAAGAAAGCTAAGATTTATTTGACAGCACAAAGGAGAATAAAGCCCAACTCAGGGTTCTCAGAACAGATAGCACTGCTTTCACAAAAATAGCCAGTGGCTCAGGTACTAATTTACCTGCTCTATCCTGGCATTTTGTCAGTGTCACTCATGTCACAAGACAAAACTTCTGCTGAGAGAATGACAAGACTTTAGCAAGCTTCTGTCTTTTTATCTCAATAGCCTACCTCGAGGGGCAGGCTGCACAGGAAATCACAACAATGCAATTACTGTTGCACCAGGTATGACAATTCAGGAGCATGAGAAGATATTAAGAAGCTAAAGCACAGCTCTTTCTTAATTCAGTATACTCCTCATAGGTTTCTTACTAGAAATTCACTTACAAAGACATGAACCTTATTTCAAACTCTGTATTTCTCTCTAATAATTAACTGCATTGAAATGTTTCCAGATGGGTGGCTGTGAGAGTGCATTGCCTGTGTTGTTTTCTTAATGAAGATTTCATGTTGTCTTGTGTGTCCAAACGTAAGCACCAGTGGTTTCCTATCTCATTTGAGAGGAAAATAGCCAATAATAGATGTGATCATGGTATTTAAACTACTTTCTTTAAAAGAAAAGCTGGAACTAGAAAGGGATACTTCATCTTCTGCTAAAAGTAGAAGTCAGGAGGGAGAGGAACATATACATAATTTTGGTTTATATGAAACATGCATAAAATGCATATGCATAATAGAGAGAAGCTGTGTAAAATACTATGGAAATCATACCCCAAAAAATTCTCAGAAGTTCCCTTTAAAATTCCAACTGCTTTTTACCGATAAGTGGAGACCTGGAAAGCTTTTACTAACCAAGATATTTACTCTACTGCTGTCATGATGATTTCTTCTCTCAGAACTGCTAATTTGCTTGAGAAGTTTCATGTGAGACAACTTCTTTTTTTAGCTACTTGAAGCCAAAATGCTACAAATTCTTCAGTAGGGAATAAAGGATAAAACACATGTGTTTTGTGTTTAGGTTTGTTAGAGTAACCCAATTGCTCCACGAAGGATATAAAAAATTAATTTCCTTTTCTATTAAGAAAATTCCTTCAATGTCAGTGCCTCATTTCACTCTTCACCTCTGCAACATTAGCCAACTCAAGTGCAATTAAGTGTGCTAGTCTACTCATGCTGTGTTAGTGGATGTGCTTTTTAAGATAGCTTTGTCATATATGGATTTGTTACACAAAACAGGATTTGGAAGAGCAGTAGATAAAGCTGATAATTTCATAGTAAAGTTTATTGACACTTCTGCCTTTTCTCATTGCTCTATTTTTCTGATGTATCAATATGCAGAGCATTTGTGTGTCAAGCTTGACAGGTCTCTGAAATGTTCTCTTGGGCTGAATGAGCACTACTATTTAGACTTCTGTTGGCTACATGGAATCCTCTGTCAGAAAACTTATGCTTTTGACTTTTCTTGCAGCAAAGTGATCCTGATGACAGGGCTGCATGATTCTACTGATGTCTTCATGTTCACTGAAATTAACATCTGAACATCAGCCAGTGTCACTCACTTTTCTACACTGTTTAGTTTGGAATATTTTACACTTTACTGTGGCCAAAAACCTTTTATGTCAGAAAAGACGATGCAATAACATAAAAATCATCAGAAATTCAGGCTAAGAAACCCATGAAGTATTGACTTCTGAGAGCTGTAGCTCATATCAAACATGACTGATCCTTTGAGTGTGTCTTAGGTTGTCTGAAGTCAGACAATTTGGCTTAGAGAACTTTTGTGGGTGGCTTTGTACAGGAGTACTGCCCACATAGTTCTGTTCAATGTCTCTGCTGAGACACTAAGCCTACTCCTTGTTTTGGATGATCTGTTAATGCTTTTCTCTTCTAGCATGAAGTTGAACAGTTTGTTTCACCTAAGTTCCTCCTTCACTCTGCTGCATTGTCAAATAAGTCTTTAGGCAAACTTGTTTAACTTTACTCTCAGAGTCACAGCGCAGGAACAGGGAGTTTAAGAGGTCAGGTTTCCTGTCTTGCAGCATTAGTTGCTACTGACAGTCAAGATGCAGTACTAGACTCTCTGCTCAGTTAAATATAAAAGGAGCAGGAGTCAGAAGGATCAAGGAAAAATTTTGGATTGGAGCCACCATCAGTCCAATCACTCACCACAGACTTTGTTAGACAAAACATGTATGTTATGTGTGGTCTGAGTTTGAGAACACTGCTGTTCTAGTCAAGAACAATAAGCAGGTTATCAGTTATCAAGATATTACAAGTTAAGCATGTTAAAACTGTAAACAAAAACAACAACAACAAATTCCATTATTTTGTAACCTCTTAATATTTTCCTACATATACTTTTTGGGCTTTTTTCTTAGCACAAGGTGCCACATAAGTTTTGGAACAGGTAGCAAAATTCCTAGCAAAGTCTGTTGCACACTTTACTGAACTTGCTTTTCAACACAAGAAAGGAATTGACAGGGAAGCTTTTTTGGCTTAACAAGGATTAATGAGATTTGATGTCTCTGCTGAATAGTGTAGATGCAAATGATTTATTTAGCTTATGGCATTCACTCATTCTGAAATCAGAGAGATTCTGCCTAAGCCATACCAACTCAGACTTGCATGTTCCCAGCATATTTGTCATTTAATTATGTGGATTTTAATTCAGCTTGTCAGCAACATTAGCTATCTAAGCAAATTCCAAAGCTCAGTATATATAGTCCAGTATGCCTAAAAGTAAGGCAAGTAGACCTTGGTATGAGAGGAAAGTATCAGTTAACTTCTTTGTGCAGTAAAAGCACACTTTGGTATTCAGCAAAGCATGGCCCATCACCTTAGAGATGCAGGTTCTGTGCTTCTATCATCTGATACTGTTTTTTCCTTGCTGGACTTCCTTCCAGTGTCTGCACCTAAGGTCATATTTGGGAGCCTAGGAATTGTTAAAGTATTAAGCCTTGGGCAGCTGGCACCTGAAAGAGAAACAGTGCAGGGAGTGTCTCTGAAAAGCACTGGGCAAAAGCACTGAGAACTCTTTGGGGAAAAGTATTTTATAGAAGCATAGAGTAGCTTTCTCACAGGTGATGTACAGAGTGCTGTGGCTCTTTTTCACTCTTTTTGATCTTATCTGGTTGTCTTTCACCCTTTATTTCCCAGCCTTTTTTCTCACCACTTAACTCTGTCCACTGCACTTAACCTTTTCCAATCTCTTTTATCATTGTTGTGGCAGTCTTGGTCTCTCTAGGATGAATAAGTCCTCCTTATTCTAGCACCTGAAATCAGTGGAGTTCTTCAAATTAAGTGGAAGCATCATTTAACTGGAAGATTAATGCAGCAGCAGACAGGCAGAGAAAGTTCACTTAGATTGTAATAAGTAGATAACTTGTAGCTAGAAGTAGGATAGGCAATTGTTATCTGGCAATTATGAAATTGGGCACTTCACAGTAATGGCACAAAGCTGCTTCAGTGCATTTTTCTTTCAGTGTGTTTTTGATCCCAAGTCAGCTGATTGATGAATTGGGACCTACTTCCACAATCACAGTAGCAAATCAAGAGAGAATAATGCTAGTACTGAAATTGCAGTGAGACTTACAGAATATGTATGTTTTTTTCCATTGAGTATTAGAATCTGTTGCCTACATTTCACCTCATTTTGTTCATTCTATATACCAAATAGGATTTGTATTTCAATTTCTAGAGCCTGGGTATAGAAATATGTGCCACAGCTGTTTGGAAATTATTTCATCTTGACTCTTATTGTTTTGATTGCCAAGAATGGAATTTGCATTGGAAAAAAACCAACAATAAAACAAAAAGGAGAGTACTGAAAAAAAGTGCTTATTTGGTTAGGTTTATTTATGCTGATCCCTTAGGACCCTTCCTACTTTCTTAGCCAAATTCATTCTGGCAGAGGTCTATGCACTGACCCTATTCTGTCTTGAGTCAGCTTCAGAACTTCAGTGAGCTTTCCTCCAGGTCTATGCTGTCTTTGCATTGCTGACATAGAACAAACCCATATGTAGTCTAATCCAAATGTCTCATGTGTAGTCTAAATCAAGGGTTCTTTGATCCCTGTTAGTTCTCCAAAATCTAATGATTTTTCATGTAAAATAGTTTCAAAACAAGTGATGTTATGCTTGAGAGGTTAAGAACATGAACAAGCCAAGGCTTATCTTTTCCAAACTGTGATTGTATGGAACCATGATCCTCCCACCACTGTGGGAAAGCATTTCAGAGAGTAAAGGATCTAAGCAGAATGTGTTTACTAAACTACTGCTTACTTAGGGGCTCCTAGGGAAATGCCTTTCACAGACACAACTACTGCTTGAATATAACCTGTAGTATTGGTCTATTGTAAATAAAGGCCAAACAATGTAATTCTTCTTCATTGTTAATAGATACTGTCTCATCCTTTGTTTTTCTCTTTCATGTTAAATACTTCAGAAGACTTGAAGTAAAATGCTGCTCTTTGCATGTCATGACCACATAGTTTTAGTCTGAAAGAAACGTTGAAGGCAAAAGGAACATAGTCTAGGTATTAATAGAACAGGTTTGGGCTGTTTTTTTTTTTAACTAAGGTATCATAGTTTGAGACCTGAAATTGATTCATAATTTTTGAGATTTTTAAGTTCCCTACTCTGCTTTACACAGTATTTAAGCCTTTTTAAAGTTGCTGGCTGAGATATGTCTAGATTAATTGTCTCTACATCAATTGATTAAATAAGGTAAAAAACCTATGACCCATGGTTCTACTTGACTTGAACCTGTGTGCTGTGAACTTGAGGAAATGGCTCTAGCTTTTTTGTGGGTCTCTTTTGTTGTGTAAGTGTATGATCTCTGACAAAAAGATTATATCCTGACCTGAAATAGATTTTCCCATTGTCCTTATGTGCTCTGAAAATTCAATGCCTCATAGAATCATTAAGGTTGGAAAAGACCTCTAAGATCATTGAGTCCAAGCATTAACCTAACCCTGCCAAGTCACCACTAACCCATGTCCCTGAGCACCACATCTACATGGTTTTTTAACCCCTCCAGGGCTGGTGACTCCACCACTGCCCTGGGCAGCCTGGGCCAATGTTTAACCACTCCTTGCCATGAAGACGTTTATCTTGTTATCTGGGAGAAGAGACAGACCCCCACCTTACTCCAACTCCCTTTCAGGGAGTTGTAGAGAGGGAGAAGGTCTCCCCTGAGCCTCCTCTTCTCCAATGTCAGAGAATTCCCAGGTAACTTCATTTTGCTTTCATCCCAACAATTTTTGTGGCTATGCTGAATTTGTAGACTGAGGCAACAAGAGGATGCCACTGAGGCTTAAATGAGAGAGTGGCTTAATGCAAGACAGAGCTGGAGAAGAAAGTGGATGAGTCTGAAGGAATAGCTAACTGTAAGGTTTACCAAAAGCAGTGGGAGGAAAAGCATCTAGCTGAACAATAAAAGTCTAATGATGAAAGGTACTTGAATACTGCACTTGTGCATGGCACTGTAGAGATGTAAAGTGCTGGGTAATTGTTAGGATTTATTAATGCATTGCCATACTTTTGTAATAGCTCTCCTATTTGCTAATAACCAATACATTTATTAAAGTGCTATTGGCAAAGCTGTTTTAGTCAACAAACCACTTCTAAATGTATAGAATTTCTGCCACATTATTTTAGCAGGCACGCTAGAGTCTTCTGCATATAAAAGCCCCTAATTTCTTTTAAATGAGCCCCTAAGGAATTCAAGCCCAGGAACAAGATTATTTAATGGCTTACTGAGTTGCTAACAGACACTGTTTTATAGCTACTTGAAAGCAGTACATGATTTGCTTTCTCCTTTACGGGATGGATTACAGTTGTTTTCTTTTGTGGAACTCCAGATTTAACAATCAGAGCTATGAACAGGGCATCTTCTCTCCAAGAAACTTCTAAGAAAATGGAAGTTCTTCAAGCAGAATAAAGTCTTTAGTCTGCATAGACTAAGCAGACTTGCTTTACACAGTTTCCTTGATAGAACCTAACACATTTGAAATCTGCTTTCCTTTTGTCAAGCCTGGCAGCTTTAGCTTGGCACCACAGGCTGCTATGGCAGCTGGAGAATTTGCTCTGAATTCCCCAGCAGCTTCATGGCAAATTCATTCTAATCAAAACTTTGGTCACAGCAGACAGAAAAAAAAAGAAAAGTCAACTCTTCATATCTTGTTTACCACTGTATATTATTTAACAAAATATTTTGAAACTAAGGAATTAAACCCAAATAGTGTTTCTATTTTCAGCCCTAGCAATATTGACAGGAGCCTGAGGAACGCATTTGCTAGGTGTTTCTGGTTATTTTTGTTTTCATCTTTTTGGTAACTCATTTTTGTAACACTGTAAATCTTGGTTTTCCTCTGTAATATTTACTGGAAATTATGGCCCTGTATTTCTAATTTTAATCTGATTGCTAACTCATCCTGTGTAGAGCAGAACTCTCTTTCCAGACAGATCTCCTCTTGTAGCAGAATTTGTACACACTTGTTTTTCTCTTGAAAAATAGATCAGTGTTGACTAAAGCCAATTTACAAATCAATTCTTGGTTGTGTTTTATGTCTTTTTCTGGGGAGAAGGGATAGCAGTGAGTGAACAAAAGCTGAAATGCTATCTGGTGTTGGATGGTTGCTTTTAAAGGGTTCTTAACCTAGAGATTTAAATGGAAGCACATTTCTGTAGCTTTAATGATGTGGTGGAATTTAGGGCTGCCTCTTAGCTTGACAATACATAATAGGTTTATCAGAGTAGAATTCAGGAAAAAAATCCAGAACCCTGTGTCTCCCTTTTAAAATGTTTTAAAATATGAGCTCTATTTCTCTTTATATAAAGATTGAAATGGGAAAAGAATTATGGATGGAAAACTAGGTTTTGAACATAAATCAAGATTATTATTTCTCTGTTGTTCCTCACCCTCTGTTCAAGACACTGAATATTCAACTACATCTGCTACATGATGCTTTGATTGCTCAGTTTCAAAATAGGTTAAAGAGGATGTTGGGGAGAATGGGATGAGAAATATATTCCTAATTATTTCTGAAATGTGGTAAGTAGAAACCATTAGAAAAGGCAGCCCAACTCATCTGCTAGCATGACAGAGGAAAGGAACAGTGCTAAGAGCTATCTGAAGTACACATTGTATTCATGTTTTCTTCATTCTGAAGCTGGTTCACCACACTGAGAATGCTTTTGGGTTGATAGGGGTGGCAGATGTAGAGAGCTCTATTCAGCAGCTGTACACCATTATGCATTGATAATTCTAGGCAGATTAGTCTAAAGGAACAAAAGGGCTGTGAAGTGCTAATTACACTTAAGGACACCTGCTCACTCTCAGCTATCTTCAGTGGGGTCCCATTTATGCAATGACTCAGTTTCTATCATTGCACTTGCTGCTATGCAAGTGTAGTGCAATAGTGTCAGCTGATGTTGGATTGCTGGTTAATGCTATCTAACATGATGTCATCTGACATGATCACCTTTGGGCAAATGAGAATTTTCCCTGTTGCTCTTGGCTTCCAAATAAAAATTGATCAGGTCTATGTGCTGTACCTGCCAAGTTCCCTCTTCAAGGGGAGTTAACATTCCCTTCATATATAGCACACTCACCATTCCCTTGCAGAGGCACTGAAGATACAGCCAAAAATTAATGCATCTAAATGACATAATGATAATTTTTCAATGTGCAAGAATGACCTTACTTAAACAGGATGAGTAAAAAGCTTGCTTTACATAGTTATGCTCAACCCCAGTTGCTTGCATAGTGCTCAGTGGAAAGAAAGGCACCTTAGCACGGGGTCCAAAGAGGCCAATTATCTGACCAGAGAAGGCTCCTTGGAGCTATCTGTCCAAGGATGCAGAGGGGTTTGAAAGTCATAACCCCTTGGAGATTTCTTCTCCTCTCCAGTATCAAGAAAATAGCCTTCACCTCCCGCAAGATTGCCTTATCTGAATGCTGATATTCTTCCTTCTAAAGGACTTCTTGAACTCTTGGCTTTTGGAGAAGATAGTGTTAGAGGCAGAGCAGTACATTCAGAATTGCAGCAGTGTTCCAGAGTGGAGCAGACCTGGCTCCTGTACTTGCTAGTACCTCCTGGCTTCTGGGAAGTGTGCTAAGCACAAAGGTCTGAGCATTCTGCCTCGGTGCTGAGCAGGGATAAAGAAGGTGACGTTTGCTTGCTTGATGCATTTATGTCTTAGGAACATTTCTCCCATCTGCAGTACTTTATAAATCACTTAAAACAAGCTGAAGATAGCCTGAAGGCATTTGGCAGAGCCTTAGCTTCATAACACATTCTTTTTAAGAAAAGAGATGATATAGCAGGACACTTGAGTAGATGTCAGTGAGGGGACAGCACTGTGACAGAGGGGCTTTCAAGTCCTTGAGACAACTGCTTCTCCCTAGGAAAATGTTATTGTAGGGTTTACTATGGAAGGATTTGCAGGCAGCTCTCTGGGGCTGAATACCTTTCCTGCCCCAGCTGGTTATAGCAAAATCTTCCCTTTAGTCACAATGATTATGTTAGATCACAGTATGATACTTGGAGCCTTTGCTGCACTTGACTCTCGCATGTGTTTTCACTGATGAACTGGTAGAGAAGCTGTTCAGCTTGCAGGTGAGTGTTCTCCAAACACTGCTCTGTCACTAGAATGGATTTGTCTAGGCAGAATAAAAACTTCTTGGGAATATTTTGATGCTATTTATGCCAAAGTCCTTCAACTGGTTTATATATTTCAGAGTCAAGAGATTTTAGTTTGTGGCTTTGTGGACAGAGGGTTCTTTGGCTTTTTGAGCAGTGCTTTGCTACAATAGTTATCAGGAACCAATAAAAAGCACTAGCTATTTTGGGGCCACACACTTACTTTAGAAAAGGAACTGAATAATTAGTGCTTTAGAAATGGTTTCTCAGGAAAAAAAGCAATTGTTGAAAGAATAAATGCAGGGAAGAGTAGTAGAATATTCAAGTGCACCTTTTTATGCCTTTAGAGGTTCTGATGAACAGAGTTAGCCCACAGAATGGTTTAGGTCTGTTCCTGGCTTGCACAAAGCACAAGGCATCAGAGTTGCCTAAAGCCTTTTGAATCATAAGAACTGAACTTCACATTTTGCAAATGTACTACTACTTTTTAAATTGCTTTCAGTCTGTACTTATTCTTGTGTTTAGCCACTGACTAAAGTGTAAGGGAGATCTTGCTTCTGGAGAGATACAATCAATTTAGTGGACTTGTCTAGAAATTTGCTTGGATAGTTCAGTATTAATCACAAACTCGCAACTCCTGGTGATTTTTTCCACTTTTCCCCTCCTTGTTTGGTATGCTGAATAATCCACATAGACACTAGCCAGAAATTTGAGTTTCAGTTGCTTTCCCCCCCCTTATTGATTTGCTATTGATAGATAAAAATGAAAGAACCATTTTAACTGTTTTCTTAAAAAAAAACTAGTTATTCTAGAAAAGGATTTGATTTGAACTCTGAAGAAAAGTGACATTAGAACAAAAATTTCCATATTCAACCATGAAGTACAGAGAAAATCAATATACAGGATAAGCTCACACGTAGGCTGAGTAGGAACTTATTTCTCTTCATTAATATCAAGAAGACAGTATGTTTAAAATCTTACATTTGATTCAGAGACTGAACTTCCTTCGTGATGAAATCATTGAGATTTGGCAAATATTTGCAATTTCTTATCTATCTCTGTAATATTCAGAGCTGTATCAAAGTAATTAAATATGGATTTTAATTGCTGATATGTATATACCTGAGTGCATGCACTCAAAGTTGAAAAACAGGTCATTAAGAAAACATTCTTTATACAAAAATTGTTGTTTATCTTGTACTAGTGTTAGTTTGTTAAATCTTATTATTTCTATAAACTTCAAGGAGAAGCTGGAGCATTCTGCTACTAGAATGTATGCATCGCTTGCTCTATACACAGATCTTTTCCTCATCACTCAAAAGAAAAACAATTCCAGTATCTTGTAGCTCTTTTTTTCCTAGTTGCAGAAAGCCTAAAATACTGCAAGCTGGATAACTGATTGATTTCCCTCTACTGTTGCTGATTTTTGCAAAATAAATATGCCCTTTGGGCAATGTGCTATCTGCTTAATGCATTTGGAAACAATTATGAATTGGAGCTTATTTTTCTACATGAAATAAACTTGTGTAAATGCATGCAGGTTAGAGTGGTTCTCTACCCAGCAGCTTCCAGCTGAAAGAGCTTTCAGAAATTTTCTCTCAGTTTTGGTTTCCAAGCATTGCCTCTCTCTATCATTGCCTCAAAGCTCATGTGAGTTATGCATTCTGAAAAAGAAAATTACTATAAATGGGTAAAAAAATATACCTTCCACTCTCAAACTCATACATTCTGCTCCTCTCCTAGGATCAATTCTCTCCTAGGCCTGGTTTTCTGTTTTCATTTTGGCTGATTTATGCCTTGTGCTCCTACTTCGTGTGGTTTGCTGACCAAACTGACCCCAAACCGTTCTGGATGATATTGCCCAACTCAGACAAAAATGCTAGGCTTGATTCCCTCAGAGATCAGCATTTCTGCTTACTTAATAGAGAGCCTACAAGGCTGAGCAGGCAAGTCCTGTGGCAGGAAGAGGGGCTGTGAACATCAAGGGAGAGAAGACTGAGCCTCTGTCCTCTTCTATGTCCACAAAAAGCAAAGCAGTTACTGTCTTGTTTTGCTTTATTGGTCACACTTCTCTGCTTCCTTTCCACCAGGATATCCCACAGTTGCCAATCTTGGTTTAGTTGTCTTCCTGCAGAATCACAGAATCATTAAGGTTGGGAGAGACCTCTAAGCTCATCAAGTCCAACCATACCTATCACTAACATATCACTAAACCATGTCAAGACAGCACTCCTTTTACACAGCAGTGTCAGAGCCAGGTATCATTTCTGGCTGCCACAATACATACTTAGTTCCCTGACCTAGGAAAAAACTAGAAAATCAGTAGCAAGTAGAAGAATTCAACACCTCTTGGCTCAGGGAGATATTCACAGCTAAGAACTGCAAAACTCTTCATTCTCCAGCCCCTTGCCCTAGTCTAGGGGAGCTGAGGAGCTACCACTCAGGTTTTTTCTGCTTTTTAATTACATTTTTTCTACTTATATTTTTTTCTAATCCTTCACAATGCTGTTTGTATTCTTCTCTGCTCCCTGAGGGGTTTTGAGACACAGTTTGAAAATCCCTGCTTACCCCAACTGTTTGGCACTGTAGGAGCTGAGTATCTACCCTGAGGCTAGCTGTGTTCATCTGTCACAGACCTCAGAGGTCATGAAATGGAAAATGTCCTTCAGCAGACTCCACACAGATAAATACCCACAGCAAGAACAGGAAAGAAACCTGGAGGAAAAGATCAGTCATTCCTGATGGTTGCAGTTGTCTTTCCTTTCCTTTGACACAAACCAATATTTGTTGAGGACACGTGCTCACAAATGTTGTCTCATGTGAGTGGCAAACCCGTTTCTTGGTTCAACTCTTTCTTCACTTATTAGGCTATATTTAGTTTATTTCTACTTTTCTTGACCCTTTCCACAACAGTAAGGTTTTTTTAAAGACTTCTCTCTTACTTTATTCCTCTGAATGGAATGGAAATTGATTTCATTTCCAGCATCTTCAGGCATTCCCTAGGCTGACTTTGCATTAACAAGACAGATGTAGTATTACAGAAGAAACTTTGGAATGAATGCAGATGCAAAAAACACTTCCTGTAATATGGAATCCTCTTATGCCTGGAACACTCATCCATTCTTCCAGCCAACCTAATGCTGCTTTAAAATTCTGAAATATTCAGTTAACTAGTGTCTGTTTCAGCCTGGGGTCAAAACAGAAATGTCATTGGACTGGCTTTTCTTAAGGTACTTAACATTCTGGTTTAGTGGACTCATTAAACTTGGTAAGGTCCATGTGTTTTAATGGGAATCCAAATTAAACCTTAATTCAGTATCCTTTAAGTTGTGGAGAAAAAGACTTGAAAAAGCTTGTGAGATTAAGGAAAGCATGACCTATCTTTTCATATTATTCAGTAATTCCCCCCAAAAAATATTTTAAAGAGAGAAAACCTTTCCCTTTTCAAGTATGTTCTTCCTCACATTGATCATGCATGCAGAACTCTTTCAAAATCATATGAATGGAATCCTCAGTATTGAATATCCAACATTTCTCTGATTCACTAAAATGCATGAATCTGTGAGCTGTTTATTAGTGTCTCTTGTATGCTCTATGTGTGTTCTAAGTTTCTTTTCCAGTGTCTTGCTCTTTGGAGCAGATAACACTTTGTTCTCCCTGTGAAACACTCTTGTGCAGCACATGTAAGGCATCCTGGTTTTCACTGTTGAGCATTCTTAATACAAATCAGAGACAGGAAAGACATCAATAGATTATCTTTCTTGGTTCTTTTTGTTTGTTTGTTTAAATAGGATTTGCTGTGCTTCAGAGTCTTTTTGATTTGGAGAAAACTAGGAATTGTACCTGATTCTTTTCTTGACATATCTGAAGCAAACATTGATTTTGGGGGGCAGCTCTCTCTTAAGCTAGCAGTACCACATTACTCCATCTCTTGAGAATGTGGAAGGTGCTCTGCTATATTCTACTGTCTTATGATGAAAATTAACTGCAGTTGTCCACTTAAGAAACACTACAAGTGAGGTTCAACATGTAGAGTGGTAGATTTATTTAGGGATAGTGCTTTCAAAATAAGGAAACCTATGATTTTATACAGAGTTGGATAAAACTCCACTGGAGTCCACAAGATTTTTCCATAGAACTCATTGGGACACCAAGGTCAAAGCTTTTCCATTTCTTGCATGCCAAGAAGAGCTCAGAGGGACCTTGTTCTGCTCAGTTAGACTTAATGAGTAATGACTAGCTCTCTTGTTTTGCAGCCAGATGTTTGCAGAGGGCACATATTAAAGGAATTCAGTCTTGTAGTGGGCTATAAAAGTTGCTATGTAGCACATGATCCATTCCAGGACATCAGAGCCTTCCATAATAGGCATAGATATAATTGATGCTTTTCTATAGAGCTGATGCTTGTGAAGTGGTAAGTTAGAGAATGAATCTGTCTTTACTTCTAGCCTTGCAGAATATGCCCACAATAAAGTGAGGAAATGAGAGGGTCAGAGCCCTGGGGAGTCCTCTGTAGAAGAGTTGCTGAGAAGCTGTTTTGCTAGCTAGATGAGAGAAAGCAGTGGAGCAGTAAGTGCTAGAAGCAAAAGCACTGGACACTATAGTGTTGAAATCCCTCACTACTGCCTGGAAGCATCTCTACATACCCAATACTCATGACAGAAAATAACTGCAAGGATATTTTCCTCGTATATTGGTATAGATAATTTAGACTGAGATTAGTTTGACATCACTTGGTGTTGGTTTTCCTCTCTCCATACAGTACTGTTTGGGGTTTTTTCTTTTGTTGCAAAGCAAAATGTTGGTTTGGGGAATTCCAGTAATGCTGGCACTAAAAGCTTACCATATGGCAAATCTGTCCACTGAATCACAGTTGCCATTCCCTGCTAGAATACCCTCCCAACAGGTCCTTTAAAAATTCAGTTTTATGCTGTTATTTGTCCTGGAAAGCATTTCATGCTATTGTCATGGTAGTTTGAAAGAAGAGCTGTGCTTTGGATAGGTCTTATAATTAATGAAAAGTCTAATGAATTTTTTAGCAGCACAGTAGTAAGAATCTTGCAGGACTAAACCTAATGAGTAATAAGCAGCAAGGAACTGAGGCTTTTGTAAATAAGTGGATCTCAGCCATCTGGTTCCTCAGCCTGGAAGAAAATGAGCATAGAAGGCTCCTGAAAATGACTTATCCTTGAAGAACAGGTTTTTCACAGGAGGCAGGGAGTTTGCATGCTCTAGAGGCGTGAAAGAGAGTTTAGAGGTTTTACTATGGAAAATCTCACAATAAATAAGGCTTCTATGTGTATGAAATTATTTCAGAACTGTTTAGGTGTAAGTAAATCTCTTGTGGATGCACTTTTTGCTTCAAATCTTGATGGAAGTCTTGATACCTTGAGGCCTAAATTCCCACTACTGTGCTGCAGCCAGATTGATCACAAGGAAGTATAATGGTGACTGAAACCCAAGCTTTTCTTTAGAGAAGCCAACATGCAGTTAACACAAGGTAGAAGGTGACAGAAGACAGCAAAGTGAGGGAGGTGTCCCATGGCAGGGAGATTGAAGTAAATCATCTTTAAGGCCCTTTCCAACCCTGACAATTCTGTGATTCTGTGAAGCTAGAAGCAAAGACTGTTAAGACTAAGAAACTAATGAAACTGGAGAAGCCACAGAATGTAGAACAGAAATAATTATGTAGAGCTTAAGTCTAAATTTAGCATACAAGCGTGTCAGTCAAACATTTAGCAATGTATTGTGTGCTTAAACAGGACAAAATACAAACAGCAGCAGAATAAACCAACACTAATGTATGTTATGCTTTTGGGCACTCATGACATTTGTAGGAACAGCCTACTTTGGGTATCATTATGTTCTAAACAATGAATTTGTCTTGTTGAGGTAACATGATGATTTCTAGAACAACAGAATCTAAATAAAGATTGTGATTCTTCTCTTTGGGGAAAACAAAATCCTCAAGGAGCCTCAGATCCAAAACTTTGTTCTTAATGGGGTGGGTCTGAAATCAAATAGAAGTGACAGAGGATCACTGAGTAATTGAAGGATTGCCTGGAAGTGTACAGATAAAATTAATGAAAACAAATTGAATTGGTTTAAAAGTGACTTGGGCAAGAATGCTAGAGACTAGGTAGGGGTAAAGAAATGAGTAGAAGGTGGAAATACCAGGTGTACACAGTTCAGGGGAATAAAGTTTTGCATCTCCCCAGCCTGTAGTGAGATGGAGAGAAGAGAAAACCAAAATCTGGAAGCAAAGCTCAAAGTAAGCCATTATTTAGTAAAATAAACTCAACAAAGAGGTAATTAAATATCCCTTTTGTTATGGGCATTCAAGAGGGGAGACATTACCAAAATAAAACTGTATTCTTTCCAAATAGAATAGATTAACATATGCCTGTTTGAGGGGTATGGCAGTCATTAATCACTAAAATCCTGTTAGGAAGGAAGTTTTACTGCCCAATTTAACACAAGGAAAATAAAATGCCATAGCAGTAAGTGCACTAATCCCTTCTTCAAGCACTCAAAACCTCAAGACCAGTTCTTTCCAGTAGGTACCAAAATTCTGAGGTTGAATATCCTTGTAGAGTCTATGCTTACTACTTATGTAAGCAACAAATGCATTCATTTTTCTCATGGTGGTGTTGCTACTTAGCATAATCCTGCAAGGAAACAAAATTGAAAGCATGCTCTGAATAAAATTTAAGCCTAAATGTTTATTGACATTTTTCTCTCCTGCATTTATTCAGTGTAAGTCCTAGAGGAACTTCAGGGCAGAGATGTTTACACTGAGGAGAATTCCAACTTCCAGGCATTTTCCTATGAAAGGGTGGTGTGTGTTCCTGCTGCTGCCCTCTCGATTAGATATAGTTTCAGAAAGATGAAAAAGCTTCCCAAAATACCTGATCAAAGAGTATTCCAGTAGAACTGTTGCCAAAAGCAGACACAAAGGCTATCAAGTGTGAAATGAAAATTAGAAAGTCGTTGGGCATTGATTTGAATTAACTCATAATGACCTGGTTTATGTTTCTGGTCTGTGGCAAGATGATTGGAACACAAAACCAGCTTTCTATGAAGGACATAGGACTATTAATGAGCTACTCATCTAAATATTAACAGTAAATGTCTTTAGTTAACAAACTCAGAAAACATTCATCCTGCTAAGATGCTGTGGTAGGCACTGGAATGGGATGAAAAGACCAGAAAAGCCTAAAGAGGAAATGTTTGAGTTTCAGAAGCAAGCACAGTTGCATAACTAAATCAAAAAGCTTTTGCAACTTTTAAAAGTATAACAATTCTAAACACAAGAGAGGAAGCAGCATATGGTAGTGTGGATTCTGTGATCTTGGCACCTCTGCAAACTAACTGAAGGTCAGCTTGTAGGAGAAAGGCAAAGAAATGCAGTGTTTTTCCCCTGGAAGTGTCTGGGGTGCCCCATTTGTGTTGGCAGAGGAGCTCTAACAGTTTGCATGCCCAGAAGATCTGTTAGGTGATTCTGCTTGACAGAACATTATTCTTTAAAATACAGAGGAGGAAATGAAATGTAAAACTTAAGAATGATTCTGTGCTCCTGGAAATACCCTCAAGATTTAAAAAGGAAACAGATGTTTATTTATGGTTCCCACTGATTTCTTTAGCTTCTTTGCATTTTTTAATGCTTAGTGAAAAAGAAAATCAAAACCAAACCCAAACCCTGAATATAATCACAATTATTGTGGGCAAAATGTCTCAACTGGATTCCTCCTTTTCCACAGTATTCTAGATTTCAGATGATAATGGTTGCCCAAAATGCAAAAGAAGAGAATCCAAATGTTGAAATAAACATGTAATGCTGATAATTCAATTGGTTTCAGGTTTTGTTGCTTGGAAGCACTGTCAGGTGGATTTGTAACCTCTACTTCAGGGATGTTATCATATTCATTCTTCAGAAGATCTGATGAAATCAGATTTGATACAGACCATACATAAGCATTTTAGAAATCCATAGGACTGCTCAATTCTGTGTTAATTCACTGGATTTTAATGTAGTTTATTAAGGCTTTGGGATAAAATCTATACATTCCACACACAAATGAATGTTAAAAAATAGAATATTGTGAAGAGAAGTGTTATGGTATCTGAGCTGTGGAATACTGTAAAGACAAATAGCAATAGCATTTAAAAATAAGGCAAATTTTGTTTTCTAGGATTTTTGCAGTTAGATATTTGGTATTGATTGCTTTGTCACTAGGAAGGAAGAGAGAAGAAAGGTTTAAAACCCTCTAATTGACCCCTGCTAATTAGAATATTGATTTAACACCTTTGTCATTGTACTCTTGTTTTATTCATGAATTTTATGGTGGAATCAAGTCTTAAGTGTAAATCTTTCCTTGACTGACAGCCCTTCATCATTTATTCTTTGTGTCTGATTATTGGAGCAGAATAAGAAGTATGACTAGTAAATGATAGGAGTTTTAGCTGTTCTAGGATATGGTCAATAGGCTGTAGTGAGGTTTGTCCATGATGTTCTATCAACATCACATTAATTAATCACATCATTTCAGTATGTGGGATCTGATAAAAACTCTTAGGTAGCAACAACTGGAGATTCAGTTCCTGAGAACATCTACCTCTCAATTTCCTCTCAGATCCCCTAGTGAAGGAGGTGTAAAAACACAGGAGTGTTTTTTAGTCTGAAGATACTATTTGAGCTATCACAGTGCAGGAAAAAAAGGAATAAAACCATTTGTCCTTATCTCTTGATGAATTCCTCTCCAAATTGCTACAAATTGCCATTTTCTTTCCAGAAATCAGATTAAACCTGTAGACCAAAACTCTGTAGTTATTTTCTAATTGTTGTTATTTTAATAACTTCCTACTTAGCAAAGTTATTTTTCTGCTGTGTTATGTTGAATGGAAAGACAAGCAATAAAGAAAGAAGATGTATTACAATGTTGGTGGCTGTAGTGCTTTGGGGTTTTTGAGGTTATTTTTTTTATCACTCCAGTTCAGAGAAAATAGCTTCTGAGGGTTTCTTCAGCAATTTTATTATGAGTAGTGGTTTGCTATCATGTGAAAAAAATTAGAGAGAAATCATCCTTGTAAAACTGGAAAATGTTATTTAATAAAAGCAGCACTTTTAGTCAAAACAATTTTCATTCCTGCTGAATGTAGCCCAGGGCTGTTAACTGAGCACTGGAGGTTTGATACCTCTGTCTTCAGTCCAAAAGATGTCATCTGAATGATGGTAATTTTTTTGTGATAGGTGATATGGTAGTATCACTCTTTTATTGTTGTTTTGCTGTTATTTTAGGGAGAACATTTTACATATTTCTGGGTTTTTCTCTGTTTTAAAATGATTCAATTATTCAGTCAAGAAACTTAGACATTGGCAGATGACATGAGTAACAGAGAGCAGGTATTTGTGGTGGGAGCAGGAGCTGCTTTATGCTGCTGACACAGCCCTTGTTGCCCATACAGCAGTAGCTCTGCAGCGTTTAATGTCCTGCTTTGCAGCTGCTGCTGAGCTTTTTGGGCTGGAAGTTAGTTTAAAGAAAACAGAAGTTTTATTTCAACCTGCATCTCAGGAAGTTTCTCNCACACTAGCTTTAATGCAGCTGATGTTTCTGAACAGGCATGCAGGATCACTCTTGAGGAGAAAAGACAGCATAGAAAGAATTGTCTTGCAGGTTCTACCTCCTAAGGAGTCCTTCTGCTGTGCCTTTTGCAACCGCTCTTGTCTATCTCGTATTGGTCTTTGCAGCCAGCAGGGCGCTTGGAAAAAGCGTGGATAGAGCCCCCCCGGACCTTCGTTCGTGAAGCCTGGCCAGGATGATTGTAGTCAGGGAGGGGATGGAAAGAAGCCTTGAAGGTTGAAATGTTGAATGCTAAATGGAAGAATTACAATCCCAGAAAGGGTATTAGTTAAGAAACAGACAGCCTACAGAGAAAGATGTGTCCCAGAAAGCTGTATCATAAAGGTGAGGGACTGTCAGACTTAAGCAATAATTGTCAAAAGGCAAACACAATAATGTTTTAGGAGGAAAATTAAACCTGGTAAAAATGGTCTTTTAGCCATAAGATAAACTGACATACCCATGCATTGACAATGACAATGAGATTAGAGCTAATCAAGATATTGCTCCTGAACTAAAGAATACATTAACTCACTTTTCAGTGACAGTGATAACATGGAGCATGAGGAAGGAGAAAGGATAATGAGTGGAAATGGAAATAACCATATCTGAAGAAAAAGGAAATTAACTCAGTCATAAGAAGGATGAAGAGGAGATAGACAATTTCCAGTCTGGAATACCGAATTTGTAACAAAATTGCTCTTGGGGAGGGGCAAAAACCTAGTAAGTGTCTATCAAAGTGGATGTATTTTTACATAATAGGTAGCTAACAAATATACTGAGGTAGATATCTATAGATTTGATGACTTAAAAACCTCTAAGACTGTAACAAATACTCCAAGAAAAAAGAAAGTAAAGACTTTTTGAGGTAGGACATGAAAAGAGGATTACTAAAGGCTGGTCATGCAAAACTAGATCTATTGTAGATTAGACAAATACACATGCCAAGAAATTTGATCTGCATTTTCCAGCTGAGATTGACTCTTATATCTAATACCTTCAGCATGCAAATGTGCAGACAAAACTTCCTTACCCAACTAAAGCATTTTTCCATGCATACATACTCCTTAAGGCAATTACTTCTACAACTTTTAAACTATTTCAGACTAAAAGGGAAACATAGAATTAATAGAGGTGTATTTACAACTTGTTCTTATGTCTTGCAGCTGTAGAACATAACTTAGTTCTACATTTTACCACTGTAACTGTTTAATTATTAACATAATTTTAATTTTTGCAGGCTTAACTCACATTTTTTACTTAATCTCCAGAGAGGAGATTGCAATTCTGACAGCTGTGCCCTGGTAGAACTATTTGTGCTTATTAACTGCTATAATACATATATTTTTGGATCTTAATGTCAGTTCAGACTATCAAAAAGAGCAATAGTTTACTGGGGATTTTTAGAGCACCTCTAGTACAAACCATGCAAAAGCTATTATCCGTTTTGTGTCAAAAAAGGCAGTTCCACTTCCAAAGGGAACAATTAACACAGTTGTAATATAGACTCAAGAGGAAGTCAAGCACAGTCCTATAAAACAGAACATAGCTGACTTTTTATTATGATTATTTTTCATTTGTTTCCCTCATTTTGTGATTAAATCTCACACTCTGTGTAGGAAGCTTTACTTTTCTGCAGAAAGAAGAAAATAAGGGAATATATTCCTGAATATATTGCTGGTTTTATACACTCATAGCTACAAACACTGATTTTCCTTCAGTTTTGCTGACAGCTTTTCTGTTTTAAACAGACTTTTGTGCACTTTCTTTTTCTCAGGAATTAAGACTTTTCTAGTTAGAACAAATCAAATTATTTTTAGCTTTTTTTATCCTACACAATTTTGATACTATCCAAGTTCCCTGACATACATGCTATTTAGTCATACACATTGTCATACTTTGACACATAGATATGATGTTAAACACATGGAGACTGCTATGTTTCCAGCACATCAATACTTCCCTCAGGTTCTGAACTAAATCTAATTCCAGAGCTGTTCATCTCACCATAATATTTGCTTTGAGCTGATGCTTATTTATCTAAAGACTTAAACAAGTGGCACTGCAGTGAAACATTTTCAGCTGACCTTAAAGTGCATCCTTCTTTCTAAACTGGCTTTCTAAGGATGCCATGTTTTATTCCTAATTGTGCATAATGGTAATACAGTTCAAAGAGAACTTAAATCTTGAAGCCATAAACCTTCTTTTGTGAGCAGTTTACAAAAGGGGAGCTCACAAAGCTCAGCTAGGGCAGAACTAAATATTGAATTCCAATGAATAGCTTATGCTAGCTGCAAAGCAATGTTTGTCAGGGAGACTCACTGCAGAATAGAACTGCCAGACACTTCCAGTATATTCACAGCATTTGTATTCTTTTTGGCTTTCTACACAATTTTTATTACCCTTGGGCACCTGCTGGTTTTCAAATGAAAATTTGTTGTTAAGTAATTCACCTCCTCCTAAGCACTTTCTCTCTCTCTCTCTTCCCCCTTCACAACTGCACAACTTCTCACATCTTTTTAATGTGATGTTTTATGTAATTTATAAGTTATGGATGTGATCTCCAATGCACTGTTGGGAGAGTCAAGCAGAAGAGGCCACAAAGCAGCAGCTCTAGTTGCAGCTGTTTCTTTTGTTGTTTGCTCTTGGTTTTTAATCTGGTGAAGCTTAACATAAAAAATTCTACAAATTAAATTAAAAATCTCTGATAATGAGTGCTGTATCATCACTTTCTGGTTTAGAGACCTACATAAATATTCAAACATTCATTTGTGCTCCCTCTAAATTACTATCATGTATTACTTTTTCTACTCCTGACTCTGCAGTTATTTGTATTTGAAAAGTCAGGTTTATGATTGTTTGAGAGAAGGATGGTAACTTCAAGAGAAAATCAATACATAACCAAGAGTAAACAAGCCCAGTATAGCAACCTCCTGATGGAAATGAAATGGCAGATGGTAGCTGTGTTGATTAGCAGTGTTCACAAACCATGACTGTAGAATGTGTGTTGAAAGGATGAAGAAACCATCCACAGGGCAGATGACCAAACAGTTTAAAATGTTCTGTTTTTTCCTTTCATTCTGAAAGAGATCCAAATTAACACTGAACTGATTTCAGTTCAACAAAGGGGAATCAAGGGAGAAAAACAGAGTTTATCCTTCATTTTGTAACATTTATACACAGAGGGACATCTAATCAGCTACACAAAGTGTTCACATTATCTCTATGAAAAGTAGTGCTGGTAAGCCATGTTTTCACTCACATTTACTTAGGAATAATATTCACAGTGTCTAAACAGCAAGAGGCTGTAATGGACACTTCCAAACAATACATAGCAAAACATATACCAACTTAGAGATAGTCAAGTTATAGATGGTGCTACTGATTTTTAATAGTTCTAGGGAAATTTTTGCCTTCTATTTTTCTCATTCCACTTCTCACCATCTAAGTGTTAGTCTTTCACTACTATATGTCACTTTAACTTGGGCTCTGAGTGAGTCCAAGTGTATTTCCATCCACCTCATATGGAAAGCAGCATCAGATATGCTCCTGAGTTTTTAGTCCTCATACCAAAAATGACTTTTAGTGGAAACTGTAGTGAAAGATGTCAAGTAGAAGTATTGGTTTTGCTGCAAACTATGAAATCTAGGAAAAAAATTAAAAATAAATACAGTATTGCTACTTGTCCTGAATAATATGATACAAAAATAGAACAAATCATGAAACTGCAGTTGCCAGTTCAACCACCATGAAAATGTGTATCGAGTGAAGAAACTTTGCTGCCTCACTTGTCAGGAGCTGTTAGCCCTTGCAGAGAGACTGTGGCTTCTCCCTAATCTCTTATGCATCAAGTTTTTCATAAGAGATGCTGAACAGATAAAGGTTTACCTTCATATTATGAAGAAAAATAGCTGGAGTGTTCTTACAACATTTATTTTGCTTGTTGCATTTATTACAGTTGAATATAACAAAGGCAATATGTTGAGGAAAGGAATGGGCTGTCAGTTCCTAGTAAATAGCATTTAGGTGTATTTGTGCCACAGAAAGGATGTTGGACCATGTGTAGGTTGAATTTTTTGATTTGTAGCTTTATAGAATTAAAATCCATTTCATTTCCTAATGCTAGACACAGTTTTCTGAGTTGTATTTAAGCTACATTATAACACAGGTACCCTGAAGAGACTGAGTACGTGTGGAATTGAAGTAGGGGAGTTTGAGCTTGGTTTGTTTGCAGATATTAATGAAAACCAACTCACTTCAGAATTTGCATATTGTCAGCCTAGCTTTTTCCTCTAGGTAGCAATCTGAATTTGTCATGGGTCAACAGCACATGAAGTCTTTGCTATGGTATGCATGTTCTAAGCATCACAAACATGATCATATGAGGGATTATGGATCACTCCCCAAACATCACCAATTTAAAATGCCTCAGTCAATTTTCAGTTTAAGCAATATACTATTTGTAATAGTTAGACTTTGAAAAAAGCAAATAACTTGATGCACTGTGCATCCCAAGTGCACAAGAAATAGAAGTGTGGATAAGGCAATGTGATGAATTGTTTAGATGCCTCTGTTGCATCTCTCCATAAGTGTGTGGGTTAGATGGCAGTGATTCTTTCTGATTCAGCTGCTGATTCCTGTGGCTTAAAGTGTGACTTGAGCTGCAGTTTTTCTCATATGGATCAGTGTGAACCATCAGCATGACTAATTGAACACTTACAGCAGAAATACTCAAATTATCTACTATAGGAGCTAAATAATAATATTGTCTGTCAGTAAAGGAATGGTGAATTAGCCAAAGAAAAACAAATATGAGGTATTTTGAATTAGTGAATATGATCACAGCTACAGCTTTGTTTCATAACATCATACCTAAGCATACAGGGAAAACAATTTTGAAGAAAGTACAAATAAATTGGTAAATAAGACTTAATATATTGAGGATATCAGATATATTAATTTGATGGAATAAATGTCAATATGCTTATTCCCTTCTTTGGACCAGAGTTATCAATAATAACATCCTAATATCCCTTTAAAGAAACACAGAGAATGGGAAATTGATAATTCTTATCTTAGTTTCCTAGATTATTACCAATGAGATTTAATGATCTGATTCACTGGTCCTGTGCCTATAGCAATTACAGTGAAAATGTCATGTGTTGAGCTCTACTGAAAATCAGCCCATAAGCAAATGAGTTCTGAAAGCATTAAATATTCCTTGGGAACTTTCTGTTTCAAAGATATTCTTTGTGCTGTATGTGTGAGAAATTGTGTTGAGAACCATCAAGTGGCAATGGTTACACAAAAGGCATGCACAGATCTTAAATTCAATACAACTAAGTTTCAATTGACTAACTTAATGAGTACTAAGAATATTTTTAATGATGTCTTGGGGAACTAGAATGTATCTTTTAACCAATGAAACTTACTCTGACCTCCTTTGCTAATAAATTACATAGTTTTGATGTTTTCTTGCTAGAGCTTAGCCATAAAAGCTTTCCATCTACTTTATAAGCTATTACAAAAGTCACTATCTTCCAAGCTTGGCAATCAGCCCTGGGATTTAGTGCAATTTTGGAAAGTATCACATAGGGTAGAGATTCTCTAATAAATCTTTAGTCATCTCCCAGCTGGTATTTGCAAGTTCTCCAAGGTATTGCATGATGAACAGCACAAGCAGAATGGATAGATGCAGGAAGGCAGCACACTAAGTGGCTCCTAGTTACCTTCAGTGAACTAATATTTGTGTTCTGTTTTTAGGAAAAGTTGCCAAATGGTTCCCTTCCAAAAGGTTGATTCCCCTCTGTCTAGGAATGTACTGGAGATTTCCTGTGTAGTTGGGGGAGGATATTCCCCACAGTGTCCCTTAGCTGTTATGTAGCACTTGACATGAAATTATAGTTCAAAGTTGGCCTGAACTTCAAACTCTGAACAAACTGGAGCTGTTGTTTTGGCACTGGGCTTGCTTCTGACCTAGCTTCCTCTTGCTTGCTGAACTGATCTGACTGCTGTGTCAGAATGTGGCCATAATGTAGTTAGACTCATTGAAAAATGTGGACAATTAGTTCTGTATACAGCTTAGCAACTCTGTGCTATAAAAAGCAGAATCTTGCCCTTGATATTGCACTGAGGTCCCAGCAAAGAGCAAGATCTGTGATTCTGTGAAAAGGCTGAATGCCCAAACAAAAGTGAGGGACTGTACAGACAACCTTTCCAAGGAACATCTCTTCTGTGGTCCAAAGTGGACTGCAAGTGCAGATTCAGATTCTTTTATTCAGAAGAATGACCAGCTTGTTTCTTGAGTCTGTTTGGATGTGACTGCAGACACATTAAATGTAAAATGTAAAATAAACACCTGCCAGTTTCAGGTCCCTGTTTGTTTTTTTTAATAGCCATCAGAGACTCAGTTATGGGGTAGGTAGTGAAGTGAGAGCTATGTATTATTCCATTGTGAGTAATACACTTCTGATTCATTGTGATGACAAGAACTGTAAATTCTCCTCTCATTTTCAGTTCTCTGAACTGCTTGACAAACCTCAGATATTGTTCAGAAAATTGGGACTCAGCAGATAAGGAACTAGCACAACAGAGAAACATGCCAGCAGTTCATTTGAAAGGAAACTTGAGACAGAGAGTTTTATTACTATAAAGTATTTGCCTTGAAGATTGTTCTTAGCTCTTAAAGTTTCAGAAAAAGGGCTTATGTTTGAATTTATCTAAGGTCCAACAGGTCAGTTTTTGCATGCTTTATTTGCAAATAGTCTCATTTTCCAACTTGAAGTTTGGTGAAGCACTCTCTTAATTTTTTATTGTGCCCACTTCGTACTTGTACTCTTATTTCTGTTTAAACTGCTATGTGGAAAGGCTGTGATAGATATGGAAAACCTGATTGAAAGGATATTTTTAAGGTGGTCAATATATCTATTTGTGAATGAGTTCAGACTGACTTCACAATATCTGGCACAGTTAACCAGAGAGTTTCCAAGAAACACATTGCACTGGTGTACTCAGGCATCTAAGATTTCCACAACACAAAAACTCATCCATGTGCTTCTGCTCTGCAGCAAAACCCTTTAACCTCTATTACATGACTTTTATGACTTCTGGGAAAGCTGCTAACACATATCTAGGAGAAAAATCTACCCCTTAAAACTGGAGGGAAAAAATTGCCAAGGATTTTGAAAGCTTAAGTGCAGCAATATATCATCCAACTTGCCTTCATGGCCCTATTTTGTGAGCAAAGTGAAGAAAAAAAAATAGACCAATATAAACAGAAAGCTTGGAATTCTCATTTATTTCATGCAGAAGGATTGTAGAATCACTTCCAAAAACAATGTGGGTATAATCCTGTCTATCTTTTGCTGCCAAATAAACTGAGGGACATCAGGGAGAGAATCGCTTGCACACAACACAGGGCTGATCTGCAGTCATGCTATTTTAGTTTAAAATCCAGATATTTTAACCTTTGTATATCAGTGGTTAAAGTTAATGTTTTATTCAGATTGCAATCAAGATAAATTGGGTTCTTTTACCAATTAAATTTAAGGGTCAGTAATTAAAACAATCATGAAGTTTATGGGGGGGCGGGAAATTAGTGTTGGCCCAGAGGGCTAGTGTTTTGAAGCTGAGAGGGTGATACTAGCAGTGATTCTGGAATTTGATATGCTCTACAGATTTTGTTTGTATTGAAATACTCTTAGAACAACTTATGCTGCTTGTACACATCTATGTTTTCTAGTTTAGGTGCTTGGAGGTGAATAACAGAGGCTGAGATCATGCACTTTGTTCTCCTAAACTTCCTTTTAAAAATTATAAACTGGCTTTTTGTTATCATAAACAGTACCACATGCTTCAAATAATGTGTTTTCTACACATAAGTATTTGCATATGTTTTGTAGGTCAAAAATGCAAATTATTCTAATTTTGTCATTTTGTTTTGGTTGGAGTTCATGTGCAATTCCTAAACTCAGAAAAATCCATTTAATTCTGTGTGCTTAGGCTAGACTTGGACACATATTCTTACTAGCTTCATGGGAAAAGTCCAGCTTGAAGGTGAGAGCTGGCTCACACTGCAAGCCTTGCCCTTCAGGCAGTGTGAACACAACCTTTTGTAACAATCACAGGAAAGAAAAAAGACAGCACATGAAAGTATTTTTATTTTTCTTGTCCAACTCCCACATTAGTCAACAGAAATTTTCCCTTGTGAACTTGATGGATTTATTTTTTTTTTTCCTTTTGGATTTATTTTCTCTTCTTAGTAGTGTGTGAGTGCTGCTTTCTGACTTTTGACTTAAGAGCTGTTTCATTTCTTGTTTTAGCTCTGGTACCTTTTCAGAACACTGCAATGAATGCTTGATCTGCTTGTGTACTTGTTTAAACAAACATGGATAAGAATCTCACAGGCTGGTACATAGAAATCTGTTGGGAAAGCAGTTTCTGTGCTGATAGAGGAGTGAATTTGCTGCATTTTTATTCTAGCCACCAATCTCTTGTTTCCTGCTCTTTCTGAAGATTTCTCAGGCATCTGACCTATTCTAGTAACAGAAACTTGTCTCTTGTTGAAGAGGTTTTTTTGTGGCATGAAAAATGTAGAGGGTTTTATGTGTTCTGTCAGCAATCCAAACTAATGTCATAACTTTATAGCTGAAGGCATTTGCATTTTGAAGTTTTGCAACTCCTGTGGCAGAGAAGAATGAAGTTTTCTCTTCAGTGGCACAGACTGCAGTATAACTAAGTAAACTCATAGAGTAAATCTGTGTCTGCCTTCAAACAGAGAAACAAAGCTGCAAAATGGCATGGTTGGGATGATGGGCCAGTTGAGCAGAGTGTTTCAGTCCTTGTGTGTTGCAGATGAATTCAGTGCTTGAACAGCAGCCCCTGGACTCCCTAAGAGTGCCAGAAAAACCTCTGCTACTGAGTGGGTGTCTCACTTGCAGTGGTAGAATTTATTCCTCATGGTCTGCTGCAGTCTTGGTCAGTTTTACTGTACACAATATCTGTCCCTTTTAGAACCAGCCTGTTACTACTTCACTACAGATTCTCATGTCCCATTGTGAAAGCTGCTCTGTCAGGTTTTTGATTGTTACTTCTGTGTCTTTCATTTCAGCTGAACGATTGCTACAATCCATTTTTATAGTCTTGTGGTTTGCTCTGGAGCCAAACCCCAGAGTTTTCCAGTCTGACCTCTTTGAAGATTGTTCTCTGGGATAGCATAATAGCAGTCAATGGACTTGTTTCCCCCCTAGTTTTTCCAAGGGCACACTTGAGCTTTGTACATCCATTCAGGTTCTTATTTGGTTTTGTTTACACAAAAGCAATTTTTATCCTTGTTCAGCTTTAAAATTGGCCTACTCTTAACTCAGAGCAACTGCTTAAAGGTAAACTCAGCCTTCTGTATTTATTCACTATATCCTGCCTGTATCCTTGCTTGCTCTACAGAGCTCTGTCTGCTGTTGGTAAACATCATACTTTATTTTCCCAACTTGTTTTGATGCCAAGCCCAGTGCTAGAGAGATATTCAGTGGATTGACAAGGAAGTATTGGTGTCTTGTAAACATTATTCCATTTCTTTCACTACTCTGACCTTGAAGTGTGAACTGGTGTTAGGATCACCCTAAAACAAGACTGTTCTATGGATTCTATTGCAGCTCTGAGTTCAAGCCTCCAGCCAATGTATTGCCTTAGGCTGCTGCTGTGCTGAACTGGCTTCATGTCAGATAGCTCACATACCATTACTGGGCACAGCCCTGTAACTGAACAGCTAACTGTACCTGCTGGCATCACTACTCTGCAGCATCACTCTAAGGCTCTAAGGGGCATTTTAAGCACTAGTGAGGAAATAAAAGGTAAATCTTATTACCATAAAAGAAAAACAAGTTTTTAACAAAATGTGGGCCATCAGTCTCTGAATTCTTGTTAGTCATCAGGGAAATTTTGTGCTGTGTTTGTAGTTTGTCTGGTTTTAGTGTACATAATGCAGTTATGATTCAGGGTGTTGGTTCAACAACATTATTCAAAATCAGAGACATCAGAGGAATAAAGTGAAATATAATTACTGAATAATGAAGTAAAATGCATGAATACTGTAGTTATTTCATATATATATATGCAAGTACTTAACCTGATCATAATCTTTTCACGTTTTTTAATCAAATTATTAGCTAACTACATACTTGTTTTTAAATAACCTTCTGGTTCTCAACTCCTGGTCCTCTGTTTCTATCTTTATTTTGTTTTGCTTAGGGCAACTGGGTTTGTGTGTGTTTGGTTGTGTGTGGAGTTATTGCTGGAGAATTGCTAGAGACTACTAAATCTGAACTGGTCTGTGGAGAACAGAGATATGGGGAATGGAAAAGTGAACTACAGGTTCACTACTTTTTTTAGTCCTCCTGTTCCTTGTCAAGTGTTCTTTGGTAGAATCCAAGGAAAAGATGCTTTCCTAAAGTTTCCTAGGTCAAAATGCAGCCATTCCTTAGAGATTGTATCTTTAGGTACATCCATTTGAATAAAGTTCTGAATTGTCATGTGGCTAGTTGATGTTTTCTATTTCTTCTGACTTTCACACAGATTGTTATTACCTAGTTTTAATTTTTGCAGTTCAGTGCTCTCAAGAAAATGGCATGGAGTTAAAATGAATTTATGGACCTTAATGAATCCATCCACTGTTGTTTTTAAAGTTCATTTGTTTGGGTTTCTTTGGGGGGGAAAGGGGAGGTTATAAACAGCTGTTTGAGTTGAAACAAGGATCTGTGAAAAAAAATAAAGTCAGTACATGAAAGACTTATCATAATCTTTCTGAGTCCAATTGGCTGAAATAGGACAGAAAAATTATTTCCCTCTTAGGAGAAACTGAAAGTTAATTCACAAGGGCTCTGGTGTCTATAGTTCTGCTTCTTTATGAGCTGGTCCTTATCAATCATATTTATTGTTAGCAATCTAAGCTGTTCATGTAGTAAATTAACCTCTTTTCAATCTTCTTTCACTAATCTTTTACCACACTATCTAAATGCATAAAATGGATATTAAGTAATATACATTATTTTTTTGAGGCTGAAATCTTACACGTATATTACTATATCCAAAATAAAACTAACTTCTTGGTTATGTTCTGAATGAAGATGATGATGTCTTAAATCATACTTCTTCTGATGCCATGCCAGAAAATACATGATTTTTGTAAAGTATTAGAAAACAAGTTTCTTTCCATTTCCCACACAATATCAGAGGAAGAGATAGTTAGCATCTCTCTTTGGAGAGCACTGTCTGATTGCATTGGCATCTGAGCACACCAGATGTCCTTTTGGATACCCAGTGGCAATAAGAATAAGTTATTCACCTACTTTGAAAGGCAAAAAGTAAAAAATAGCTCTCTCAAGTAGTCAGTTTCAACATCTTTTGCAAATGTTTCTGTATATCACAAACCTTGGATTTGTTTTTTTTTTGAGTGTATCTTGGTACAAGAGATCCTCTTAGAGCGAGTCTTCCATAACCTTAAATTGGAGATGCCTTTCTCTCCCTGTGTGACTCAGACTTTGCTTCTCTCTCTCCCTTACTTGCACAGAATAATCTCTGACAAAAAGACTGAAAACCATGAGAAACCTTCCCTTATATTCTAGGAAAAGTGACAAGATTCATCTTCTGCTCTACGAAGAACATCTGAGATTACCTGAAACTGTTGAAGGAGGTTTACCTTTCCTCAACACAGCACTGCTCTAGGGAGCTGCTGAAGGAAATGGTATTCCCTACAAATTGCAAGGCTCTTTTCTCATTATCCCAGGCAGCAAAGCTTGCCTTACAGAATTGAGCTATGACCTTAGCATTCAATTACTGCAAGTTTTTCTCATCAATGAATTTCTGTAAGTTTTCCTGTATGTACTTCATGGACAAGGTCATGCCTGTAGGGAGATGAATAAGCAGAAATGCTCTGCAACAGCACCCAGAGATTTAAATTAAAATTTCAATAAATTTCATCTGTACTGCAAAGATGGATTGCTCTAGATAGCACATGAGTGGGGGGGGTAGCTATAGAAGGATGAGAAGGTGAACAGGAAACACCTCTCATTTTCCTTTCAGGTACAAAAAACAAGAAGCATAAAATGAAACTTGCTAATGGGAGATCCAAAACAAATGAATTCTGGTGGTCCTTAACAACACAGATCATTAGCTGTGGAGGCCCATCTTTCCTTGGAGACAGTGTTGAACTAACAGCACTCCTAATCTAGTATACCTGTTCTTCTCTGTGCTGTATGAAATCAACTATAAGGAAAATTCCCATTACTAATGAGAAGCCCCTTTGCAGCCCAAAACCTAATGTCAAAGGCACACTTTCTTCCTATTTTTGTTTTCAAAGTATAATTATATATGGGGTTGATCAATTCCAGTTTCTAAGTAACTGACATTTAATTTCTTTTGTGTCTTCTGCACAGAGATCAATAGAGCATCCAGCTCTGATAAATGTGCCTCTCCAGACATGGGGTGTTCTGAAATTTTGAGCTATATGAGGTACTTGAGACAGCTTGATTTTCAACAAGCACTTTCTGTACAGGAGGGATGTGTACTTGATTTTAAAAGGATCCATTTTGAAGAAAAAAATAACATAGCTGTAAAGAAAAACTGTAGAATGCAGGGAAGTAATCATAGTTTCCTTAATTTGAAGGAAGGGAGGATATTCTGTGATTTTTGTATTTTAACTAGAATAATGAGAGACCAAAGATTGTCCTTCCTCCTGTGTCTTCTGCCAGCTGTTGAGTTTTGTGAGAGCAGCCAAGTTAAGCTTTTCCCAGATAGTCAATGACAACCTTTTGTGCATGTCTGCACTCAGTCTTACTGAGTCATGAAGTGGACAGCTGGGGGCAATGATTCAGAATTTGCTTGAACTGCTGAGTTTGCAGCTCACCAAGAGGTTTTATGTAAGTGTCCCTGAAGCTAAGGTATTTGAAAAATGTTCACAAGAGGCATCAGTACTCTTAGAAGCCATCTGCCCTAGTAGTACACAAACGTGTCATGATTTCTGTTCAGGAAGATACTACCTGACTCCACACCAATCTGCTGTGTACTAGCAATGCTAGACTAGTAAGAAGTGCTACTGCCAAACATCCTAAATGAATGTTATGAAAAGCAGGCTAATTCAGGACACTTTTGTGTCTGAGTTCATGTCTTTACAAGGTTTTCATTATAGTTTAATTTTACTCCTCAGAAAAGTGAAGAGATCAGCATAAGCTTTCAGCTTATTCTTTAATGATGGTTAATTTAGCTCGATCTTTATGCAAAGTAAAGGAGTGATAGATCTTGAATTTGGTGCCAATGATGCTGATGTAAGGTCTAAATGACTCAGATTCAGACCTTGGCTATCACACATTTTCTGTGTGATTTTAGGCAGGGTGTTTATATCATAACTCAAGTCATACTCACAGTGCTAGCTCACTGACTTCTGATGGATTTTTGATCAGAATCATACCCTGAGCTGGTCTACTTTAGAGCAGCTTCACTAGAGTAAAAAGAGCATTTATGATGTTGAGGTTATGGTTGGTTCTCTGTTAATAACTCTCCCCTGGGACAATGAGAGAAATATATCCCTTGATTTGAAGGGGCAGTAAGCAACATATAAATACATCTAAAAACAGAAGACTCTATGTGTATTCACCTTTCTTTTTCCTTATTTCTTCTTTGTGCCTGTTAGAAAATATCCATTAAAGTTGCTTTCTACTATTTTACAGTAAAATTCTAATTAAAAATAAATCTTTCCTGAATGAAAGGTCTGCTTTCAGCTACCTCTGGTGATATGGACAGTGGAGCTGGTTTATGCTGTCTCATCCCTTCAGCTTTCTAGTTATACAAAAGATAATTGTGTGGAAATGAGAGAACTGATATTCTAGCCAGCTCATTAGGTGCAATTAAAAGAAAACCATCCCTCAGGGTCAGTGAAAATCACTACTAGAGAAATAATTGTTCATGTTAGAGGGCTCTCTTCCCTTAAGTATAATAATATTGTACTGATGTGTATTTTTTGTGTACTTCCTCTGGTTTTATTAGAAACAATATACAGTGAATGAACATTCACTTCCTTAAAAGGAATATTTGAATCTAGTCTCCTGTCCTTGCTTTTTAATAGAATCTATCTACATTTAGAAACTTGATTTCCCTTATTTTTTAATGTAAATTTCTGTGATAGGACATTAAAGAATATGTTATAATAGCTGGATGAATTTAATGGCTGTGCATACTTAGACTGAAAGATACAATTTTGCACTACAGATAATATTAGAAAATATTACCATGCTTGAAGTCATTCATCTGAAAGGATTCCTCAAAACAAAATTATGGAAGTTATGCTGAGATTAATTCACAGAGTCACTAAGATTGGAAGAGACCTCTAAGCTCATCAATTCCAACCATCCCTATCACTCCCATGCCACTAAACCATGGCCCTAAGGAGAGCATCTCAATATTTCTTAAACCCCTCCAAGTGCTGGTAACTCCACTACCTCCCTGGGCAGCCTATTCCAAGGCTTAGCAACCCTTTCAGTGAAGAAATTTCTCCTTATATCTAATCTAAACCTCCCCTGCTGCAACTTTAATCCATTTCTTCTTGTCTTCTCATTGTTAACCCAGGAGAAGAGACCAACCCCATCTTGCTACAGCCTCCTTTCAGGTAGTTGTAGAGAGCAAGAAGGTCTCCCCTGAGCCTCCTCTTCTCCAGACTCAACAACCCCAGTTTCCTTAGCTGCTCCTCACCACACTTATGCTCTAGATCCCTCACTAGCTTCCTTGCCCTTCTTTTTTGAGACTTGCAACTCTCTTGCTTGTCTTCAAGCACAGGAGTAAACCCACTACACTGGGGAAATTCATGCTCCTAATTTAAAATTCTTCTCTCCTTCTTGTTTGTAATCCTAATGCTGCAGAGAAAAATGACAGGTAACTTTATAGAACAGAAAATAATTGCTGTGATACATTAAATACTAAAGTGTAATTACTCTCTGAAAGCTAAAAGAAAACCTATTTGATCAGTTGCTTCTTTGCAATAAGAGACTTACTCTTTCCAGAACAGCAAGATGACTTAATTGGGTGCATGATAAAGAAAAACAGTTGTAAATGACAGATATTTTTTTCCTATTGATCAAAGCTGCAATTACTACAGCAGTTAACTTTTTGATCTCCATTAGGGTGCAAATGAAATCAACAAAGGTTAAAAATGACACTTATTTTTCTGCAATGAAATAGGTTAGCAGTTGCTGTCAAGCAGTTGAATCATGCTCTGTTACACCTACAGAAATCATTCTGTCCTTTCAAAATGTATGCATGACAGGTACAGAAAATAGTAGCATAATACCTTGAGAGAGGTACCATTCCTGTTATTCATCTATTAAAACTGAATTAATTGGTCTTCAGGTTCTGTACTTTTCCCTCAGGTAACACAGCTTGACCTCAGTTTGTATTATCAGTATAAATGTGGAAAAGCTCAGTTATATGATGAATATTTTATAACACCAAATATAGAGTATACACATGTGCTACATAAGTTTAGGTAAGCAGCTTTAAGGGATGAACATAATTCAAATGAGAATGTTTTACCTTACATTATCCAAGGCAAAATTAGTTGTATTAAATATGCTACTTTGGCTCAAGCTTTCATAGATTTTCTTCTTCTAAATCTAAGACTGGGATATCCTAGAAATTCTCAAACTAAAAATGAGGAAAAAACTTCCTTGTTCAGGATAAATGTGAATTATACTCTCTCCTATTTTGCTGCTATCAAAAACAGAAATTATTTTTTCCAACTCCTTGGCATCAGCTTTCTAGATTAATATAGCAATATAGTCCACTATAGGATCTTGTAGGCTCCTAAATTCTCTCATTCTGGCAGCAAATAAAATTGTACATAAACTTATCCTAATTCTTTGCTTTCATCAAGGAACATTTCTGTATTCCTGGGCTTATAGGAAGGCATTTCTAGATTGTTATTGCTCTTCTCATTAAAAATTTCTTCTAATTTTAGGCTACCAGTTAATGGTAGATAACTTATCTGTATATATATATATATATATATGGCCATTAGCATAAGAATCTTAAATAGCTCTAAATCAGTAACTTTCAGAATGAAGAAGAAAAGTCAGCAGAATGCCTCCTTCTGCTTCTTACGTAGTAACTGATAGATAAAGAGCAGCAGCATTAATAACCTTCCCTTCATGACATGATATCCACCAGAACTGCTCATCACTGTTAACCTATGCATAACAATGTTAAACTTCAGCTAACAGGATGCAAAGAAATGAAGAGCAACCTCTACAAATTCTTTTTGAAGNCTTTCTAGATTAATATAGCAATATAGTCCACTGTAGGATCTTGTCTAGGGAAAATGTAGTTTCAAAGCCAAACATCTTATACTACATCCCAGCACCTGGGGAAATTTCCTAGTTAAAATCCCTGAAAATTTAGATTTCTGTCTGATTATCAGTTATAACTTAATTGGAAATGTACTGTTGGCAACATCTCTGACACAAAATCTTTTGTTCCTCAGTTCCTATCCTAGGATCAGTGATTGCTGATACTGTTAAGAAGCCTATGAAAATATTTGCCCTGGAAAAAGGTTAAGGGTGAGTAAACAGTAATGTGAACTTTAGACAGTGAAGAAGCCACAGAAAAATCAAAAGTTAGCTTTAATAGAACTGGAGCATTGTCTTATGAATTATTCTGTTTCTGTAGCTTACTTTCACAAACCTTAATTTAAGTCTTACTTCTCTGCACCCCTGCCCCCCAATTTTAGTTCTGTTATGGAATACAGATCCATGCTCTAATAGACAGAAAAATCATACATAGATATATTTCCTTTCTTATATAGCCTGACTCTCATGTAATGGTTTTTTATCAGTCTTTTTACTCCACTCACTTCTTGTTTTGTATCACTGTGCTCCCTTTTACATGTATATAGGCTGGATGAAATTTAATACACAAGAAAGTATTTTGTGTTTATTAAAAGCATTTCAACCAATACAGAATTAATTGAGATTCTCAAGATAATGAACAGTTGGGTGCAAAGCCTTTATGCAATTTATTAGCTAGGAGTAGGAAATGTCTCTCTCTTAGGGTAGTCATAGTGTCTAAATTCATCACATCTTTTATGAATTTATGCAGGTGCATCAGTCTTTGAGTTATTACCAATTTGCAAATGTAGTTGGTGACGTATTTAATGCTATACTCAATTTAATGATCCTAACAAAACAGAAGAAAAAATAAGTTACATTGTCTTCATTTCACCAAAAGGAGACCAAAGTGTATTATGTATATGTCCTATCCCCTACAAAATACTTATGATTTCAGTTAATAAGTCTGTGATCCTGACTATAGTAGTAATTTATTCACTGCATTATCTATCATCTTTAAAGAGAAAGAAAAAAGCAACAGATTGTATTTTCCTTTCTTTCTTTTAAGTTAAACAACAGAAGTTTTCCATCAGGAAAAAAGGGATCTTTCCATTGACCATGAATCATGGCCATTGGAAGAGGCTTTAAAGATGATTCTTTTCTTCTCATACCTCATAGAAAAAGAGATGGCAAATAGTGTAAACTATTTACTTTAGCTTCTAGTTAAAATGGTGGATAGATAAGTAAAAAAAAAATTTGTTAATGTGTAGTACCATTAAAGGCAGCATGTTTGCCTTCTGAATATTAATATAAATCCCTCAACAAAGGCAGAATTTCAGCAACAGAGTTAATATCTCTCATAAGTTCTGAGATAAAATAGATAATTTACTGCAGTCTAGGCAGAATTAGGTTTTATACCTGATAAGCTCTTTTGCACAAAATTGAGCTAGCCATTTGTCCTAGTTTCAGATGATATGCTTCACTTCAAATGCCTAACAGTAACTGATAATCACTGTCAACAATTAATTTTTCACACAGCATTTTTTCCACCAAATAAATCCAAAGTCATATTAATTCCAAAGAGCTGGTGAAGGGCCTAGAGCACAAGGGAGGCTCAGGGGAGGACTTATCTTTCTCATAGCTAGGTGGGCATCAGGCTCTTCTACCAAGTAACAATTGACAGGATGAAATGAAATGGCCTCAAGTTGCACCAGTGGAAGTTCAGATGGGATATTAAGGAACATTTCTTCCCTGAAAGAGTGGTTAAACACTGGGACATGCTGCCCAGGGAAGTGGCAGAGTCACCATCCCTGGAAGCGTTCAAAAAAAATGTGTAGATGTAGTGCTTAGGAATAGGATTTATCAGTGGCTTGGCAGTGTTAGGTTAATGGTTGGGCTTGATGATTTTAGAGGTCTTTTCCAACCTTAATGATTCTAATTTGTACTCCTTATAGTACACTTTTCTGCTAAGGTCAGAAAGTTAGTTAAGCATTTGAAGTTATACCAGCATTATGGAATATGAAAAGTTGTTCAAAAGGTGTACTCCAACAGACTATGATTCAGTCTTTAATGAAAACACTACAGAAGGTACTTTTTTCATTTCTTACAGAGAACAGTCTGAGATAGTTTCTTTACTGTGTATACACCCTATGTGTTCCCATGGGGGTATAATACTTTCTAATCAGGAGAGTTGGGATATTCACTTGCTTGACCTTCTACAGGCTATCTGAATTGGTAGATTTATTGTGTATCAGAGGCTGCACAATCAAGAGCAGAGCAGTCTCTGGAGGGGGAATTTAGCAAGAACCTATAAGGACAAATCATCTGATGGGAAGAACCCTTAGAAGGTTTTCTCATCCAATCTGAGAATTACCTAATTAAGTAAAGCAAAATTGCAGGGCAAAAAAATTGAGGACAACATTAATGAAGCAATTGTTTATCTCAAGCACTCGTGATATGAAAAACTAATTTCTGGAGAGATGACTTAGTGGATAATTCTGTAACAACTGTAATTTTATCCTTCATATAGATAGTCTAAATATAACAGAGATTAATAATGACTAAATGGTTATTGATAGCTCCTGTTAAATGAATTGGCCAAGAGTGAACCAGTGTGGTTCTCTCCCCTCCATGGCAAAATTAGATGGCATTGTTTCTATCATATACCTAGTAATCTGATAATAACATTAGCTCATTTCCCACAGTGCAGTGTATGGATGGCACAAGTGTACTCCTCAAAGAGAGCATATTCTCACAGTAAAGCAGTAATATTCAGACATGCTGAGAAGGAATATGAAATAGATCATTTTTAGTTATTATTCTTTGTGTGAAATCAATCAGAACCAACAAACACAGCAAAAGGCCAACTTAGTGTCAATGTCATCTAATTGAGAAGTATTGGATGAACAAAGTAATAAGCATATTTAGTCCCCATTATGGTGAGTTCTGCAGGTATGGAAGAGGATAAATACATTTAAATATGTGTTTTATCCTGAGTCTTTTGTATGTAGCATTATTATTTTATTAGCAGATAGCCCTTACATTTTAATGCCAGTCAGGGTCCAAAGCAGCATGCTTTTACCTTTATTTCCACAGCAGTTTTTCTACAAAGAAACATTTAGCATGAAGCTACATAGATTTTCAGCTTTGGAATAATGTGTGTGCTGCTTGAGTTTAGTGGCTTTTTAACAGTTTATCTCTGTGATATGTCTTGTATCTAATGGAAACAGAACAACTATTATGCTCTAGCTCAAAATGCTGGAGGCCAATATATACAACTTTAGTGTTTTTAACATCATTTAGGGATTCATTATATAGCTCTCAAGATACCCATCAGATCTTAAGAAGCAGAAGTGAACATGTCAACAATCTGGGTATCAAACCCACAGCTGGAGAAAGGTAAGCCATGACAACTCCCTTGCTGCTGCAGAGGTCATTACTAGTCTTCCCTGCATTTCTGTGTACTCTCTCTGTTTTAAAAACAAAGGAAAATTAACCTCAAACGGAACAGCAGTCTTATTCTAGGTCAGTAATATCATTGTCAGTAAACAGTTGGCCAGGGTGAAGCTACCTGCCTTATGCCACTGGTTAATTGAGCTATGCTGGTGGTCACTCTTCACACTTGTGCCTTGAAGTCAGTGATTCTTCAAGGGCTCACAAATCCCATCAGGAAAAGGGAGTGAGCACACACTCAGTAAGATTATCTAAAGAAAATAAATGAATAAAGATCTTAGGGCTCAAATGTGTACTTGGCATGGACAAGAATAACATAGATTTTGTGTCTTTATTTGTATGTTCACACAGTATTTAATACTGGAAGTAACAAGAACAGATGAATTTTGTCATGCTTTTCACAGCCTGAGTTATGGGAAGTGAGATGACTGAGAGTTATACTTCTGGTTTTATGTGGCATTCAGGCTTTATGAAGAGTCCCATAATCTATTTTACTCACATCTCTATAATAGAGTTGTAAACAAATATTAGTTACGAATGTATTCCCTGTGAGGAGAATTTGTGTAGCGTCCACAAGGGGAGGATTATTGATTATTTCCAGAGCTGAAAGAGAGTAGCAACTATGTTAACTAACTCAGGAATCCATTATACCAGTGCATTACTGCCACAAACACTTGCTTGAATTTTATTGTTTTCTGAATAGTATGATTGTTACCATCAGGATATTTGTCTTATTGCTTATGCAGTGCTTTGCACTTCTTCACCCCTAGGAATAATCATCTCAAATATTTTGGAGATCATCCTGAATGGGGAAGGAGAATCAAGGCCAGGGGCATCAATAAAAATGGAGGAAACAAGAAGTGCTAAAGAGAGCTTAAATATGTAGTTCAAGAACTGGCTGAAATTTGTTCTGAGCAGTACCTAACTAGCTCTGGAATGCTCCTCTGAAGCAGAGCTGGCCTGTAACAGAGAGCAATGATAGAATGTGCTTTGAACATTGTAAACAATCATAACACATTGTGAGAATACCACCTATGTTGTGGAGCCAAAGTGACTGCAGCTATTAAAATAATGAGATGTTATTAGAGCACTAAGATATGTATGAAATCCAATCACTGGAGTACTTGTATAATTAACACTTCAGTTATCCATCAGACAGTTGAGTGCTGTAGTCCACTGTGATAAATGGTGTCACCTGAAATGTGTTTGCAAGAAGCAGCTTGTCCCTGTGGCTGGGTCAGGATCACACTGATCTGTTGATTGCTGTGTTGATATTCATGTCAGGTGAACTAATTAGGCTCACAGAAGCTCAGAGAACTCAGGAGAAAACAGTAATATCAGGACCAGTCAATCTGAGGCACATAAAGCACAGCATAACTGTTACTTTATTCTTTCTTCTGTGTAAAATACAACACCTTTCCAAAGGTGTCAAAATGACTAGCAGACTTGTTCTGTCATTCTAAACCTTGATTCTTTGAAAAATAGCCCTTACTTCTGCGAGAAAGGGACCTCTGTCTTATCTTGTTTTGCATTTTCCAGGGTTTGCTCTTTTAATTTGAAGAGCATCAGAGCCTACATCTAAGCCAATGCTTCTGTGACCAGAGAGGTTTTGGCTATTGAGCTGTAGTCCTTCTTGGCTAGGTGTTAGCCTCCTCAGAGGGAGACACTTCCAGCCTCTGGAGAAAGATCTGCACCAGACCACACAGGTATGTCCAGTATCTCCAGTGCTTTCTGCTTTCTTTTTTTCTGTAAGGAAAAAATTCTTCCCTGTGAGGGTGCCAGAGCACAGGCTGCCCAGAGAGGTTGTGGAGTCTCCTTCTCTGGAGAGATTCCAAATGCACCTGAATGTGCTCCTGGGCAACCTGCTCTAGGTTGGACTAGATGATCCCCAGAGGTCCCTTCCAGCCTCTGCCATGCTGGGATTATGGGATTCCTCCTCTCCTACCATCTCCAGGTCAGTCATGACAGCTGACCTGACTCTCTTGTATTCTTGCATGCGTCTGTACACATTTTTAGAGCTTTATTGCTTTGTCTATATTGCTCAGTGAACAATTTTCTCTCAATTTTTCCACCCGACCTGGCTGGGTGGCCCAGAGGTGCCTCGAGCCTGAGGAAACTGCGCAACGCGCCCATCCTGACTGGAAAAGCAGAGCAGACTCCTTAGCACGCCTAGAGCACTTGAAGCATTCAAGGGATCTGCTGCGCGCCCACGGCTAATCACGGTAGCAGGTGCGCGGCGCTTGGTGGCGCGAGCCGCAGCTGCGGGCGGGAAACGTCCTGAGGCGATTGCACCTCGGCGCGCTCAGTGTCCTTCAGCGGACTTTAAAGGGCCTATTTTCGGAAAGGCTGCCTTTAACTGAAGAACTAAGAGGGTTTGTTTTGTGTTTTCTGTGTCGTTTTGCGTCTTGTGTTGGAGTTTTACTTGTTTATTTTTTGATTTAGCTTTTAAAGCTTGAGTAGTCTTCCTTCTAGGTTAATAGAGCCTTTTAGAAGCAGTGGGGCTAAGTGATGAGTGATTTACCAAAATCATTGTTATAAATGACTGAAGAAAGATTGTAAAAGAATACCAGAAAGGAGATAAGGGAAACATTTGTTACAAATAACCAAAAGAGGACTGTGGAAGAATGACAAGAACTAGATAAGGGAAATGTCTATTGACTCGCTAATTGTTCAAAAGTAGCCTATACTCAACTGTAAAGCTATTAACATAGTGTAAAACAAAAACAAAAAACATTTTCAGGTAGGAGAAACTCCCTAGCAAAAAAACTCTCCTCACAGAAGATGCATAGTAAAAAAAGAGCATATTGCTTCTTTACATGAAGATCCTAGAATGTAGGAACCAATATACATTGCTATGAGTATGTACTAACCAGCAAGTGATATAAAGAAGTAAAGCTCCTACTTGAGGTAACATGCATGAATACAGATTGGGAGGAGAAAGGATTTGAGGACAGCCCTGAGGAGAAGTGGTGGTGAACCACAGGTTTAATGAGTCATCAGTGTGTGCTTGCAGCCCAGAAAGCCAACTGTGTCCTGGGCTGTATCAAAAGAAATATAGGCAGTCAGTCGAGGGAAGTGATTTTCCTCCTCTACTCTGCACTTGTGAGGCCTTACCTGGAGTACTGTGTCCAGTTCTGGACTCCCCAGCATAAGAAGGACATAGAGCTCCTGGAATGTGTCCAGAGGAGAGAAACTAAAATGATCAGAAGCTGAGCAAGTTGGGGTTGTTCAGCCTGGAAAAGAGGAGGCTCCAAAGTGACCTTATAGCAGCTTTCTAATATCTGAAGGGAGCCTACAAGAAAGCTGGAGTAGGGCTTTTTACATGGGTGCATAGTGAGAGGACAAGCAGAAATGGTTATAAACTTGAACAGGGAAGATTTTAGATTAGACATTAGAAAAAGTTCTTTCCTGTGAGGGTGGCGAGATGCTGGAACAGATTGCCCAGGGATGTTGTGGGTGCCCCATCTCTGGAAGTGTTAAAGGCCAGGCTGGATGAGGCCCTGAGTACCCAGATCTAGTAGGTGTCCCTGCCTGTGCAGGGGGGTTGAAACTAGATGATCTTGAAGGCCCCTTCCAACACTAACCTTTCTATGATTCTATGAAATGTTGATCTTGGTGTGCTAGCTTTGTGGATGAACCACCTGGCACCCATCTCTATGGAGAAATGAAATAAATATCTTAAATCTGTGTGTCAATCTGTTTTTGCACTCTAGGTAAGCAACCTTTTACTGTGTACAAAAAGTAGTACGTTACTTCCATGTTTGAAGCTATCTAAAAATATTGTCTTTGCCATCGCATTACAGATGGTTTTCAGAAGGCAGTTCTGCCCATCACTCAACACTGGTGGAGGAATGTCTGAAATGCTTAGTCACAGCTGATAGGCAGATGGAAACTTCAGGAGCTGCATGTGCTGTCCTCACTTTCAGGTCAGTTTTGCATGGAAGTGGGGGCTTTCTGAAATACTGGAAATGTTAGATTACTGTTAATGTCAACTTGTTGTGCCTTTCACTATGGCAGACTTTGTTAGCTCTGTTTAGTCACTTAACTGATGAGGATAGTAAGTACACAAGTTTTTAAAGTAATTTGGGCATTTGGTATATACTGCATCCTGACAGGAGAGAGAGCAGATTTATGTGTGATTGGAAATAAGTTATGAATGAAGTGATTACAAAAACAGTGTATTTATTGTGCTTTATCTCATGAAAGCTATTAGCTTCTTTGTGGAAGGGAGGGAAGGAAAGGAATGTTTTCATTAGTCTGTGTAAACAGTAGCTGCCAGCACCACAAAGTGCTCCTTGGATATTGCAACTAGAACATATGTATTGCAGAAGAGATAAGGGATGGTAAAGGTCAAACAAGTCTGGTCTGTGCTTCTAGATATCATCACAGTATGTTAGGAATAAATTAGAGTAGCAGCATCTGTTTGCCATATATGTAAACTGCTACATAAACATCCTTGAAGTAAGAAAAAATGTTTCTGCTTCCACTGGGTTTGCTTTGTGCATGAAAACATATTTTTGTCTAGGTGTTGAGATCATGAATTTAAAAAAAAATAAAAAGAAACAGTAACCCACAGGAGCATTTGAACAGTTTTAAATAGGTTATTGGGAGCTCTTCTAAATAGCTTTTGCTTCTATAACAATATTACAACAGTAATATTACAACAGTCTGGCATCAGTCTAGGTTACTGGGAAATGATAGAATGGATGGAAATTTCAGGTGTATTTCATCAGATGCAACCTAAGGGGCAATTTTATTCCCTACCTGTGCATTGGATATGGTTAATCATTAGAATGGAACAGAGGATTTATTAGTTTGCCAGACTGGTAGTAAGACCTGTCATAAAATATTGACCAGACAGTGTGTTTAAGGCTTAGAATTTTTTCCTTCGGCACAAGTGGGTCCCAAGGCATCCCATGAAAGTGTCTTTCCCTCTAGGCTAGCCTGTGAAAGTCACTGCTTCTAAACTTTCTCTTGTGCTTTGTGGTTACTGAGGATCAAAGGACAGACTGGAAGTAGTCCTAGGAGCTTCCTCCAAGAGATATGATGGGATTAGGTAATGAGGCTTAACAGATTTCTGATGGATTCTGCTGGATAGATATTTTTAATAAGTTTTGCACAGTGGTTGTTCCTTTGCCTTTCCCTCCCTCTAGAAATAGAAGAGGCTGCATAAGCAGCATGTATCTCTTCTCCCTCTGTAAAAACGCACAGAAATTGATAAACACTGATGTCATTGCTTCTGACATATAGATCATTACAAGTGTCTGCATTTTGATGCATTGTTGTCTGCCTCTGGAATGATTGATCCATGCCACAGTATTCATTAGCACTATACCTGTGCAGTCTAAGTTTTGAAGTCCTTTCCTAATAACTTAATCTAATTGTTGGCAAATAATGCTCCTTTATCCAATATAATGACTCATCCTATTGCCTTAAATGCTTCTTATGTAATTAAACTATTTAGTAGAAGTATAATGAAGTATAATTGTATACATTAACCACAATGTGTCTGATGTATGCTGTCTAGCCATACCTTTTGCTAGGAGAGCAATGCGCTTAGAACTGTTTTTACTCCAAGAAACCCCACTACAACTTCTTTAAACCACTTGAATCAGTTTTAAGCTCACTTCCAGGTTTACAGAAGTTTGCCAAAGATCAGAAAGTAGTGGACTTGACTTTACTACTTACCCTTCTTTTGTTTTTCTCAAGAATTAGTTTTGTTGACAACTACCAATTTGTAGTCCTGGTTTTGCCACTAAAATATGGGACAGCAGGCTCAGGAAGACATTAAGAAGCAAAAGTGAATACTAAAGATCCTCTTCAATCCAAAATGCAAAATGATCTCTGAGGAGAGTTGGGGAAATATAGCTGAAGAAAAGGAAATAACTGAGTTGCAAAAGGAAATAACTGAATTGTCCATCCTGTGCAGGTTTTCAACTTCCTTTCAGTGTGATGGTCTTGCCAAATTTAATGATTTTTGTTTGTATTTTCATTTGAAAACTAACCTGAAGATAACTTCCTTTCATGTTTAGAGCAAGAGCCTGCATTCGCTCTGAGGCAGCAGCATATTCTCTATGGAAGTCGTATTCGATTTTAAATGTGTCTGTGTATGCTATCTTACAGCATCTTAATCATGTTGTGTTGTATTTAAACTTCCAAATTAGCTACAAGGAAGAAGTTAATGTTTGTAAGCTGATCAGGAAAAAAGATGCCATTGATTACATTTTAATCGAAAGAAGACACTGACTGAGAGGATGGTGTGTACATCTTTGTGAAAAACTCTGGTGTAAAGAGTCTTCCTTTTTATGTGAATTCTACTTCCCATGCAACTTTTTCCTGAAAAACTTAACTTTGCAATTGAAAGCTAAAATAAACAAATGTCAGTTACCATATTATTTTTTAGCAACTAAAGTTCCTATTCTTTTAGGAACTTAACATATCAGTCATGTAATCTTTCTCACACTTTTCTTTTAATTGAGGGGCTACACAGCTTTCTGTGTTTCTTCCTTGGGGTTTATGAGGGAAAGCCCATCTGTGGCTTGCAGTTAATGTTGCAAGAGGAGGAAGAGGCAATTTGATCTTCTGTTTCAACTTTTGTTCTGTAGCTGCTAATAACATGCTTGGAGAAAGATTCAGGAACTAAGGGGTCCCTTCTCATTCATGTCTTACGTTGTTTTGTTGTTTTACATGATATATATAAAACTTACTTTAAAAACATTTAATTATTTATACAAGGTTTTGCTGACGAATTTTTTTACCATGCCTTATTTGTCTTCAAAAATTCTAAACTATTAAAGTTGTTTATTTTCTTACTGTAACTTGTTATCTTAAGTTTCAGAATTTGAGAGGAATGACTAGAGTTTGGAAATGAAGGGTAAAATGTTAGCATTACAGGAAATGGCCCAAGCTATGACTTTTGCCATAAAGTATGTTTGTAATTGCAACTACTTTGCTTTTTCTTGGAATAATTGCTGATGTGGAAGAATGATGTATTTTTTGAAACTCTAAAGTATGGATTCATCTGGTGCTGATTATCATGTTACCACGTGTTAATTATGCCTAGCAAAGGTTTTGTTCTTTTCCATTATAAGTTTGTGAAGAAGCTAGTTAACTCTGCTTCGTTTCAGCGAACTAGGCTGATGGCCAGAGAGCTATTATTAGTAGCTGCACTGTCATAATTTATAATGAATGGCAAAATTTGTGATTATCAGGATGAAATCAGGAAAGGGAGGTTCTTGAGGACACATATTCATGTTTCTTTTTCTTTGTAGTTATGCCATGTTCATGACAGCTACATTTTCACACTATGCTATTGTTATTGGCTGTTCCTAGCAATTGAATTACTCTTGTATTTTGCAACTTCAGTCTTGGAAACAGTCTTGGCTATAAGGAAAAAAAAGAGAAAACTTATATATCACCTGAGGAAAACACAAATAATACACTTCAGTCTGATTTCTGATTCAGCTATGTTTCCCTGAGGTACATCTGCACAACCAGGAAGGCTGTCTATCTTCATGAGTAGCTTTGCTGCAGTTACTTTTTGATTGTCACTTTTTAAAAGAAACAATTGTATTTCAGCACCACCTATAGGTATTTAAAGGAAGTATATTTAGATCTGTAACCAGGATTAGCAAATGGATTCCCTATTTATGGAAATAATTTGTATCTATTTATTTGTAGCTGCTGCTACAAATATTTTGGATTTTTCGTCTTAGATCAAAAAATTGTTACAGTACCATGTGTTTAATTGAGGAAATATTTAATGTGACACTGAAAGGAAATTGTCTTTTCTGAGATATATATATATTATTTTTTTAAGTTTGCTACTACAAAAGCTTTACCTTATAGGAATTGCTTTTTACCCAGAAAAAGTCCCAAGACTTCCAGAGGCTCATAATGCCTAGTTTCTCCTTTCAGCCAGAAAAATCCAGTGTAATGAGCTGTATGATTTTAAAAAAGTAAGCCAGCTAAACAGAGATTAGAACTCAAGGTAGTAAGTGATGTAACTCCAGTTGAACAAAGATGCCTTATTTCTAAAAGAATGTGGTCAAACTATCACTTGAAAAATCAGAGTTTTTGTGTGAGGATGGATGGGGATAAGGGAATAATGATCAGTATTCTGGTGATCACAATTGGGCATGTGTTGTATATCATATGCCATTTTGTAAGCTGGTTATTTTCTCACTTTGTGTCGTTCCAGTCAAGGATGCCATTCAGCATACAAACAAAAAAGCAGTTGTTAGATCACTGGTAGAGTTTAATTTTGGTCTTTGGTAGAAGTGAAAAACTTTTTATTTTATTTAAGTTGGAGATAACTTCATGAAAAGGCCTTGCAGGTTATTTTTTGTCATTGCCAACTACTACAAATATGAGCTGATTTACACAGGTAAATAGATGCAACAGTCTCCATCCCAAACTCTTAAAGAAAATCAAGCTTCCTGATCGCCTACTTTTCATGCAGCCTGCAGTACATTCCTCTGTCCAAAAAACAAGCAGAGAGATCATATTTGGTATTTGCATTGGCAGATACAAATACCTCAATGAAATTTGACAAAGTCTGTTTGTCTAGCTGTTTTTATTTGTGCCATGCAAATACCTGGTTTGAAATCATGTTTTCCTGTGGAGCAGTTTTCAGCATAAACGTAACAGCTTCCAAAATGAGAAGAGGCTTGGAGTAGCTGTTGTACAGTAGCATTTCTCTTATGATCAGTTGAAATATTTCATGGTGCTACAATCAAAGCAATGTCAGACTGCAGTGGTTTGTTTCTGTGCTGCATAGTTCCAAGCTGTGTGGAAAGTTTCTAAGTTCACAGGAACTTCCTTTGTTTGTCCCAGTATTTTGTGGGTGATGGGCAGTCCTTGCTTTCTATGTCTGCCAGGTTTATATAGAAAAGCAGCCTCTCTGGAGAGAAGACAGCAACTACAGTGTGCTTACCTACCTTCTGTGAGAATGAACTCTTCAGAAAGAGAGACAGCAAAGGAATTTACGAGACTAGAAAAGGATCTTTTTCAGTAGAGTTCTTCAAGGGGCTGGAGGTGGATATAGGTCTCCTTTATTTCGAGTGCTTGGAGTGGTTTCCATTCTCCAATATCTGAATGTTTTAGGACTCCTCCAGCTGCACCAAGTAGAGAATAAAAAGGTAGAAATAAGTAAAGTAATACAACTTCCTGCTGGAGCTTCTGTTAGTGCAATGTTTCTATGTCACTTAACTGTTCAAAGGCTTTGCAGATTATTAACAGGCATGGTTAGTTTTCATGGTAAAATTTCAGTGTTTTCATTAGAACTCCTTATTGCCAAAACTGCCCTTAGGCTCTGACCCACAGAGAGCTCTGCACTGATTAGCCACTCCACTCGCACAGAAGCTCATGGGTTTTGGAGGCCTCCAAGGGGAGACAGTTGGATGGAGCAAGTTGCAAAATCCCAGACAGATTAATTACTACAGGATAGGAGAAAAAATAGGGTTATCTTTTAATTACTTTCAAGAATCAAGTTACATTAATGAATAGGTTTGAATGAGTAACAGGATATCTTCATGTATTTTTTTTATATTGAAAGTGTTACTGATTTATAATAATGTCTGTTGCTTCTACCAAAGAAAGCTAACTTTCAATAGGTTACGTCTTTATTAATGAATTGCAGTGTTGTGTTATAATTGATTTTTCTTTTTTCCAAACATACTATGATACTTTGATGATATCAAGTATCTAACTGAGGTTCGAAACCCTGTTTGAATTGTCAGGTTTTGTTTGCTTTACTAAAACAAATTTACTGGGAAATTCAATGTGTTCCTTAAAACCCTCAAGAAATAAGAGTTGATAAATCTATTGGTGTTTAGATTAAGGTTTAAAACAGTATCAGCCCATCCTATCAGCAGTGATTTTCCAGGATTGCTTTGTGAAGCTGTGGGCTTTGTGTGTAAATATGGGCGAAGGAAACAGTACTGGAGGGGAAAAAATTGATGATAAATTGTTCTAAGAAGATTAAAAGATTGAAAATGATGTTAGAGCGTAATGATGAAAGAACGGAGTGAATGTCATGAAAATACAGGGCAAACACTGTGAATTAAAAGCATACTTTGCTTTGAACAGAATGCCCAGTTCACTTACTGTCTGTCATGTAGGACACAAGAGGGCAATCAATAAGATTAAACAAGGAAAGATTTCCCTGAAAGAGATCAGAAAGATAAGTTCATTCAGTTTAGATAGATAGGAGTAACAAAGAGCATAGCAAAAGCATATTGAGTGTGATTTAAAGAAGGTCACTAGAGGATTCTAATTTACCATTTCATGTTGGTGAAGGATGTAAATACAACCTCAGAGATGAAAGGAGAGCAAACAAATTTTATCTGAAAGTAAAAGAAAGTTATAAAAGCTATTAAGAGTTACTAAAAGCAACCATTATTTTTCTCAAAACCAAAGAATTTTACTGACCACAATCCATTCTGTGTTAGGTGAAGGTATTGCATACAATACCAGGCAGAGATACGGGCGAGGAGATAGCAATATCTGTTGTCTAGACCTACATGTATCTCAGAAAAGGGAAGTCTGTAGCACAGCTGACTAAAACCTGAGCAGAAGTAGTAACATGATTAGCTTTGGAAATGTCATGTGCTAAAACCAGGAAAGTGAAGACAGACAATGCAGTAGCATTATACACCAGGGTACATACGTTATCTGCCTCCAGCAAGTCATTGGTTTAGTGCAAGTAGTAAGAGGGGAAGGCTTTATTTAAATATGAGATTATCACACTATTAAGATCATCCATAAAAAGGAAGAATAGCACACCAGGAAGGAAATGCTTTTATATCAATTTTTTTCCCGTAGTACTTCCATATTTTTAATGATGATAGTTGGTGTTGATATTTTCCATCTATTGATGTCATCTGCTTGCTTTAAATAACTTCTAGGCTTCTGCAGCATTTTTTTTATATTTGAATAGCAGATGTGTTCATTGTTCTGTGTCTTTCCCTTTCTCTGCTGATACTGTTGAATTCCTAATGTGGAAAAAGATGATTTGAAGTAAAAGCAAAAGTCTGGTACAGCTGATAATACAAGAGGAGAAAACAGAAATTCATTGTGAAGCTGGTGCTATTTATTTCTTTTTCTTGGTTTTGGGTGTTTTTTTTTCAGGTTGGAGATGTTTTCCTCCAGATTTATTCTTTTAGTCTGTGCTGGTGGATTTTTCTAGTACTGCAGAGCTCTAAGAAAAATGTGGTTGTTTTATGTTTACAGTAGCTTTCTGGGGTTGGGACTGTCTTGCCTTTTTTGAGGGGCTGTTAAGTGGTGGGTGACATAAAACATTTTCTCTGGGTGATGAGCATCTTGGCTAGAGCTACTAGTCTCAAGGGTTAAAATTATGACCTTCGTTGTCAAAATTTAAATAATTTTTACTTCTGACACTTATGTCACTTTACACCACTGCCAAGTTACAAGAGGTATGTGAATAGAGTAAAATCTTCCTGATGAATTGTCTGAGCAAACATAGAAAGAAGAACTCCAAAATAACTTTTAAAGAGTAATTTCAAAAGGGATTTCTGCTTCTGCTCTAAATGTCACTACTTGATCTTCTGTCAGAAAAAGACAGGTTTGGAAAGGTATTGAAGAGACAGTGGGTGAAGGAAGAAACAGAAAAATATGTAAGCTGTCAGGTTATTCCATTAAAAGCTACAAGAAGAATTAGCAGCCCTTGCTTGTGGCTTTCTTTTTTAACAGATGAATAAAAAGTCTGACACAGCTGAAATGCTGGCTGAGGACACAGTGACAATGGGCAGTTAAATGGTGCATTTTCAAGAATCTGTGACACTTTTCTAACTGAAATCAGGAATACTCCTTTTCCTCAAACTCTCTAATACCTAGTTAAGAACAGATGTTGCTATAGGTGGAGTAGGAGAGGTCCCACTGGGAAGCCTGGGCATGATCAGGCCTATGTTATAAACTTTGTACTGTAGTCCAAGAGTGAGGAAGAGGAATGTTGGAGCCTTGGCCAGGAAGTAGTCTGTTCTGCTCCTTACTTGATGTCTCAGCATTAATGAGGCTTGAAAAATGATAGTTGTCTTATAGAACTCCTCATGGCTTTTGTCCTTCTGGGAGTCTTAGAAATAGTTAGGATACAACATTCTCTATCCTTAAGCTTCAACACTGTCAGCAGGAAGATAAGAATATATCTTCCCTTTTCTTAGACCATGGCAAGCAATGGTGTTTTTTTATTCATTGTTTGATAATCACTGGGACTCATTATCTATAATTGAATGCCTAGCAATTAAAACCTACTTCTCTGATCATAAAAGTGTGCAAGTTGGTTCTCAGCCAACAAAGCCTCTACAACACAGATTCAAGGAATTTACTTTTATTAATAGTGACAGGCAACAACCTGTGAGACTTTGCTTTGTAAATGTGATGCTTATTGAAGCTCATAGTATCCTCAAATTATGTAAAGGATCCAGCAAAGAGTTAAAGAAAAATACCTTTTAGCTTGGTTGTGAGTCAAAATTGTGGTTCTTCATAATCAGCCAGCAATGTGAGCACATTGTAAAAATAACTACTTAGGGAACGTGGCCCTAGCTCCCTGCTCTGCTGAGTTTGTGGGAATGAACAACATACTATTCCAATAAAATAGAAAATTTCTTAAAGCTCTGCTGCAGTTGTCCAGGCCTGTGTTATTATGAGCCTCTCCTTACTTAGCTTGAGAACTGCAGGGCACAGAAGTTACTTCATTCCTTGGACATCAAGTTGGTCTTTCTCATTAAGCATTCAGAAAGCAGTGCATGGGCTCACCCTCTGCACAGTGACAGAGTTGACTTGATTTGCTTTAGATTAGCTCCATTTACATCACATTTTGTCTATGAATAAAATTCCTTATTAATGACTTCAATTTGTATATTCCATGCTCATTGAAAGCCTGTGGTACAGCTAATACTTTCAAATCCTGTTCATACACAACAGGCCTATTCTGTACTTTCACAGCATCAGATAATGCTGAAGGGTTAATTACTTAGCTCCTTAATCCTCAATGATTGTTTTATTTTCCAATTTTCCCTCTCTAATGTATTTTGTGTTCTAAAATATTGTATTACCAGCTAGGATCACTTGTTTTATAGCTTGTCAAATAACTGTATCTTGCTGCTTGTCCAAAGAGGGGCAATGAAGCTGGTGAAGGGTCTAGAGCACAAGTCTGAGGGAACAGGGGTTGTTTAGTCTGGAGAAGTGGAGGCTCAGGGGAGACCTTGCTCTGTACAGCTCCTGGAAAGGAGGTTGTAGCGAGATGGGGATTGGTCTCTTCTCCCAGGTAGCAAGTGACAGGGTGAGAGGAAACTACCTCAAATTGAGCTGGGGAGGTTTAGATTGGATCTTAGTAAAAACGGCGCCAGCACAAGAGTGATTAAGCATTGGAACAGGCTGCTCTGGAAAGTGGTGGACTCACCATCCTTGGAGAGATTTAAAAGACATATAGATGTGGTGCTGAGGGACATGGTTTAGTGGTAACTTGGTTGGACTTGATGATGATAATTGGGTCTGGGTATTCAAAAGTCAAGAAGTGTTATATAGTTTCTAAAAACCCTTGCACTAGCCCTGGAATCACTCAACACTTAAAGAGTTCATTTTGGAATTAAGCAACCTGAATAAATCAAAATGGATTCTATTTTAATGATACAGTTAATCAGAGCTATACTGCTGTATAACTGCTTTTCTTTTTTAATGACAAGATTTAGTTCTTCCATTTTCTCTGACTGTCTGGGAAGGCCTCTCTTGCAGAAGTTGATTCTTTCTAGAAATTTCATAGTCATTAACATAAAGCATAAAGGTCCATCTGCAAGCCAGGAAGAAAGCTTCAGGCTTGTTGCACTCTGCACAAAGCTGTAGTTACTTTCTTTGATTTCTAAGGCACAAAGGTTAGGTTGATATGTAAAAATGAAGGAAAAAATACCATTTTCCCCACTTCAAGGGTTGTAAAAGTTACTACCACCTAATTCACAAATGATCCTGCAAAATCATTAGCAAGTAATCAAAATAAATATTGTGAGGTTTCATTCCTTATGTCAAAGAGCAGTAATCAATCACCAAGATATTGTTTTAATGTCCCCTCTTACTTCCATAAGCAGGAAGAACTAGAAGGCCATTATTCACACAGACATTTGGTTTAATCATTTCTCTGCTGTCTGTTGTGAGCAAAGGTTTGGTAGTTGGGAGTTTGTTAAGAAAAGTAAGTATTTTCCATAAAAATCAAAGGATCTTTTGATGTTCTGTGTCAGCTATGTTTAGCAAAAAGCAATTTAGTTTCAGGAAAAAAATTCTGTTTACTGAGGGGGGGACCTAATTTGGCATGAATATTTGTATTTCCAAAAATATTTACAGAAGCTCCCTAGGGATTCATCTTTAAATAAATGTGTCTCTTGCTTTGAGAAATAGTAAATTCTTTCTGGGGTGTTTTTTGTTGTTTGTTTGTTTCCTTCTGTTTTCCAGCTGGCCTGTCCACCTGCTTACAGATTATATCCAAGAAGTACAATTCAAAGACCAGTAAGATTATTCTGGTTTAAGGGGAACAAAATAATTGTAATTATGCCTATGTTAATTATTTCTAAAATTTCAATATAACCTAAAAAAAATAATTCCTGATCAATAGGATCAGGATGAACTTTTGAACTGATCTACTGCTCAATCTACTGATTGGACTAAAGGTCTTTGTGCTAAGAAAGGAAGAAAATCATGTAGTAGAGTAATAGATGCCTAGGTTGAAAATGATTGATTAAATAGTTATATGTTCTTGTGCATATGTTACAAAGTATCTTTCTTTCTCATGAACAACCAATTACTCTGACGAACACTCTGATTTGCTTTCTTGTTAGACTTGACCTCATCCTACATTTCCTGAGAAATTTGTTATTTGTCACACTTCTGATTAAATGATCTGAGTGACACTTTGTGAAGCTGAGACATGAAATAGTAGAGCAGTGCAGTTATAAAATTTCTGTATTTATATGTAAATAGAGATCACTTGATTCCCTTCTGCAAGACACAGGAGGGGAGAAGTTATTTCTTTACAGCATAACTGAAGTGTTTATGCCAATTTAGTCAGCAAAATTAACTTACAGAGCTTCTGAGGATGATTCACTCTCAAAACTTCAAGTTCTTCTGTCCAGTATTTCCAAGCAGGAATACTGTATGCTATTATACCTCAATCCTTACAATGCTTCATATGCCACAGACCTGTGACCTCTTTCTAAGTACAGAATGATACTGCAATTCCCAGTGTCCTAGAGGAAATTGTGTTGAATTCTTCATTGTGTTCAATGTCTTGCAACAATGCTCTTCACAGTATTTACTTGGCACTTCTAGTCTGTACAAGAATCCAGAAGTACAGACCTGCATGTACAGAAGTGAGCATTTCACTAGAGAAGGTAGTCACCAAGAGTTATTCAGACTTGAAAGAATTCACATTGTGTCTGATATGCCCTTTTGTTTTTGAATGAATGTTAACCCAACCATACAAATATGCAAGCATTTCTGTGCATAAAGGGAATTATGAGATGAAGCACAGTCAACACAGTTGACTGCTGTATTTCTGCACAGCAAATCAAGATTGCATCTCACTTCCTAAAGACAGATGTATTAGACTATAACCAACCTCTCACTGCTGGAGGTGGCAACCTTTACTTTGCAGCAAAAAGCAGTGCCATTTAGCTTTCAATTTCACACTTTATTTTGCTGCTTTTCTCAACTGACTTGCTCTACTATTTATTATGCTTCCTTAATTGGCATTCCCTTTGCCAACCTGATCATCTGAGACAAGTGTCAATCTTCCAGACTCAGTTGGTATGCCCCATTGAGTCTAATTTTACCAGCATGAGCCTAGTTGGGGTACAAATGGTGGCTAAGAAAGATTAACTTGAGAGATTTTGCATTGAAGATCACACAGATTGGCTGATTAATTTGCTAACTCAGTTTAGATTTTGACCCATCTGCACAATGGACAAGATCCTACCTCACTACTAGTTTTTGGAAGAAACAACAGAATAAACAGAGCCTTCTTAAATGAATGTAGTATTCAGAATCTGAATGTATAGATTTTCTCTTAATTTTCATTCCTGACTGCAATCTTTGTGTGTCAGTGTATCCAGAGTGTCAGGCTAGAGGGGAAGGAGGGGAGTTCATGATAAAACCCTAACTTTCCAGCAAAAAGCTCTGAAAATGGAAATCTTTCAATCAACCTGATAGTAGCATAATTCTTTTCTGCATATAGCTTCTAAGTAAGCTGCTTATTCTGTTTAAATAACTGTAGTCTTTTAGAAGTAATTTTTTTTTAATTTTTAGGTGATTACAAAGTATTTGAAGGAAAAATTATTTTTGTTAAATTTTATGTGAATTTCTAGAAATGATGAAAAAACACCATAAATAGGTATCTTGCATCTATATATAAGCTATTTCTTCAATAAGCATCAAAATTAAAAAATAGTATTAAAGGAAAAAAAGTCTGTTAGGGGAATATTTAAATATCTTTAATTAAATATGATCCAGCAGATTGCTCTGGTAACTGTAAGAAACTTCAGCTTACAGTGATTTACTGGGTGGAAACTCTTTCAGTGTTTGAATTCTTGCGAGTAGTTTGTATTAAGAGCTTCCTTGAAACATAGATGTGAGCAATTGCAACTTGTTTTTGTAAGGGTTAGTCTGTGAAAGAAATATCTTTCTAGTTGAATAGTTGTCCAGTGTATTAGAGCAGAGTGTGTATATTACAGTGTCTTGGCTCTGTGCAGGTTTTGTTACCCTGTAGTGTAAGGAAGGAAAAAATATCACTCCTGCTATCCCACATGCTGTAAAGAAATCAAATAAGCTGTCAGGCTTCTGCCAGCATCTAGAAGAGATTTGTGTGGTGCTGGAAAGAGATTGCAGAGGATCAAAGGAAAATACAAAGTAATTCTTAATCTTCTTGTACCAGCAGCACACAAGCTTTATGAAAACTCCTCCTTCTCCAATGTGTTTTCTTATTAAAATAAGCTAATTGAGGGGAGGTGGGGAGAGACCTCAACTCTTCATGAGGTTCTCTATTATGTTTAATGAAAAAAAGATGCTTTTATAAGAAGCCTCACAAAATCAGTAACAGGAGGAAGTGTCATCTGTAAAAAAACACACCTCTTGTAGGTTTGGTTCAGAGAAGCATCCACAACTGTGATAATGGGTTTTAATTTTATATTGTCTTTCATAGCGATTATGAAAAAGCTGTTTATATGATCAGAATATTGCTGAGGGAGATTCTTGCTTAGCCATTCAGCAAATAAGGATTTTACAGGAATTAAATTTGGACTTTTCCATAGAAGCTACACAGATTTCCATACATTGTAAATACAACTTTTGTGAGTGTTCTGCACAAATGCGTCGGACTATACTGCACTATAGATGTACTTAGTCCCTATTAAGCACCTATAAAAACTGCTTTTTCTAATGAGTAAAACAGGATCATTACTTGTTGTCAGTCTTTCATAGACTACACTCTCAGTGTCTTTTCTGACTTGTCTTCTGGCAGTACTATTAGTAAATCTTTCACATGATCTGTCATTCATTTATTTTAAAGAACTATTGTGGATACCAGTTACTGATCAGACCAACATATCTGAACTTGCTAGATGAGACAAGAATGCATCAGTAGGTACAGTTTTCTGTAGTAATCTGTTATATGTTTTTCTCCTTTTAAGAATGCTTCCTTATTCCAGTGTTACTACTTCCATGTTCAGTTAGACACATGCTTAAGTGACTTTGGCTGGTCAGCATCCCAGATGTTTACTCTTTATTTTGAAACAATCAAGGTCAGACAGAAAACTCTTCTGGAAGGCATTATGTTCCATTTCCTATCTCCTGAGACAGGCAATCTCATGAAGGATGTGGTTTGGGGTTTTGTTGCTTTGTGTGTGCACCATGAAACTGTTGCACACAAGATGTTTTGAATCCAGCGTATTAGTTAAACTCTTTTTGCTGCTAAAGAAAAGAACAAATCATATTACCAGTGACTAATGTTGACATATAGCAGTCATCTAAGTTAGCTCTTTCCTAATGATTTTGGAAGAAGTCTCCCACCTAGAGCAGTCTCACAGGACCTGTGACATGCAACTTTGTAGTATCACATCATAGGTTTCAGTATTACAGTGTACAGAATATTCCATGTTTGGCATAGTCTTCCCTTGAGTGATTAGCTGTGAAACAGTATGATCCTGGACTTGGAATATGCTTTCATTTTTGCTGTTTGAGTCTAATACTTCTCCCTTTCTTGAAGTGTAGACTGATATTTAGACTTCCTACTTGTGTCTAGTCTGCTCATTATTTATTGTTCTCTATTACTGGAAAAAGTAGTAATAATACTGGAAGAATTTTCTCACTGCTGGGTGGCATGAACTTTGCTGAAGATGGATTAGTGTTCTGTTATCTGAGAAAGAAACACAGTGTTCCCAGCTTCTTGGAGTGCAGGAACATGGCAAAGGGCAGACAATTTTTCTGTGCCTTCTAGGAGATACGAATGCTGTGTAATTAATTGTCCTTCATTCTCTGGTAAGCATGTGTACTGCAGTAACTGTTACACAGGAACTACTGACAGGTTTCAGTTGTCTAATGACTTCTCATGAGAATGCTAGAACAACTTGCTGAGCTTAGAGATGTCATCTTAGATACTGGATAGCAGCTAAAGATAGCCAAAGCTTATAAGGCATTTCCCAAACAACTTCTGTCCTCTCTGTATCTCCTAGAGAAGCTTTTTCCTGTCAAGCACTTGGCAGGCTGCAAGGCAGTGAGTTGGTAAGGAAGCAGCAGGCCCAAGGAGTGCAAGTCTTTATCCCAGTAGTTTTTGGTAATGCTTTACTTTCTTTTCTAGAAGCCCAGTAGAGTTTGGAAAGAGATTTCCTTCATATATGCTTGGATTGCCTTCCTATGTCTGGTTTAGATGTTGAGTCAGCAGGTGACAGAACTGAAATGATGACTGGGGCAAGGATACTGAGAGCCACTCTTGGCAGGAGGGTACAGCACAGTGTGGAGTCGGGTGAACAGAAGGAAGAAGGTCTGATGCTGGAGCAACAGGGGTGAGAGGTGGATACAGATTTGGCATGTCTGCTGGCAAATGCTTTCATTACTAGCTGCTCACACTTCACAGAACTGGCAGTGGATGGTGATGTCCTCAGTTGCCATCTTCTTCACTTACTCATACCTTCAAAATACCCTTCTGAAGGCATATTGTGAAACTCCTGCTGTTGTTCCTTATGCCGTGGTTGGAGCATCTCCTGTACCTTCTTTATTTATTCCCCAGCCATACTACAGATGAGGATTCAACCTGAGAGAAGCAGGCATATTAAAAAAAAAACAGAACACAAAAAGGCGCCAAAAGTGATCTGTGTTCTGTTCATAGGAGCATCTATAGTGTCTCCCAGTCAAATTGACCATGGAGAAAATAACTTTCACTTCCATCCATCATTTGTCAAGCCAAAGGAAGTATGGCTATCCTTACAGCTTTCTGAGAGATCAAGAGAAAGTCAAATTAATAGGAAATTCTGTTTTGTGATTCTCTGGCTAAACCCAGGTTCCATTTAGTTTCATTTTATTTCATTGAAATGAGAGCAAGAAACAGTTAAATAATCCTGTGTTAATATATTTTGAGTTGATAACTTTGGTGCTGATGTCATACATTTCACAGGGTTTTGGAAAAGCCTCTGTAAGAAGCAAGACTGACTTTGTAAGCTACTTACACACATGCTTAAATTATTCCATTTTCAAAATTACCAACATGTCAATTCGTTTTTCTGTTATGTTTAGCTTTCCCTGGGTAGCTGTTTTATTTTTACAGTAACTAATCATTAAAATTTATTGCTTATATAAACTTACCAAGAAAAATATCATATATTATTATTACTATATGCATATGTGTATGTAAATATGTATGTAATTCTGGTACAGGTGCATATATATGTGTGTATATGTAGTAGCAGAATTATATACACTGTATATATGTGTATATAAATATTTTTAGGAATAGAACTCTTAGAGCTGCAGAAACAAAGAACTAAAGGGACACATTTTTAAATTAAAAAACAAAGTTTTAAAACTTATATGAAAAGCCACTGAGAGAATAGCCTCCCTTGAAAGCATAAATTATTCTCAGGCCTGAACCTCAGCCTGTAGTAAAACTCACACTGACTTCAACCTGAGCAAGAATGCAAGTGTTTAATAATACAGAAGGAATACAATACATGCGAGTGTGCTTGCCTCCTGTTCCTAGGCTCTTAGTACTGCAACACTGACATCCAGAGGCTAAGCCAGTTAGTTCTCGACTCGCTCTGCGTTTGGAGTGACTGCTAGAGGACATGGATGGGAAGGGAGGTTATTCTAATATCCGTAGTGGGGTACTAGGCTCACTAGAGTCAGGGAGAGAACAAACAAGCAACTTTCAGTGCTTTGGGAAATTCTGCAAGCGCAACAGGCTTGCGCGGTGCAAGACAATTAGTGTCTGTGCTAAGCAAACACCCGTGGGAGCTTTTGCCTTGTATGGTGACAGTGACTGCCACACCTTGGCTCGGACTTTAAGCTCACTGGGGCAAGCCGACCAGTGGTATTTTTCCTGTAAGCTTGCTATCTAGTTCCTCATGAGGACTCGGAAATACCTATACTTTTTCATCTAATTCAAACACCAAGTAGAAGTATAAAATTATGATTTTGTTTGTTGAAGGCAGGAAGTGGGAAGCTTTTGCCTCTAGGAAAATGTATAAAGAACTAAGCAGTGGAAAAATGAAGTGGCATCACTAGGGGGCCACAAAACATCACAAACATCTATGTTGTTAAAAACCAAGCAATGTTACACCCTCACTGAGAGGCATTTGTGTTAAGACCTGAATGCTTTTATTTTCCAGCTGTTACGTAGTAAATATTTCTTCAGTGATGATAGAGCTAAAAAAAAAATAAAAAAATAATTAATATATATATGCACACACATGAAATATAGCTTTGTGCTGCTTTCTCTCTTTTGGACTTTTTTGTATCATTTTCATTTCTCAATGCCATGTATTTAGCACAATGGTTAACTGTAACATATTCTGCTAAAGCCTATCCACTTTGTACAAGTAAAGCTGCACAGTATAGGAGAATTTGAAGTTCACTGTCTTTTCCTCTGTCCCTTTCAGTATCAGCATGAGCACCAACCCAAACTGAGGGACACTGCCCCGGTCCTCTGAAGCTATTAGGTGAGTTATTAGCCCTTTTACTTCCATTTTCCTGATGTCTTGTTGGCACTAACAATACTCCCAGTGTAAAACCAGGAACAACTTGCCATACTGCAGTGGGAACATAGGCTGTACTAGTTCCATGGTAGCTGATGGCACAGGGACCGTGGAGTATCTGAGCTGAAGCCACTGGTGTGACTTAGGAAAGAGTGAGACATTTTTGACCTGTGGGTTGTAAGCATTATTAAAATCCTAAGACTTTTACCACTAAAATTATTATCCTTGCCTACCTTCTACAGACCAATAGTCAAGACAGAGCTCCAAGCTATGGCATGTTCTGGGATGGCACATTCTCTCCTGTTTTTGTTCACAGTGGAAGTAGAGCCATCACCAGAAGGGGTTCCACAGTAAGAGCTACCACTTTAGGAACTGGAGTTGAAGGGTTTTTCTTGTGGTCAGAAAATGTGCTTTTCAAGCAGTGTCTGTTCATCAGATTTTTAATGATGCTGATCATTCCCTGATCTCCCAGTTTGTGAGTAGGAATTCTATGTACTCTGAGAAGGCTAAAATCTAATCATCTCAACTCTGAAATCTGTAGAGTCAAACTACCTTTGAGTATTCCGAGAATTTGTACAAGGCATTTTGTAATGGTATCTCTGTTATAGTTTACTTTTGGTGTACTTTTACGTATATCTCTTTAATGTTACATAGTGAGGTATAGGGGCTGTGAAAAATGAAGCTGTAAATTTTGAGAGATTTTTTTGACAATTGCAGTATAAACTGTGCTCATGTCAAATTTCTTCATGGCAGTTCTCAGCAATATGAGTGATCTGAAATGTATTCAGTAGCATTGGTATGTCTACTATCCTTCAGACCTTGCTACTGGGCCTTTGCTCCAGTCTGTGATGTTCTGGGCTTGTAATCCTTGTGTAAATCTATTCTGGTTATAGAAGAATAATCATATAAATGCTCACTGGAGTTTCCTTTGACTTTCAAACCCAAGTAATGTCAAAATAGTCTAGCACAAAACAGCATGTAAAAGGGACTGGAATACTGAGTTTGTACTGCTCCTGCTGCACACCAGTGTAATCTTAAAAAAATCAAGCAGAAGTTGACAGCTATCCTGTTGCTGTTTGTACTTTAAATGGTCTGTTCTCACACTGATTCAATAGTATGTACAGTTCCTACTATTGCATAACTGACCAGGCTCTGTGAGTTGACCTCAGAAGTCATGTGAAATGGTGATCTTCTGAATTGTAGTCTTTGTATTGACAATTGATTCATGGAGTACATGCTATGAATAAACATGAAGAGAGAATGTAATGATAAGTTACATACTAAAAGGTTAGAAATTCCCTATGTAAGGATTCTTGGGTTTTTCAGAACAACAACAAAGCTTAGGTGATCTTTTAAGGAGAAGCTAGGTTGGTGAATTCTGTGATTTGGAGGTTATACTATTTGAGAGATTTCTAGACTCCCGTAGGAGCTTAGAAAAGTGCTTTTCAGTGATTAGGTTTAGAGCTCACAGATTTCATCTTGCTCATCTCAAAAGCCCCTTCTAAAAAGGAAAAAGCAATGGTTTTTAGAACTGTACGGACTTTTCCCACTGTGAACCTTTAACTATTGACAACTGTCTTAAGTTATCATCAGGTTTCAGGGCAATCCAGAGGTTAGTGTGATTGTCTAGGCCAGGTCATAGTAGAATGGAATTCTTTGGTCCCACTAAAGGTTCAAAACAGTTTTGTTTCCATCTTCAAAGGCTGGTTCCAATTTCAACTGAAGCCCTTACGTTATAATTACAATACAAAGGAGTCCAGAGACCTTTCTGACAACTAAACTGGGGGGACTGTATGTGAGAACTGGAGAGACATTAACAAACTAGAAACCAAAAATATTCCTCTTAAACTGAAATACTCTTTCCTTTGATTTGCTTTTGGATATGTGTTCACGCATATGGCGGTGTTCTTACTCTCTTCCTGTTTTGTTATTTACCAACGATTTCTTAATCTTGCTTTTAATCAAAATGAGGGCTTTCATTCTATGTTCCCCAAAGCAAAATGTAGTAGTATGTTGATTTTTGGCAATCTAGTTGGTTCTGTTTCTATCGTAAACGCACAAACTGAGATTTCTTTAAATTGTGGTGTCATTTTAGTACATCTGGTTTGGGCTGTCTTACTTGTGCCTCTCAAAGAGATTTATGGGTAGCACTGCCAGATACAAATTGTTAACATATAGGCCCCCAAAGTATGTTTTTGGAGGCTTTGTGTCACACAAGTGACTGACGGTTCCCCTTTAACTCCTGAGCTGTGTTGCTCGTTGCTTTATGTGATCTAGGAGTTGGTAATTAGTAACTGTATGGTAGAACCCCACCCCCAGCATTTAAACTGTCCCTTTACTTTGTGAGTGCTTCTAGTCCCTTTCAGGACAGTTAATCCATGTGGTTATTGACCCAGTTAATAGCCAGTAGACTCAGCTGACTACTGACTTTGCCTTGAAAAGTATTACAGACATTCTTACAGTCAGGAACAACAGGCAGCAGATCTAAGCAGCTGCCAGGAACACTTCTGTGTGTGTCAGAGACAGTTAAGCTGTTACCTGACTATGAGAAAATGCTAATCTGTTTCAGTACAATGAGGAACAGATGAATATAAAACTTCAAGTGATTTAACTCACCTCTTTGTCCTTGCCCAGAAATAATTGCAGTTAGTTACAGTTACTAACTGTATAAGTTACTGTTCTTCAGCTATTATTTCTGTCTCTGTTGCTGTGTTTAATTCATTATCTGGGAAATTGTCATCCTGTGACTAGGATCATCCAGGACTAGGATTCTGGTTGTCTGTCTCCACATCCACAAGTTACAAGTACAACTAGGGTCCCCATTGCTGCTTTGCTGTGGTATTCTTAATAATGCTTAACTTTAGTTTTAGCACATACTAATGTGACTTATGAACATATATGTTTACTGTTATATCACTTCACTACCTGAAGGCAGAATAGCCTTTGTAGTACACCTTGAGATGCTGTAATGCAGCCTGGATCTGGAGTCGATAGCATGGCTTTATTTAAAGACAGACAAAAAACAACAGTAAACACAGCGTCTCTCTCTTAAATAGGCAGTGAATGTGGCATCCTCATGAGCCATATCTCAGCCTGCAGAGTACAACGAATAGAAAATCCTACAGACTCTCTCATTCTTTAAAAGTGCATTTCATTTTAACTAGTGCCTTTTAGAAAACAGTTGCTCTAAACTGCAGGCAGACCAGAAAACTTGAAACAGGAAGCGTCCCTGCAGCCGCTGCTGCAGATCTCTGACTTGTACCCGCAGCGAAGCCATGCACTCTGCAGAGAGCACGAACAAGGACTAGCTGCTTAACCCACAGGCAGGAGGCTGCTCCAGGAAGATCAGGTTGCAATCCTGCCTTTGTAGCTTTACACCACACCCCTCCGACGTGAATTACTACGGGGAGGATCGTACTCAGCACCGTTTCAGGAATTCTTTCTCTCTTTAACAACTGTTGCTAGGAGTTTGGTGAGTACTTTGTAACAGACTTCCAGTTTCACATGAGAGATCTTTTTCTTTAGTGGTCAGAAAGGGGTGTCTGCTGGTCGGTTTTCTTTAGAATTGTGGTAGATGCTGTAGTCAGATGTTTAGATTCAAAGTCCAGCAACGAGTGCTACAAAAAAGGAGACTTGCTCTGTAAATTTGAAACAGTAAGACAATGGGTATACTTTTATGATTTCTAATGTACTAATCTTGTCAGAATCTCAGACTAGGATATTTAGAGCATCAAGACAGTTCTTTGCAAGAAAGAGAACCTGAAGGTGAATATGTTAATTCTGATAAATAGCTGGAGTTGGAAACAAAGCTTTTGTTTTTTAAAACAATTTCTCCACTACAGTAGCTCCAAGGGAGGCTTGGTTCAGGCAAAGCAGTCTGCCAGGCTGTTTCAAATCCTTCTAAGGCATGTGACATTTGAAGCAATTAATATTTCAAGAAGTAAAAGAACATTTTAGGAGAATCAAATTAAGCTGATGCTTTTATAAGCAAATTTCACTCACAATGTATAATGGAATTCTCAAGTAACTAAAAACCCTTGGAAAATGAGGAGAGTAGTGAATGAAGCTTACAATGGTGTCAGTATAACAAACACCATCTTCCCCCCCCAAAGCAGAATATTGCTGGTGATTTTTGTATTATTTTACTTAGAAGAATTGACATAAACTTCATTTTTAGTAACTGTGTAATGAAAAAATAGTGATACTACACTGTACTAAAAAGCAAGTTAGCTAAAATGTAAATAACTATGTTTTAGAAAATCTAAATACAATTTAAATGAGAATGCATATAACCATGAGAAAAGTGCAGCAGGGAGAACAATAACAATTTGGATGGGGGGAGTATGTGAAAGGTCAATGTGACTCAGTACTCTAGAAATTAGTCATCAGAATACTTCATGGAAAACATGTAAAGATATAAACCTTCCTTCCTGAGTGTCCTATGGAGGATAGATGCAAAGACAGGAAGTCCAGCTGTCAGTGTAGATACCAGCAGCAGAGGCATGCTGTTGGAATTGCTAGGCATTTACTTGGGGAAAAATTGTCAGCCTTTTCCCTTTGTAGTCTTCTGCTCGTTATTTAATTCTACTAGAAGTGAATTTGTGATTGTCTGTGAAGTATCTATATTCACAGTAAATTTATCTGGATTATTGTTTAAACTGCATTTCAGAATTGTAATCAAGTTTACTTTGGCTGTTGTGCAAACAGCAATGTTGAGGAAGGAAAGGTGATTAAAACACATTGTGCTCTGGCCTTTTCTCCTGTCAAGTATGTCCCACGTATTTTTTTCATTAAAGAAGTCGTCATGGGTAATTGCTTGATAAATCCATTTCTTTGAAATTTTTCTAACTTTTATGCTGGAGAATCTCCAAGTGTGCTTTAGGTTGACTTTGAGTAATCTTTATGTTTATCCTTATCTTATGCATTGCATAGTTTGAAATCTGGAGATTTAATGCATTTCAGCTGTCTAGTGTAGTGATATGACCTTTAAAGTCCATTTAGCCTTTCAGTGCAGTGCTTACATTTACTAATATTGGTAATGAAAATTCAATTGTTACTCATCTAACTAATATTCTAAATGTATAACAGCAGTTCGTTCAAGTTTTATGATCTTCTTGACTCAGGACAGAGCTGTTAATGACATTGAAGTTATCCTTAATCTTACCAGAGAGTTAGTTTTGAATGCCTAATGGTAAAAATTTAAAAATTGGTGGTATCTAGTTTGAGGTTTAGTGTCAGATCTAAAGGGCAAAGAGGAAGGGTGTACAAAACAGAGGCAGAGCTTCTGTCAGAGAGGAACTTCAAAGAGATTGGGGGAAAAGTGGTCTGACATATTATAAGCCTAGGAAACAAAACAAAGGTGTAAAAGAACAAGCTTCCTAACAGGCTTTCAGAGAACATGCCCAGAACCTTTAGTGGGTTTGAAATCTCACCTCTGTCTAGACCAGACCCAAAGTTAGAGAAGGAGAGTTAACTGGATTCCAGATCTAGCTTCAAGGACTGTTTATATGTTTCTCCAGCAATCCTTCCTAGCTAAGTGGATAAAGAGAAGAAATACTAACACATTGTATGTTCTCCAGTACAGGGGCACTGATATCCTTTATGCTCTTCTTCTGGTTCTGTGGATCTTGAATTACTTTTAGGGCAGAGAACACAGATTGCTCTCGTGGATGTATCAATGGGAATTGCATGACTCTCATCTCACAATTTTGGAGGAAACTGTTTAAAAGGTGTCTAATTCCAGCACTTACTACTGCTCTTTGTTTGGACTACATTCTGAGGTCATATTTTCTCCCTAAGGACTAGGAGAAGCTGTTGAGGTCTTCATATTTAAAGCTTTTTCTTCAGACTGAAGCCAGGGAGAACTGTCTTAAAAAACAGGGGCCAATTGGCTACTTCTGTGTGTTTCTCTTATTAAACTGTTTTTACATTGCAATAGGGACAGAATGCCCCTGGGGACAGAATGAAGCAAAACCACATGGGGAATTGTATCCTTCCTTTCCTCTCATAGTTATTTCACAGCAAAATAGACTTATTTTTATTCCTTCTAATTTTCTCTTGTAACTCCTTTGTTCAGTTTCCTGTTGCTATTAATACAGCTGTTAATTTTCCATCCTCTGTATTGTTGCTGTCTTCTCTGATGTCTGCTGTTCGTAACAGAGTATACCTCTGAAGTTAACTGATAAATTTGAGTTTCTGTTTAGTGAAAAGAAACTAAGACTAGGCATTTGAACGTGTTGACCCAGGATATTATCAGGACATGAGAAATTTCAACCTTCTTCCAGAAAACAGCATTTCAAAAGAACTGATTTTAAAACACTTATATTGAAAATAGCAATTACAGCAAGTAATAAGAAATATAAGTATTACAGGAAGGAATTACTTAGCTAGTACAGGTTTTATGACCCTCACTAAAAGGTCTGCAGGACTGTATTATTTTCTGTAAACACTTTCTGCTTTGGCTGAGAAACAACCTTTTCCCTCTGTATTCTTATAGTCTTTAACATAATGAAGTTCTGGACAATGATTTATGCTTTCATCAGAGTGTCAGAGTCTCTCTGACTTATCAGTCAGAGAAAAGGTAGTGTAGAAAGATGAGGCTCAAGTTTTCTGTGCTTTTAGACTGTGAATGCTGTTAGGTGTACAGAAGCTGGCACTGCCTCATGAATAAACAGCATGTTCTATATTGTGGTGGGAGAGGCAGGGAATACAACCCTTTCTTTTCTATGGCAGTGTTATTTTTATGTTGGGTTTAAGTCTTTGCAGGATGATAACCTGAGGCAGTCTGACTCTGGAGATATCCTCACCGATGGCAGTGAGAATGTGATTATCTAAAGCTTGTACATCCATTACAGGAAAAATGCATGTGGTATCTCCAGCTGGGAGGTTAGACAGGGTGAGCTGAACTTGCTTGAGAAAACAAGGAAGCTTGTATTTTGATCTTTGGCATGTGTACAAAAGATGTTCTATGTGATGATAAGTTTACAAAATATCAATAGTCAGCTATAGTCAAAATTGATCATGAGAAGCATCAGTGTGGCAGACCTCCTGGGTCTGCCTGTTATACTAGCAGTAGCTGACAGCTTCACTTCAGTGAAATTGAGTAGTTTTATTTCTGTAGGGTGAACTTAAACACAATTGAGTTGATGACAAATATACAGGACTGAAATTACTCTCTGTGAGAAAAGGTTGTGGTAAGTTAACTGACCTCTAAATACATGACTATTTTCAAATCTCAGATCTGCTTATTGATAAACATGCACTGGACTTTTCCAGTCCAAACTGCTAAACCACAATACAGGCTAAGGTTTTATAATGCTGATGGTGGGACAACCATGCTATGTTCCTAAAAGTAGAACTAATGTTGCTGCTTGTCTGTTTTGCAAGTGGCTTTTGTACTCTGAGTAGCTATTACTAGGATGTTGAATTGTATGACTTATATTTTTGCTATAAACAGGTAGTGTATGTCTGAGTATTACAGGTTTGAATATGGTAGGTTTGATGTTCTGCTTTTTCAGATTTACAAAATTATATAAACTAGTAATTTGCTTTAGTTCACATTTAAAAATGTTTCAGCAGGCACAAAATAATTTTTCCTTTCCCTATTCAAAGCTATATCACAATGAAAAGAGGCTGTATACATGGAGTAGAGATTTATCTCAGATTGGGATGTGGCATGTCAGATAGATACGGTTGCTACATCTAAATAAATAACTGTATTATGCCTTTATTTCTGTTTGAATCAGTTTTTTGTGAAGTAGAAACTGAAATTCAAACAATGTTCTCAGTATGTCCTTTATAATAAGCTCATATTGTTGGATCCTGTGCCATATGGTTGTTTGGGGTTTTTTTCTATGACTAGTAGAAGTACCTCAAAATCATTAGTTGTTCTCCAAAAAGGTATCTCTAGTAGTTACATGATTTGATGTAGGCAAATCCAGTGTTCTTGTGAGTAAAATATCCTTCCATTTCAGACTTTATAATTCACTAGGACTGTTGTATCAGGTGTTTTGCAACACACAAGCAGGGAATTAGGAAAATTCCTTGGAGAATACTATTGCCAAGGCATAATCTCACCATCTCTCTGCCTTTCAGAATATATCCAGTTCCCAGCTCTTGGGTGATGAATATTATGGATGAGAGGCCCAGAGTCAGCTAGGTAAGAAAAACAACTCAATGGAGGAGGACATTTGGGTCACAAGAGAAGTTGAGTGGAGACAGGATGGCAAAAGTAACTGGTGTACCAAGTGTGAGCTGACTAGAAAAAGGGAATAAATAGGTCCTGGAGCTAAGTTGGGAAAATGGAAAGCAGTTTTAAAGCACAAGTGAAAGGATTTGACAAAGGGAAGTGAAAAGGCAAGAAAGGTCTATAGCTATATGAAAAAAAGAAGGGTGTTCTTGTTACAGGGTTATTAATTTGGGGAGGGGTTCAATTTCAAAACATAAGGTTTTCTTCTCAGTTTGTTTATCAGTTGTGTTTGCAAAGCAGCATTTTCAAGCTTAGTAAAAGCAGAACCAAAGTCTCTGGTGTCAGGACTGAAACAGACTATTAGGGTTGCTGCTGTAGGACACAGGAGGGAGATAACTTTTTGGGGAGAGAAGTTTTGCTAGCTCATACTTTGAATTAGAAATACTTGCATGCTGATGATCTACAGTAGACTGCCTTCCCTTTTATGAAGTTACTGTGACACTGCAAGGCTTTGCTGTAGTGGAAGTCAGTTTGAATGACAGACTCAGACTTACAAAAGCCTAAGGCATGTATCGTCATTCTTTGTTCAGTTTACATCAGAGCAGAGATGACAGAATTCATACTCACTTCATTCTTCATACTTACTCCAGAGAAAATGAGAAAATATGATGCTTCAAACAGCTGCGAGATAGCCCATGTACTAAAATACTTTTTAAGGGAACTCACTGACTCTGCTAGCTGGGAGACAATGCTACAGGTACATCTAACTAAATCTCTGTCCTAAAAGTCCTAGTAGGTAGTACAGGATATCATAGGGCCTCTGAAGTATAGTGAACTGGAAAAGGCCAGCTTTTATATCAGAGGTGCTATAATCTTGCCTAATTAGACCTTTTTATCTTTAATTTTAGGCTGTGCTAAATGCAGCTTCTGACCATGCATATCCTATCTCCTGCTATTCATTCCTCTATTTACTTATATCCTTTGCCTTTTTTCTTTGTATGTGTGCATGCACTTCTTCCATTTCCTGGGCTGTCAGTGTGAATGAGTCACTTTTACAGTCATTACAATGTCACTTTATGCCATTTTCCCAAGCTGTCTCTTTTTGGTGACCACAGGAAATGCTAGCTTTTAGTTTGCTTTTTCCAGTTAGATAGTTAGAGATAAACACAATGCTGAAGAAATGTTTGCTTCTAAACATTCTGGCAAGTCCAGAAATTGGTGTTGAAGAGATTGCTATGTAGGAAAAAAATTAGTAACAAAAAATATATATATACACAGACATGAAAGCTCTGGCTCTGGAGGCTGCAAACTGCATGGGGAACACCGTGAGTTTTATATATTAAACATTTATAAGCATTATATATATGCATTGAAATAAATAAATAAAATCAATACCATAAGAGGCTTAGCTGTCCATTAAATCAGAAAACTTCAACTTCTCTAGAGTGTTTGGGTTTACTAATTGAAAAGGCAGTGCCAGGTTCACTTTGGTCTTGGTTTTCACCCTTCCTTTGGGAATTATAAGAAATAATTAAACTACAGAAGGATTTAAGCATTTCAGTATTGAAACCTTCACCCCCTTCATCCCACCTCCACTCATACCTGATACAGTATTCTGGGAATGTGTGACCTCAGGGGAAGGTTAGCAAGAAAATAAAGAAGGTTATGTTTGGTCAGTAGACTTTGCAGTAAGGCAGGTATGCAGTTATCCAGCCTAAATTTTTCCTCTCATCCTATCACTTGTTACCTGGGAGAAAAGACCAACCTCCACCTTGCTACAGCATCCTTTCAGGGAGTTGTAGAGAGACATAAGGTCTCTCCTGCACTACTCCAGACTAAACAGCCCCAGTTCTCCCAATCACTCTTCACAAGACTTGTGCTTTAGACCCTTCACCAGCTTGTTGCTCTTCTTTGGCCGTGCTCCAGCACTCCATTGTCTTTCTTGCCATTGTGCGGCAATGAATCTAGGAGTTTGCAGACAGAGCAAAACTTACTTGGATGGACTGGATGTGGCAGTCATAACAAATGTGCTATACACTGTGTGAAACTGATCAGGACATTAACAGTACAAAGTGTTCATTTTATATCATTATGTGTTCTGAGAGGTGATTTCAATTGTGACTTAAAAGTAATAGCAATGCCTCTAATCTGTGCTGGAGATGAGATAGGAGACTTGCAATCAGCTAAGCACAACTATAAAGCTTGTCTTGTTTTTCACTGTGCTTACAATGTAATTATACTAACATAGCTTACATTATTTCCAAAGCTTCCAGTTTGTATGGCTATGCACTCCCTGCTAATGACTTTTGCAGAGCACTCCAGCAATTTGATTGAAGTCTGTATTGTCTTTTCGATGTTATACAGGAAAGATGAAAGGAAGAAAGAAGGAATGTTTCTTGCCTTTAACCTTTACCTTGCTGTTCGTCTGCATCACTGCGCTTGCAACTACTGGCTTGGATGAGAGTGAAGAGGAGGTTATTCTGGGTAAGAGGTTACCAAAATAACACCCAAAACTATTTGAAACAAAAGCCACAATGCACTCTAGATGTAACTCTGTACTTGAAACTTTTCAGGGAAACCTCTGAGAGTGGAGCTAAGCTAAAATGCACTGGTTTCTGACTAATGGCATTAAGCTCTAGAAAATTGCCTTCTATATAGGACTCCTGTTTCCCTTGCTTTTTGGAACTTCTAACCCTAATCAAACATTGGGTTAGATACCAAGATTATTCCCTTAAAGCTCTGCTTTGGGACCCATGGAAAAGTTCAGTCTTTAGAAACAAGAACATACAGCTCATAAGCTCAGATGTTATCTCCCTGAAAATGCAGCAGAAACGTGATGAATATCATTTTAGGCTGATATTAGTCTGTCCTGTGCACAACTCTCTTGAGTCACAGTTAATTTGCAAAGTTTGATCTAAATGTGATGCAGTTACTGCCCTAGTTGTTTTTCTGGGCCTTGAAGAAGCTCTTTGGGTAGCCTCAAGTATATAAATCCCTTTCTCTGAGGGTAGTCACATTTATCTTTGCTCTGCCCTGCAACTCTTAGATTTATAAAAATCCTTAGCCTAAACTTGCAGCTCATGAAGGCCAAGTTGTCTTGCTTGTTAAAACAACACACTGTCACCAGAACAAGAAATCTGCTAGATTAATTTTTTCCCTCTCTATCTACTTCTGTTTATAAAAGACAAAAAGAAAATAATCTCAAGGAAATTAAACAGTATTTTTTATTGGGCATTGTTTTATCACTGGTTATTTTACAACCAGTTATTTAAGATTATAGAACCAGTAACTGATTTAGTATGAGGAACATTTTTGAACTTTAGGGCTTGTATTCCAAAGTAAAACACAATCAAATGTGATGCTTAGAAATTAAACTAGGGCCCAATTTTTGTGACTACTGAAGACTCAATTGCAATGTTCACAGAAAAATATTGTTGCTAATTATCTTTTTGTTGTTTTGTGGTTTCTTATGAGTGGTCTCAGTGAATTTAGCTCTAAGATTTAACTCTAGGCTGTAATTTTACTGACAGCATTTATTTTCTGAGTTAGATGGTTATAAAACATTGAGGTGTTTTACCTTAGAACTGAATAAATTTCAGGTATTAAAGGGTAAAATTAGTTGTGTGCATCCATTGTTCCTAATGTCATACTTTTGGATCACAGTGGGTACAAGTGCTTTGTGACTCTAACGGGGGGGGTTGTCTATTAGTATTTAAATACAATAATAATTAAGGTTGTAAGTCCAATGGGTTGAAAAATGATTCTCATTTTGTTCTCTTCTGGCAAAACCTGTCACTTTTCCTCCTATAAATAAGGTAAATAAAAAAAATTAAAAGCTGTAAAAATAACTATTTATGTATATTGCTCAATAATACCTTGGGTGGTTAGGAGCACTTCAGCTGATGTTCCAAAGCCTGATGAAAATGAGTCACAAGTTAAATGTGCTTTTTGTTCCCATGTGAAAGTTTATCAAGAATAAATGTGGCTGCTTAAAGAAAGTGTAGGAAACACATGGGTAAAAAAACACTGAACACTGTGTGGGTGGGAAGCTGTCAAAGTGACAAAGATGGAGAAGAGAAGAAACAGCTCTTCACTGGTGACACGGCGCTTAATATTGATATCACTTATCAAAGACAGACATTTACAAGAAAGCCTGGGAAGATGACAGCGTATCTTTATAATTAAGGATGACCACAGAAACTCATCCAAGGTTGAGAACTCATAACCTTAACCAAACAAAACCAGAAAATATTTTACATAAAAATTCAGAACTGGTCCTGACCACATTTTATTTTCCCATTTGAATTTATACTGTGGCATTCTGAAAAGCAGCTCTGAAAAAGTTTTGTTGTCTTTCACATTTATCAAATCAGTTCACTTTCTAATTAAATGATGTCTTTTAACAACCAGCCCCTCAGCTTATTGTTAAGATTCTGAAAATCAAATTAGAGACTTTAATTATACCTACAGCCAGGGGGAAAAGTATTGTTTTTACTTGTAGTGGTGTAAGAGGATTAGAGACATTATTCACCACTTCTCGTTTTCTAATCTTATCCTGCTTACTAGTGATTGATCATCTAAGGTCTATGTACTCAGGGCTACAGCATGACTAACTGCAAATATATTAGAGCTCTCACATAAAAATTACTGCATGTTCCTTAGTAGTGGCTGTTCATGTGTCAAATAGCCATGTTGGAGCTGCAAAAGTTGCCACATGAATGACAACAGATGTGAGAATGTGCTGTGCTGTGTAGGAACTGTATGCTGTGTCTGACAGTTGCTCAAAGTAGGAAGACTGAAGGAATTGGAGGAAGAAGGTAGTGACAGAAAATATCTGCACTAAACTTGTGCTCATTGTGAGCCATTTCATCAGCATTACTTTACACTTAACACAAACCATGGAGTGGAAAGCTTGTTAAAACAGACCAGCAGATGCTTAGGGCCTCCTGTTATGAAAACCTCTGTAGCTGGTGTAATGAAGTCATTAAATTAAAAATTTGAGGAGGAGGGAAGAGGAGAGGAGGTTTTGCCTTGGTTTATTTTGGTTTTAGTATGGCAAGTAATAAATTTTGTATGACAGTGAGCATGAGATGTAACCATTACTTAATGTAGTTCTAGCAAAACAAACTTAATTTTCTTACTCTAGGATAGTACAGTCCTATAATTCTATAGTTTTCCTAAGGTTATTTGGACCAGCTGCCTAAACTGGATGAGTAATAATTATCCAAGAGGGCCAGATCAATTGTAGAGGATTAAACTCATTTTCATTTTAAAATGACAAATGGAACATGCTGTACTTGAGTTGGAGAATCAATGCGTTCATAAATGTAAGGTGGAAAATAACTGCTGAAGCACCTGTACAACAAGGTTATATTTGCTAGAAAATAAGTGGAAGTTGTGGAGTTTCACAAAAACAATGCAATGCTGTGAAAAAAGGCAAATCCTTGTAAACAAAGGATCATTATTCCATTGTATTTGGCATCAGTAACGCCTCAGGTGGAGGATTATGTTCAGCTCTGGGCAGCAAATTGTAGCAGTAATCCAGACCAGTAGGAAAAGTTCCAAAGGAGATTTGTAAGTGGGTTAGAAAGCAAGGCCAAGAAAAAGAAAGAAAGGAGGTTTAGTATAGAGATAATTAAAAGGAGACCAAAGTCTTACGAAAGAAAGTAAGTAAACAAGAGGTGGGCTGCTGAAGTGATGCAGTGAGTGCAAGGGGACTGCTGCACCACAAAGGCTTCATGGAGCCTGGGCAGGAGCTGAACTTGGAGAGCCCAAAGGGAAGCTAAGAGTGCAGGACACCACTTTTGCTCCAGCAGCAGCCTTGAATTACAGAAATGGAGTACTAAATGAAAACAAATGTACTATATATATGGTTTTAAATGATTCTGTCTCTCCACTGGAGGTAGAACAAACTGATTTAGTATGTAATAAAGAATGCTTAGGCTGTATATTACAAAAAAAGGCCTGTCTTGCAAGAAGCATGGTGAAATCCTGGAACTGGCTGCTTCAGGTTGCTGGGAACTTCACTGGAGGGTTTTAAGAACAATTTGGACACCTGTCAAAAAAGATCTCAAGGTATTTATCCTGTAGAAATATGCCAAAACTTGAACAAGAAACTCCATTAAAACTCTTTCCAGTTTTAACTGCCCATGTTTCTGTCAAGAATATTCACAGACCTTCCTGACAGACATCTTTCCTGAAGCTCTTCACACAGGGTCTAAACTGTAGTTCAAGAGTAGAGGAGGACCCCTTATACCAAGAATTAGTTTCCTCAAGGTTTATTGCACATGCAAAATGAGTACAGGCAGGTTTGTGTCCATGCAGATCTGCTGGCCAAACACACACACTTGCCTTCTCATCTGCTGCTTTAATCTGAGAAGGAAAGCTAATTTTATATCATCTGTGTGAGTTAAAGTGTTCCCAGGTGTAAAGTAATAGGGAAGTATTCTTGCATTGTTCCCAGACACAAGAATGATTCACTTCCTGTGAATCCCTTTGAGACTTCTTTTTTTCAGAAAGGATTGGAGGGTTTGGCCCCTGAGGGTTTCACAGGGTTCAGATTTTAGTCAAAAGTATGGTAACTTCCTAGCATTCATAAATATAAATGTCTTATTGCTAAAAAGTGTGACCCAGATAGTCATTCTGTTTGCAGCAGATGTCAGTGCCTCTCACAGTGGTCACAGTGTCACTGTGACTGCAGAGGAAAGGCCGTAGGAGGTAAGGAAAACAGTAATTGAGTTCTGTGGATTTGGTGGGAAATAGGCTAGGAGTTGAGACCAGAAAGTTCCTCAGAAAACTCTACCATGTTATTTGTTCATCATCTTTGGATCGTTTCGTAACTATGCTTGCACACTGTTTGTGTTTTGATAGCCCACAACATTGGTGTGGTATAATGTAGCAAGCAAAAATTAGCTGACATAACCCTGTGTCCAAAATTCCAATGGTTAGGAAACCCAGTGAAGTTTTCACAACCTCTTCTAGACTGAACTTGTGTCACTGACACAGGTCATGTAGGGAATCTCATTTCTCGTGTGCCAAGAAAATAATATGTTTATAAACCAGCTGCCAGCCGTCACCCCAACCATATTTGAGTTGGATCAGTTTCAGTGGAGCCCTGAATGTTTGATTTTACCATTTCAGGAGTTATTCCAAAAGTTATGGAAAACTGTTTTTAAGGCAGTTTTTCCTTAGTTACTGAGTGGGGGAACTCCAAAGTTTCATTTTGCAGTGCAGTATCCTCTCAGCTTTTCAAGTTGAGCCTTTTTAAGTCTCTTCCAAAGGATTCCCAAACCTATAGGAGAACTTTGAGGTCCCACTTGGTATCTCTGGTGACTTCTTCATGGACTAAGGAAGACCCAGATAAGGAAACAGACAAGAAACAAAATTCAGTAATCTGTTTGGCAAGCTGAGTTCCATAGGAGGTGTACTGCATCTAATATCTCTTAAACATGTTTAATTCATGACATTTCCTATTAGACAGTCTTCAATAATATTTTCAAATCTACTTTCCTAATCTCAAGATCTGTAGATATAATTTCACTAATGAGAAAACAGCCACAAACTATTTTAGGGACTGAGTATTTAATGAGAAACTTGAAACTGGTCATCTTAGTCTGTATGTTAACACCAAATTGTGCTTTTTTTGGAAGGTCTAATTGTGTGCTGCAATTTTTACGCTGATGGTAATTGTGTAATTAAAGTTGTTAATTATTCAGGGGTTGAAATGCTGTGAGTTAAATTTTAGTGCTGGAGATTCTTCTTTCCTGTAGGTTTAATAGGAATAAAATTAGTAAAATTCCATTGACCTCAGTATTTATGAGGATTTATCTCAGCTGTGCATTTTATATAAAGATTATATAATAAAGCAGACATTATATGTTTAAATTAGATATTCACAGAGCAGGTAGGTAGTAGTAATACAAATTTCCTTTTTCCCTTGTTATAAAGCCTGATTTTTTGTGGATTCTTTTAATTAAAACTGGAAACTTAAACTAGTTACTAGTAGGAAGCTGTGCAATGATCATGTAAACTCTTGTCCTCACCTTTTGTTTTTCTCCTCTGTCCTGGCCCACTGCAAAGGGCACTGAGAGATCCTTTTGCATATATTTGTTAAGAGACATCAATGACCTGATTAGCTCTGAGAGAATGAATGAAAAATGCTAGGTCTGTAAAGTTTTAAAAAGTCCTCTAGGATAAAATAGTTCCTTGGAAATCCAAAACAGGAGAAGATATTAAACTCCAGATAGTATCACAAACTGGATCCTCAGTCAGAATTTATGGACACTAACAGGTTAAAACTTTTCTTAATGTTCTTCACAATAGGTATTTTTACAGAACATTCCCTGACCTAATAATGTGTATTGAAAGACACAGAAATGACACGATTTGAAATGATAGTTTCTTTTCACCTTAACCTTCTGGCTGCATACTGCTTAGTTTTTGAAAGCTCTAATGCAAGAGTGAGATGAATGAAAACAAGCGAGTACGATAAACTCCCAGTAGTACCTGTAAAGTGTGATCCGACAGGGGAATGGTGCCCCCTGCAGGGCTCTCTTGCTTAGTTCATCCCCTTATTTGAGGGATGAATTGAGGGATGAATCCTCTTATTTGAGGTGCCTTTATGAGCTATGTTGACAAGCAGAATTGCGTGGAAGAGAGCACAAGGAACTCTCTGTCCACCTTTTTTGATGCAAAGGTAGTCGTGTCTTTGGGAGCCACTAGGATGTGTTTGTGGTTCAGAATTGCTCCCTAGCTCCTGTGAGTTATCCTATATCTATAGCTATTTCAAGATCTATGATAAGGAGTTTATAATACGAACTGGTTTGGCTGAAAATTGAAACCACACATTTGGTTTGTTTGAATGGAATTTGTGTTCCAATGCAGATAATGAGTTTCTTTTTACATCTATGCTCAGTGCTTTCAGAGCTTTACAGCCAGATGTTATGCAGTCTTGTTTTGAAGTTCTGCTGTGCAGTGAACTGACAGTTACTCTGCCTCTCTGCTGTGTTACAGGTGCTGCTCTGCCACCACTGAAACTAGGGCACTCAGTCTGTGCCATGAAAGCAGATGAAGGTCCATGCAAAGCCATCCACATACGCTACTACTTCAATATTCAAAGCCGTGAGTGTGAAATATTTGAGTATGGTGGATGCCATGGCAATGAGAACAACTTTCTAACACTGGAAGAATGTCAGAAGAAGTGTGTGGTAACAGGCCAGTACCTATTCTCTTACCTTCCTGTCCGTTCCTCATTTACACCTGTTCTTTCTCATCACAAACCATGCACAATTTGGAAGTAGAGATCCTCCTTGGTTCCTCTTAATACAGAAAAGTGATGCCTCTAATTATCTTCCTAGCTATATACCCAAGTATATTCCCAATTTTATGCTATATTGTAGTCATATGAATTATTTCACATTGTGCAAGCAAACATACAGGATTTGGAAAATATGTGTGACAGTGGTTATGGACCTGTGGAATAGTGAGACCAATGCAGCAGAACTTAAACAGAGAGCTAAACTGAAAAGGCAGGATTGATAGATACAGAATTTGGAATGAAAAGTATCCAGAATTCATGATCATGTGCCATAAGTGAAGGTGTAGAAAATTCTTCCACCTAATATTGCTATTTTGACTCATAGTGGTATTTTGATTCTGGCATGTAAGTTTGGATCAATATCTGGAACAGATCTTATGGAGCAAGTCTTATACTGGCATAATTGGCATAACTCCATAGAATAAAACTGAAAGGTATTTAAGATGAGAACTGGCTTAGAGTCTGCATCTTGCTACTTAGCCCAAGTACAGTATTTGATGTGTGCATAATAGTGATCCAACAATCTGCAAGTGTTGAATCTGCTATGAGGAACTGGAGCAATAAAGGCTTATTATTTCTGTAGTCTCCGAATAACAGCAGATAAATTGTTTACTGGCACACACAGTATGCTGTCAACCATCAGCACTAAAATAAACTGATAAGTTAACCTGCTTTTGCCACCATAATTCAGTAAAAAATATATATATATATATAATTCAGTAGGTTCTGCTTGTTAAATCTGTCTCTGCGCAGTCTTGGTCATATTCATCTTACTTTATGTTTTCAGTATTTGTTACTGCAGGGAAATCACTGTTTAGTAGCAGTAGAAATCAGACTGAAAAGACAGTATGAGTGATAGGAAAATCTTTAAAAATAATTATCAGACAGTTATCACTGTGAAGAACATGAAGGTCAAGATTGCTAAGAAGCTAAAGGGAAGTTTTGAAATATATATACTGTTTCGGAAGAAATAATGTCAATAGTCAAAGTATCTGAATTTCCAGTATTAAGCACAAACAAAGAACAAAGGAACCCCCAGGAGTGAATTGCCTAGCTCCTTAAATCAGAACAACTTTCTACAATTTTTAATTAATAAGCTATCAAAGGCAGAAATGAGTCATTCCCAGAATAGAGTGAAGTCAGTACAAGAGAGTTCAGAGAGCCTTACTCCAGGCTGGCCGCTCTGAGACACTCTAAGACAGCCTTTAGATTCAAGATGCTTACTTCTGACTCAAACTCTCCCAGAAATCAGCTACTTTTGTGTGTGTGCGCGCCCAATACCACTTCAGGAAAGAAAAACATTAATTTTAAGGAAAGTTTGCCTATACATTGTTTACTGGTTATGAGTAGAATCACAAATGTCATCACTAGCACAAAGGTCTTACTTTTCAAGGTGGTTAATATATATATTATGCTGCTCAAGCTTCTAACAGGAAAATACCTGCTGGTAAAAGGTTATGGACGTGACAGCAAGTCTAATATCCATTATTTACACAGCAGGTCATGGGTTTAAAAGCTGAAGGCACAGCCTCCTACTAACAGAAAGCACTGGAAATAGGTTCAAACAAATTGTATGTCATTCTAAAGTGTATGGCATGTCTTTAAATAATGTTTTTCTAAGGTTGCCAGTTGCATTGTCCTAAAGATGGAAGGAAAATGTATCATGACAGAATTTCTAGCCAAGACATTAGCATTGAGAATGTAAGACAGACATTTCCAGAAGAAAAAGAAAGAACTGTGGTAGGATTATGGCACACAAGGGCAGTACAGCTAGTGTTGAAAGCTTATTAGTCATCAGCTGCACCTCTTGATATACCTATTTTACTATATAAAGAATAGTTAAAATACTTGCTCTGGAATGTGAGTGGAGAAAAAACTGCTAAAATTCCTTTCAGTTTTGGACTGTGAAGAGAGGTATAAATGAGGGAATGGGACCTTATTAAAATTACAAATTACAGAAAAGGTGAGGATACAGGTAGCTCACCTATCTTCTGTTACTGCTTCCATAACAAGCAAAGACACAGCAGCAACTCTGCCTTCCAGCAGGAACTGTTTTCAGTAGGCAAAGGAGAGTTTCTAATGCTATTAAGAAAAGCACAAGTACAAAATATGGAGCAATGCAATTAAGATGTTTAGGTGAGGTCCAGAAGGCTGCTATTTTATGTGCTTTACAGAATATCTCTGTGATAGAAAATATATAAGCTATTCACTTTTTCTCTCAGCTGCTGAAAACATTGTAGCCCTTAATTACATGTTGGCTGAGCTGATCTGCTCTTGGACTTCTTTGTAGTTTTATGATTAGGCAGTCTCCTAGAAGGGGAAGATGATTTGTTTTCAATCACTCAAAAGGAGTGTGGGGTTGAATTCAGATAACCCAGCTTCTTGAGCAAATACAATAAACTCCAGGTTCCTCCACTGAAAATGCCAGTAACAACTTTGTCACTGCTGATCAGGCCCTGGAAGAATACTGGGAAAAGTTTGTCCTCTATATATCCCTAAAAGTAGTTGGAGATACTTGGCCAACTGAGCTATAATATCATAAACAGCATAATGAAAACTTTACTCAGACTCTACATAGCATAGCAAAGGGAATTGGATAGCATGAAAGAATTCTTATTGCTTACTAGATGAGCTCCGAAGCTATTAGCAATATCAGTAGCTACAGCAGTTGGGTTAAGTTAGTCTGCTAATTAGTCCTCTTTTGAGGAGTAAGGTTACATTATACAGGATTCTGGTTCCAGTAATGTGAAGAGGGATTTTTTGGTTCAGTTCAATATTAACATTATTTGATTCTAGTACTTTCCACATCCTCTTGTTTCCAATATAGCAGGTTTTCTCATGCAGAGGAAATGATATTTGAGCCCTCCAGAGCAAGCTTTTGTTCTTTAATAAAGAGAATAAAGAAGGGGCAGAGATACTATCTTCTTCTTCCTCAGTGCTCACTGTCACTGCTAAGCCCTCTGGTATCATAGGTGACACTTTGGCTAAATTCTTGTCTTTTTATTTCTGTCACAGAATTGCCTCAGAAGATAATGCTAACAAAAATTAAGAAAGGTAATTATGTTTACATAGTTAATCTAAGACTTTTGGACAATGATAAGAGATTTAGCTTGTTTTGATAAATTGTTTATGTATTGTTCCCAGCTATCTCCTAAACAACCCAGCAATGTCAGAGTAAAGGGAGTTCTTCCTCCTAATCTTGTTCTTCTGTATTCATCAAAGACTTTGAGGACAGTTGTGGTCACTGAAGATGGTAGCTGCAATCTTTTTTCCCCAAAATAAACACATCGTTTCTTACTGACAACTATTTCTTGGAAAAACACTAATTAAGAGGCATTTTACTGTTTTATAGAAATATGTGATGTGCATCAATTGTATTTAATAATATTCTTGTTCTAGCAATGATTCTTGATAAATACTTGGCTAAAATAGATTTAAGAAGATTAACTTCATAACAGCTCCTTTAATGTTGGAGACTTCAAAGTAATTGTTCTGTAGTCATTTTTATTAACATGGCAGCCTTCTACATCCTGTTTTAGTCTCAGTATTCTATTAAGATTCACAGGTATAGAAGTCACATCTGAGATGATAGTTTTATATGATAACTAAATACACTTTTGCCTGCAAGTCAACTCAGGAAAGAATTAAATTTCAACATATCTACCAGAAAACATTTGAGAATGTTTCCACATATATTTAATTATTGTTTCCATTATTTTCTTTTAAGTGTATGGAAAAAATGGAATATGGTGAGAAATTGGCATTTGAGGATTATTGTCTGTCTGTGTGTTTTCTGTCTCTGCCACAAGCTATGATATCATGCCTTGAGATTCAGTCCAATTGTGCAGTATTCATTTGTTACCTTTTTCTTGGTTGATACTGTCATTATTGATTGCAAACTGGAAACTGGGACTGAAAAGTGATAGAACAGCTGTTCCTGGTTTCCTGTATCCTTTTGTAGCAGTAGACTCTCTCAGTTTTTCTTCTGTTCTTTAAAAAGCTCTTTCCTTTTTCCTTCTATTTTCACATTGTTTTCTGTCTAATTCACACCAACATTGACTAAAATGACAAGAATGTGTGCTTAGATTCAAAGGATCCAGATGAGATTCAAGTCTTGTTTTAACTCAGAGTGAAAACTAATTTTCATCTTAAAGCTTCAGTGTAGGAGGACCCTTCATGGAATCATTAGTCCTCATTTTCCAAGATATAAATCACCAGCTACTTAAAAGAGGAGGAAAAAAAAGCACTAAAAATGTCCCTATAATGCTCCAGGATAATACTGCAGTGTTATGTATAGAACAAAAGTGTTACAATAAAGCAGCAGTTATTTTACAGTTGGTTTTTAGTCCCAAGTTAAAGGTTTGCTTCATAAACTTCATCCAGTTCTATTGTTGTCTTGGAATGTGTGATGATTTTTTTTCTTTCCCCACCCCGTTCATCATTTGCCATTGTTTGCAGAGAAACCCAACTTCTGCTTCCACGAGAAAGACCCTGGAATCTGCAGAGGCTATTTTTCCAGGTATTTCTATAACAAAGAGACAAAGTTATGTGAACTATTCAAGTATGGTGGGTGCCTAGGAAACCAGAACAACTTCAAGAGTTTGGAAGAATGCCAGACTACTTGCCAAGACAACTGTAAGTTGTTTTGCTTATTATTTTTAGTCTTATTCCTGTGTAAACAATGTTGTGTACCTTGCATGGAGACAAGGGCAACTGGTGGCACTACTAGCTCTTAATTTTCTCATCACAGTTAATCTAAAATCTGCCAACTGCTTGCTTTATAATATCATAAAATGCTGAGATATATTTTTTTTAACCTGAACATCTGAATATATTCTTTTCAAACTAAGCCTTCTAATAAAAAGAGGTGCCAATAAAGGAATTTCTGGTGTCGCTCTTTCCTTATTTTTTCCTTAATTCATGAGAAACTTGTTGCTCACTTTTGAATGATTTGATTGTACATCTTAGGTCTCAAATCAGCCAATCAGACTGATTATAGGTCATTCATCCAATTCCTCATCCTACTAGTTCCTATGAATTCTTCTATATCGGAATATAGTAACCTTCATAACATCTGTCCTCTTCATTTCATTCATAGGACAAAGAATTCTTCTATATCAGAATATAGTAACCTTCATAGCATCTCTCTTCTTCCCAAAGTACTTCATTTTATTCATAGGACAAATACATTTTCCCACTCAGAGCCTCCAGACACTTTTTTCTCACTAGTGGGCCTTTTTTCAGGATTGTTTCATAATCTGTCATTTTGGCAAGGAGAAATTGAGCTTATTCTCGTTTAGAATAGGAAAGATACACTATGGTTCTTTTGAAAAGATTTCTTTTTTTTTTTAAGATATACATATAGAGCCATGTGCTTTCCCCCTACCTTTGCTGAAGCATTTCTGCCTGGGCTCTGATTTCTCTTTTCCCTTCTGGACTAAAAGTTGCAGGAAGCTTTTTTTATTCCTGACTTTAGTCTGAAATAACACCTCTAAGTAAATTTTTATGAATACTCAAGAAGAAAGAGAGGATTAGGGGCTGTTATCATGGTTTAAATAGATCAAAGTTTTTATGTTAGTGATAGTGAGTCACTGATGCCAATTGTTTCTCGTCTGTTTTCCTTTTGTTTTTCTTTTAGCCAATTTACTATCAATTTTTCCAGCTGAAGAGCATCCTAACACTGTGAATAGTAGCTCACCAGTGGAAGAACCCAACCAGTTCCCTAGGATTTTTGGTAAGAATTTGCTTTTGCTGTTTGTAGAATCATAGACTTGTCAGGGTTGGAAGGGACCTTAAAGCTCCTCTAGTTCCACCCTCCCTGCCATGGGCAGGGACACCTCCACTAGAGCAGCTTGCTCCCAGCCCCAGGCAGCCTGGCCTGCAACACTGCCAGGGCTGGGGCTCCCACCACCTCTCTGGCCAACCTGGGCCAGAGGCTCACCACCCTCATGGGGAAGGACTTCCTAACATGCAACCTAAATCTTACCCTCCTCAAGCTTGTTATTTATTCTTTCTTAATATAGACACTTGTTGGTTTGTCCACTCATTTCCCCATTTATTTGAAGATATGTATGTTAGTTGCAATACATAAGCACTGTGATGTCAGTAACATTAAAACTAGTTTCATAGCCATTTTCTTGTCAGTAATGCCTAGTTTGAAAAAGGCTTACAATTGCAAAGGCTAGAATGTCTGCTAGTAACACAAAACAACCTTAGTAAACCATGTTTGATCTTAATTTTACTGATGTATGATTTAAAAAGAAAGAGTTGCCTCAGAGTTTGCCATCCCAAAGTTGCCTCAGCACATCAGTTTCCTATGCCTTTGGGACTTAAAGTAATGCTGCCTTCTAAGTGGTATTAATACAGGCATGCAGCAAGGCAATCAGTACCTATCATAGCTTATTTTCAGAGCTTTGTTGTGTCTAGAAAGCCCATCACTCACTGTTTCACCCTTTTCTTTTTCCTTTTAGTTAATTTGTTGCCTACTGCTCCAAGTGAGAAGTCCAGCACTCTGAACAGTAGTTCCCCAAAGGAGGAGCGCAACCAGGTTCCCATTTTTTTTGGTGAGAATTCACTTTTGCAGTCCTTAGTTCTCAATCTTTTATGGGCTCTCTGAATAGCTTTTCTATTCCAGCATACCTGAGACTAAAGAATAGACCTCTCTCTGTCAAATGTTTTGAGAGAAGGGCAAAGCAAAGAAATACATTGTGACTTAGAGATCTTCCAAAATAACAGAAAATGGAAGACTGACCACATCTTGTTCTCTTCTGAATGTGTGCTGAGGTCTGATAAATGCAAAAATTGAAAGACCAAGAAAAAAGCAGTCATGTTTTTAGTCAAAATTAATGTTTTTGTAGGGATCTAATTGGCAGCTGATTTAAAGCTCTTTCTACCCATTTAAAAAAAGGACCATATTTGGATTTTGGAATATGGCACAGAATATCATAACATATTTTTATTTTCACTAAGGCCATATTAAATTCAGTTGTTGGTTTAAGTATCATCAAAGTGAGTGTGAATTAATCTTGTGTCTGCTTTAGGGGTTTTTTGCACTATAGTATTGCAATGCAGGTGAGAATCTCGACCTTTAGTGTAGAGGGCTAGTTTTCAACAGTTTCTGCAGCTGGACACTGTCCACTCTAGACTGCTGGTACTTACTCACACTCTAAAGGGTGACTGAATTTGAGGCATGTCATTTTTGTGATCCACAGTTATGCAAGAGGAAACAAGAAACAGTTGGAAAAAGCCTGAGCGTTCTTGCCAAGTATTTCTGTTGGTTTTTTTGCATTTACACTTACTTGTACTTTTATGGACTGAGTGATGGCTTACAGATTCATGAAGGGTTTTGTGATCTGTAAGGTAATGGGCATGTAGGGTAACATTTCTGTGCTCTTTGCTTAGCATACTATGTCTAATAATGCTTGAATGTGTCTTGTATACTGATTTTATGTCTGCACTGTAATCCACATGTGCTGTTGGGTTAAGGTAAGTTTCCATCATAGCTGGATTATTTACCACTCCAAAGCATCCATACAGTCTGTTGTTAAAGTGACTGAATATAAACCAGTGAAGGTTTTGGCATCCATACACTTTGTTATTAAAATGACTGAATATAAAACGGTAAAGCTTTTGGCAACTTATTTTACTGAAAAGTATTTGAATGATTTAAAGCCCAGTAATAAGTCTAGGGATATAAGAGCATACATGTTCCCTGAAGGTTTTCACTCATAATATGAATCCCCAAATCCCAAACCAACTCATCTGTCCAAGCAAAGGGATATGATTCATTATGTCTTCTCAGAGGAAACAGAAGGGTTGTTGGTTGTGTCAGCAGTAGTGAATTTTCTGGTAGAGGAGATTTTGGGAGGGAGAGGTGAGGGTAAGAGGAAGAGACGATTTGAAGGTTGGCAGAAGACAGGGTCAGGGAACAAAGGTAGGTGGAGTCAGTGTAGCTGGGTGGGTCAGGTAAGAAACAACCTTGGAAGGACCAGTGTGTTTTAGTGGGAAGCCTGAAGACCCCACAGGTATAACCCACACCTTTCTCCCTTGCTCTAGCTTGCCCCATGCAGCCACCTGCTGCTGTTCTGGTTATCAGCCTGTAACTTACAAGGCTGCAGGGATGGGCTAAAATCCTGTGCTTTTGTGCAATTCCACATGGGAAGGAAAGGGTAGGACTAAAACTGACATCTGATTTCTTCAGAGATGTGGAGAACATAGCCTCCAATCCTGCTATTGCCAGAGGTAGGACTGTAAACTGAAGTTGTAAGGTAGAACCATCTCACACAAACATTCTCTGTGAGTCCCCATGGCTCTCAGGGAGGGACAAGAATCTGGCTCTGCACGTATGAGGCCAGGATGGACTAGAATACCTGACCTCACAGTTGAAATGCCATTTTACCTTGATTTCAAGAAAAAATACATGTTGTTGGTGGTATATGTAACTCTGTAATGCTGTTACATTAGTAGATTTCCAACAAAGTTCTTGACCTTCAGAAAATTGAACTGTTCTATGGCCAAACAAAACAAACTTTACTCTTTTTTCCCCTGTGTATAAACGTGACACTTGTAGTGCTATCTCTGAACAATGAACTTTCTGCAGAGTGTGAAGATTGGTCTAGTCTTACTCTGTTGCATGATATAAAATCATTTTTATTCTGGGTAAGGTAAGAAAAAGTGAAGCCAAAAATCAAGCCAAAAATCAAACCTTTCCTTTTTATATTATATAGAATGTTCTATGGTAGGAAATTCCAAGTGCTATAGTCTACATTTGATTGGTGAGATCTACGTTGGATGCAGGATCAAAAGGCAGTTTTCAGCTTGGTATCTATGGAATGGCAGACAGAGGCAGTTCCTGTTACTGCTTTTCAAAGTCAGGGCCATATGTTTTGCTGCTATAAGTTGAAACAGTTCTGTTTGCTAGAATGGATCTGCATCAGTTTATACCTATAGAGTTCTGTCAAGTGCAGATGACTCATTAATTTAGTAATAACTTTTCTACTTAAAGATTCTTTTATTTTCTCTTTGCTGCAACCAGAAATTAAATACTGAGGTCTGCATCTGTCAGAAACCTGGCACTAAAGCTGGAGCTTCATGAATGTCACACACCTGTGTCTAGCAAAAGAGAATGCAGTAAGCATTGTTTCTCATTCAGCTCACCAAAATCACTTCAAACCCTTAGGAGTTCATTGTCACGCAACCCCAGCTAAGCCTGAGACATAATGATTATTGCTGCAGTGCAGGCTTGGGATGATTTTTGGCAAATATGAGTCTATACCTGATTATGCTTCTGAGATTCTGAAGTATGATCATGTCATCTGTTCACAGCAGAGAGGGGAGTGCCTGGGATTCAAGAAAGGGCTGTATTACAAGATTTAAATCTTAAACCATACACATTTAAAGATTTTTAGGTAGCACTGAAGGGTAAGATACAATAAAAGAAATAACAAAAAGATAACAGAACCATCTACACTGTATTTTGCTTGTTGTAAAGCCTGAACCTATTTAAGAAGCTCCTGCAGAGCTAATGAGGGAAGTTCCAGTTCCCAAGCTCCACTCGAGATGGGTTCCAAGGTCTAAATTCCTTCAGAAGATTTTGATGGAAGTGGCATGTTTCTGAGGAATACTTTGTATTTCATTGTATTGACATTTTCCGCAAGAAGACTTTACTCTTGGAGATGCTTGACTAACTGAGCTTGGAAGCTTTCATTTGTCCTTTGCCTGCTTGAATTGTGGATTCTTTTTCCCCATCCCTGTTCATGACCTGACTTATGTCACATATTTTTGGCAAATGATATATATAGCAAATACAAGTTTATGAACTTGCTGTTGAATATTTAAAGCCTGTTTAAATCAATTATTTTGGACAAATAGAATAGCATGAACACCAGGGTGAAGCCAGAGTCTTAAGGCATGTTGCTCTCAGGTAAATAACCAATTGCTTTCAGTGGAATTCCTTCAGAGGCCATAGGATGAGCTGTGGAGTTGCATGTATAAAAGTTAGAAAGCATTTAATAATAATGATTAATTTTTAGGTTCATATGATTGATTTGATATTCACATGTAATGAGTTATATAATGTAAAGAGTAATGCCTCTTGCACTGTGAAAAAATTGCTAAATATAATAAATTGAGGAAAAAAGTAGAGCTCTATTTTCTATTTCAAGTAGTCTCTCAATAAAGTTGATATCTGTTAATTCATAGACCTATAATGACTAGATTAGATGAAATTAATTCTGATAGTGGGACATTTATTGCTGTTTTAGTTCTGTACCCCTTCCTCTCTGAGTAGTTCTGTGGGTTGTGGGATTTGCTTCTTTCTTTTTCTTTTTTTCCCTCACAGAAAAAGCAGGAGATAAAGTGTTTCAACAGCTCTCACGAAAATGAGGTTGTAAACCAAAGCATTTGAGAGACAAACTGAAGAACAGGCATAGTATCTAAACTTACTGGGGCTGAACAGAGAAAACTTACCTGGATCTCATGCTCCTGGTGACTGTGTTAACATACTGGCTCACAGGGTTGTAGAGGTGTTGGGCTGGGCATGTTTTATGTGTACAATAACTTGAAGTTAACAGGTGTTTTAGTATATAAAAATCAATTAATAATTTTGATGATCCTCAGCAGATAGGCAATTATAAGTAATTTAATTTTTAATTTAATATACGGTTTTCTTGGAGGAAAAAAAAAAAGGCTGCTCCATGGCAAAATTAAGCTGTTTGCTAAATGAGATGATTGCTCTGTTGTGTGTAAAGACAATACAGATATTCTGAAGATGAATAGGAATAATGTTTGGCATCACGTAGCAATGATCTAGACAAAGAGAAAGAGTACAAGAGGATTCTGAATAGCATTTGGCCGCTGCTCTGCCAGTTGGATTGTACTTACATAGGTAGCCTTTATTCACCAGTAACCACATCACTGGCTCCATGGCTTCCCTGAAGCTTGAGAACTCCTTCATGAGGGGACTGTGCAGTCTCTCTGGAAAATTCTACATACCAGATAAGTAATTTACATTACAAAGTATAATTTAAATCCTGCTACATAATTAACAAATCTATGTGTTTGGCCCTTTTGTCACTGGCAAGCCTTTCTGCTTTGTTCTTTTTAGGCTTGAAGTTACCAGCTTAAAATAGGTAAACATTTTGTTCTAATGTTGCTAAACATATGCTTTGAAAGCTAACATCCTACCCAGCAAGAGAGAGATGAAATTAGTTCTAGGTACCAAAAGCATTGCATTAGTTAGCTAAACTACCATCATCATTATAAATAAAACAGTGGATTTAATATAAATTGTATCACATTGTTGGGCTCTTACTCTGCACCCAGAGTGAATTTTGCTCTTACGATAAAGTCACAGTTATAAAAAGAAATTAAGTAGTGCTTATTTTACAACCCCAAACTTACTTAATCTGTTTTGAAAAACCAACACATGACTTGATATTTGCATTTCAGGATACTGTGATGTTGCTAACACAGCTTCAAATACATTCTTAGTTTCATTTTGCTGTCTTAGCTTTCTCTAAATGGCTATTCTATTTCTTTCCCAGCAATTTTTCATACCTCTCCACCATGCCAGTTCAGCTATTATACTTGACATATGAACCTTTTTCAGCAGGTGTAATTGTGTAAAACACAGGACAATGTAACATGTTCTTTGTGGATATTTTCTTGTCAGCTATGTGAATTACCCAAATTAATTCATAACTTCTTGCTTTCAGCAAGTTTCCTACTTTTGTGACAACAGGATATCTTCAGCTCTGTTGCAACCCAACTTATTCCTTGAGATTTTTACTTGTTTTTTTTTTTTTCCTCTGAACCACTTCTGCCTGGCTTTTGAACTTCAAGAAGTCCATGTGACTAGCTTCACATTTCCACTTAAACATTCAGCTATCTCAGCTATCTCAATTCTGCTGCTTTTTGAAGGCAAAAGGTGCTCCTTTAGGTTCCTCATAACTGATGATGTGATGACTCCCATTCAGTCTCTTGCATCCTCTGCAGCAATTTCATCAGTTCTGATTTTGTGTATGAGTCACTCCAGGGTGATAGATGATGGAATTTCTCCAAGTTTGGGAATTCTGGCACAGATTGGCTTCTTGAACTTGTTCCAGTGCCCAGGTACTTTGGATACCTCCAGTGTTTCAGTTCTCATACTCTCTACTTGCAGCAGCACTGAAGACACAAACCATCAGCCTACTCCTTGGAATGGTAAAAACCTCACAGCAGCACTAAAGCACCAGCATCTCAGTCACTTTGTGCACATAATCCTCACCTTCAAACCTTTCACATTCTGAGAGTTACAAGCTATTTCTTGATAACTGCTGAGAGTTTTCCAGTAGACTGGCTTCTAATACTTAGGTCAAGCTTGCTCTCTATACATGTGACAAACCCAATATTAAGGTATTGAATCTTACACTGGAAATGCTGGGTACTTTTACCTTCTACTGGATTCTGAAGTCTAGCAGGAATGAGGAAAATTCACTTCATTAATTATCATAAATATTTACCATATTTTAAAAGATGTCCAAGTTTATTTCACTTTCTGCACATGCTTCACTTGAAACTTCTCTAATAGGATTTTTGTATACTGTCTCCTGTCACTGAAATGGCAATTTTATCACTAAATATATAGGAATCAAACCTTGCTTTCAGGTAAGCTTTTGCTGGCTTTTGGATTTCAAGGAGAATAACATTTGCTGTGGTATTTTTTTGTAATCATAAAAAGACAGGTGCTCATGTAAAATATGCTGGATTTTCAGGAGGGCAGGATGAAATTTGCCAGTAAATGTCATATAAATTTCAAAGTTATAATATCAACAGAACAGAAAGCTGGGGAACTCTTTAAGTCTAGCTGCTATTGTCTCTAACCTTGTTTTCCTTGGTATTTCTAGAACCTCCCCCTATCCCTTCTTTGTGCATGACTGCTATGGACAGAGGACTTTGTAGAGCCAAAGAGTTAAGATTTTTCTACAACTACTCAACTGGAAGATGTCACCCATTTAGCTACAGTGGTTGTGGTGGGAATGAAAACAATTTCACCTCCAGAAAGTCATGTCTGAGGATCTGCAAGAAAGGTATGGGAGGTGATACTGCCACAGACAATCTGAAGAGGTAAATATTATGCAGACAGGAACACTCTTGCAACTTCTGGTAGGAAGTATTGCCTGATAAAATGGAATAGTTGAAAGTCTTAGAAAAGTGAAAATGGAAATCAGAAGAGAGACAGAGCTAGAGAGAGAAAGATGGCCAGTCAATACAGTGTACAAGAACAGAAATAAGACAACTTGACATTGGTCAGGCATATGAAGACTTTAGGTAAGAATATGTTCTTTTTTCTTTTTTTTTTAAGAATCTTTCCTGATAACAAGACTTGTGTCTTATTTCTGATAAACTTGGATGTGTTAGCCATACAGCATCTAATCTTATTTTCTTCATTTTATCTTTAGGATTCAATAAAAAAAAAGGTGAAAGAAGATTAATAAAACTCAAGAAGAAAAGAAAGAAACAGTCAGTAAAGGATCTGGCCAAGGAAATCATCCCTGAAAGAACACAGATTTGATTTTTATGGAAATGGGAAATAAACTATTCACCAGTGAATGAAAGCCTTTAGTGTTCACCATTTAAAAACATTTACTGTACTGATTATTTTGATTCAATATTATTAAGCTGCTTATATGTTTTATTATGTATTCCTCATTCATGTTAATAAACACTACCTTTTACTTTGATAAAGGCTCTTCAATTGCAGTTTGTGTATAATTATCAGAGCTGAAACAGGGCAGAACAGACTGTGTGGGTGCATAACTCAGAATGATTAAAAAGACAAGATTCAAGTTGAAATCTTTTTGTACTAAAGAAAGCATAATGCTTGTCAAAGAGTAATTCACTTGTCAAGCACAATTGCTTCAATCACAGATTAACTGACTGGTCTATTGCTATAAAATGGAAATAGGCACAGGGTTTGTTTTAATAAGATTTATTTTAGGTTATACAAGCTAGATTTAACTCCACCAAAGTGCATATAATTGCACTATTGTAAAATGAGGGTGAGATCAGAAATAGCCCACCAAACCCCACAGTGTGTTCAAGTTGTAAATGTATGAGGCACTGTGACAGATACTCACAAACACTTAAAAATATATTTGCTGGGGACATTGATTTTTGTCATTGTTACTAAACTAAACTCATGGCTAGAAAGTTAATAATTTCCAGAAATACATATTAAATTCTAAAAAAAAATACACAGCAAATTCCTTTCATAGACATAGAGTTCCTTTAGAGATAACACTCTGCTTGCTCTTAACTTTGGTTGAGTTTTGATGGAGTTTGATTGGCATGAAACAGTGGTACAGTTCCTGCCCTTTTGCAAGGCACCTCTCTGATCTTGGGTAAATCTTTTGTAATGAGATATTTTTAAAGGAAAAATAAAACCAAAACCAGACAAACAAAAAAAAACCCAACCAACCAAACCAAAGAGGTAGTTGGTTTCTATGAAGGCTTTTAGAAACACTTGCTGCTCATGAAACAAAAGACAGCAGGATATTTTTGAAACTCTTCCCTACAATCTTTGATGTTGTAAACATATTTATTACATATTAATCTATCACATTTTCTGCTTAAACCTACTGAGTATAGTTGCACTGCTGTTTCATGAGAGGTGCTGTGGAAATAAATGAGATAGATGTGAGGGGCTCAGACACTACAGCAAAGAGCAAGGACAACAAAGAGAGGATAATGATCCGTAGGACTAAGCTGCCTTTGCCTGCACACTATGAATTGTGTGTGTGATTTCAGAAAACCTGTGTTTTATATGTCTGATGAACTTTGGACAGTGTTGAAAATGAAACCACAGATTTTTATACCGAAATTCTATCCAAATCTCTTTTCTGGTGCCTGAGTCCTTTTGTGACTCTCTAAATCTAGAATCTAGTAAGCCAAGAACACCAGCACAAGGATTTGTAAACTCTAAAGTTTTATTAGGTTGTAACCTAGAGTGATGAACTTTCTAAACCAGAATATGCTGAATGAGACAAGAGATATAAAAGATAGATATGAAAGAATAGGTGCATTTGTTTGTACACAGATTGCCTTGTGACCCCTGTGTCATTTCATGACACTGTCTCTCCTTCAGGCTCCATCATGCTCTAGCAACTTGCTCCTGGCTGCCTGGATTCAAAACCTACAAAATCTGCCCTGGAGGTCTAGCAGTAATCTGCAGAAAACTGACTGTGTGGCTGCTCCCAAGTTTCCTGCTTGCTGAGCTCTGTTGCAAACTAACAGGGTCTCCTCATTGGAAGTTCTCAGTGGCTCCCCAGGACTGGGCAGTCTTCTCTTCCAGAGCTGCTGTAGCTAGGACAGGACTAACAGGTACTCCCCCATACTCTCCTACCCCTGACTTACACTGTGCTAAAGAAACTTCTCAGGCACTTAGTTTGTAGTAGTTGTGATTAAACAAGTGATCCATAGAGGGATCTCTTATGTTATTGTTGAGACAGAAAAAGACTTCATAGTTATAGCATCTCACCTAGTACCTCTGTTTCAATTGACTAAGAAAACATTAGATTCATCTTTTAGGCTCATTCCTTAGCGAAGTCTGGAATGCTGTAGACTGTGTAAAAACTGATCTGATGATGTTCAGAGGTTTGATCTGAGAGTGCACACTCTCCTTAGAGTGTGTACTGGCTTTGGCCACCGTACTGGTTTTTGTCATGTCTCAGTTTTGTATAGTGTATTGAATTCCATGATCTAGTGATCTGATCTGGTCTTCATCAGCTCCACAAGAAGTTTCTTTTGTGCCCTTCATTCCTGTATTTCCAGTATCTGCAGAACAACCAAATGCAAGAACAAGAAAAAAAGCTTTATATGTTTCTCAAAGATAGTTAAATGGTGAATGTAGAAGGTGGGATCATTGAGCCACAACGTAGGGAAAATACAGGGAGTCAGGTGGCAGAATGGTGGAGGGATCAGAAAATGAAGCTGAGGTGTGACAATGACTGCCCATTTCAATTAACTGGAGTCCATTCATCCAGTCATTTCATTCCAGAATCTGCTCTGGTTCTTTTGGAGGAAATGTGCAGGCGCTGTGAAATTTCTCTCCCTTTGTATGATGGGAGACAACAAGCTGAAGCAATTTACTGACCAGGGTTTTTTCGTGTGAGTTGTCCCTGCCGGCTCGAGGGGAACACAACGTACGGCTAAGCTGTTCTCGGTGTTCCCCATCCCTCGGTACGCTGAGCCCCGCGAGAGGGCGCTGCCGGGCTCCAGGTTAGGTGTGAGCGGCAGCAGCGGGACCCCGGCACCGGAGCTGCCGCTGCTGCAGCAGTAGTAGTGTAGTAGTAGTGTAGTAGACTGCCTGTCCGGGAGGGGAAAATCAGCCTGTATCCTCAGGGGAGAGGCGTTTATCACAACCTTAGTGCTAGAGAGAGATTGTCTTAGAGCTGACCAGGAGTAGTCTTGTTATTTGCAAACCCATGTGTAGGCTTGAATTTTTCAGATCCCATCAAGGTGTGGGGTTGGTCTGTGAGGTGTGGGTTGGTCTCTACTCCTAGGTAACAAGTCTGGGCAAGAGGAAACAGCCTCAATTTGTGCCCAGGGAGGTTTAGGTTGAATATTAGGAAGAATTTTTTTCCCCAAAAGGGTTGTGGAGCCCTGAAACAGGCTGGCCAGGAGAGTGGTGGAGTCACCATCCTTGGAAGTGTTCAGAAAATGTGTAGATGTGGCCCTTTGCAACATGATTTAGTGATAGACTTGACAGTGTTAGGTTAACAGTTGGACTTGAACATCTCAGAGGTCTCTTCCAACCTTAATGATTCTGTGATTGTAAAATTTGTGGTAAGTGGTGGAAACAGATCTTTTTTGTTGTTGGGGTTTTTTTTTTTTCCTCTTTGCATGGTTTTAAAGCCTTCTTTGGATAAAGTACAGTTAGTCGTGCTCATTTAGGCCCCTGCTGAAGTGCTCACACCCACACTGTTCATAAACAAGGCAGCCTGTATTGAGGTAATGTGCCTTTCAGCCAGAAGAAGGGGTAGCTGAAGTAGTGTGGGGGCCTTGTGTGTCTTTGAAGTGCAAATTGTACCAGCTGAGATATCTCAAATATCTGTAGAGTAGAAATAAGTAAATTCCAACAACAGCTAAATAAGTAGAACATACGACTTTTGAACTGAAATAAACCCCCAGCCCCACACAATTGCACTGAATTTGACATGCCAGATAAAACATGGCCCATGTCATAAATATCTCTAGCTAATTCAGATGCCTGTCTTGAACCTGTGTGCTTGGCTGGAAATATATGGGTTATTTTCTAGGTTACAGTGTGTAACATGCCATGTTGTGGTTGATAGACTAGACCTAATTGGTCTAGAATAATGCAACCAGGCTCACTTCAGGTTAAATTCCATTACCTGAGGTGACACAGTTTATTTCAGTGAAGTTCATTTCCATCACTGTTCAGAATCAGAGCTAATCCCCTGCTTATAGCTGTTTACATTACCTGGTAGTTTATAGAGTGCCAGTTCTTAGTTCTTTGCTGATTATAAAACTCAAACATTCCCCTGTTTATGTAAGATCCTACAAGCACCAACACTTACATGTGCCGAATGACTATTAAAGTCGTATGCCTGCTCTTTTAGTGACCCTAGAGTGTGATTTCACAATTCATATTGTCCAGTGGTCATATGGATTTAAAGTATTCCTCTTTTGCTTCTTCCAATTTTTCTTGTCCCTGGCTTGGGATTGTTTGGGTTTTGGGGGGGGTTTTTTGCCTACTTTTGGACTTCCTGCTGTTTTCATTTTTGAGGAAAAGATTTTTAATGGGCAGATTAATTCCCTCATTCCGCTTACTCTGCTGGTAAATAGAGTAGATGAGCAACAGGTAGTGAGAAACAACTTGAGTACTTCATTTTGTTTCATGAATAACTTAAATGGTTCTAATTTTGATCATCACTTACGAGACTATGTCCTTTGGGAGGTTCTAATGGCCTTCCCTAAAGACCACTGGTGTTCCAGGTGTTACTATTATTTGGTCTTAATGCTCCTTGAACTCCTCATTTGTTCAGTATAGTATTATGTGCATACAGGAACATTGTTGTGGAGAGCCTAGATTCTGTCTGTAGCATAGGTATCAATTGCACAAAGAACAAGTGATAAATGCTCTGAGAAACATTTTTAGGTCCTAATACAAAGTTCTTTGAAGCTAGTAGAAGAACAGACATTAGTTTTGTTTTCTCTTTAATTATGGAAGTTTTCAAACCAGGCAGCACGTGCTTGTGCTTTCAAATCACTGGCACTTAAACAAATGCAGCCTAGAGTTGTGTGCAGCAGCAGGAATATTGCTGCTGACTTTTTTCTACCCATGATGTTTCAAAGACTTATTTACTTAAATGCAGATTATTTTCTTTAGAGTATGAAACAAAAGTGGTACTTTGAATGATGATGCACTTGCTTGAATTTGAAAATGTGATCAAAGAATCATGGAATGGTTTGGGTTGGAAGGGACCTTAAAGATCATCTAGTTCCAGCTCTCCTGCAATGGGCAAGAGTGTCACCCACTAGATCAGGTTGTCCAGGGCACATGCAACTTGGCCTTGAATACTGCTAGGGATGGAGCATCCACAACTTCTCTGAGCAACCTGTTTCAGTGCCTTAGCATCCTCTGAGTAAAATATTCCTTCCTAACAGCTGACCTAAATCTCTCTTTCAGTTTAAAACCATTCCCCCTCATCCTGTCACTACACTCCCTGATGAGGAATTGCAGTTTCACCTTTGAGGAATAAAAGTATTCCTTTGTAGAGCTATTTGGTGCTCGCAGGATGAGACATTACACAGCCTGTGCTGCTTCTGGCAGAGGTGGGTCAGGTCAGGCAGACTAAGGATGAATGCAGCAATGGTATATAGCTCCGAATAGAGGTCCAAACTGATTTACTTCTCTGGGTCTAGTTTGAGGAGGAGGAATCTCCCTGGCTTGACCTGTGCAAAGACAGGTCCTGTGGTGGTGTGCTCCTTGTCGACAGAAAGAGTGAGTTATTTTCCGACCGGTTGCAGAGCACTAGCTCATACTGGAGGCGGCGGAGTTGCGGCGGCCAGGGCAAGGTGCGGGCAGGGGCAGTGCTGTCAGGGAGCAGATGGCAACCGTCAAGACTAGAAATGCCAGGGGCGCCCGGCTTCCCTGGGACATGCCATTCGGGAGAGAAAAGTAACCGAACGCCGGCGGCGGGCGGGGTCGGGGTGATGTAACAGGAAGCTCTGATGTCTCGCTGCTGCTGCCGCCGCTCCGCGCCCGCAGCCGGACACGCTCCCGCCGCTGCCCGCAGTAGAAGCCTTCTCCGCTGCCCGGCAGGCTCCGGGCTCCCAACTGGATTATACCCGGCGGGAGGATCGCGCTTTCGTGGCTCTCTCGCTTGGCAGGGGAGGGAGGGAACGAAACATCTCCTTTCTCCCTCACTGACAAGGGAAATCCAACTGATTTATTTGTCTGAAACCTGTCTCGTGAAAACTGAGTGCGGTGAGTACCGATCGGAACAGCTTCATTGTTTCACCTAAGAGCAGCATTTCTGTGCTGTAGGATTGCATTGGTAGTTAACGCGTGTGTGCATGCTTCTCCAGTAACCTCAGAGTGTAATCTGCAGGGAGAAAGGGCTGAGAGGAAAAGCTTCGCTTATTTTGAGTGAGCGGGATATTAAGCTTGATTTTATAACTGGTGGTGTTATATCCTTGTGGAAGTAATCAACGATAAATAGGTAGAAGGGGAGATAAAAATACCCTAAGCAGCACTTAAAGGATTCTGCCTAAAACCTCTGGTATTAGCTAACCAAATTTCTGTCTTTGCATCTGGAGAGAATTAGAGGCTCATTGGTTTGAAAAGGGTCCTTACGACTAATTCAGTACAACTGGAGCTCTTTCGAGAGCGGCTGAATTAGGTGATAAAGTGGTGTAGATTTTCTTACTGAATATTCCTTTCATCTTATCGACGTTATGGTACCGGAAAGAGGTCATACTCGAGTTATTTCATAATTACGTTTTGTGTTGTAATTACACAACTAAAAAGATAAAAGCTTCAGTTTTGTTTGGACTTTCTGCTTGCTTGAGGAAAAGTTAGCTCGAGTTTGAAGCTGGTCTGCGGGCTGAAGTGTTACTGGTTTGAGGTTTTTCCCACAAACACGGAACTGGTTTATTGAAAGGTAATTGTCCACTATTTCATTTCCTTGATAAACTGTTGAACAGTGCAAGTGTGTGATCCTGTCTCTCAGCTGATACTGGAAGGCACAGTTCAGAGTCTTGCCGCTTCTTCAGCTTTCTGAAACAGATGTGATATCCTCTGTTTCTGCCAACACGGTTGCATTACTGAGACTGCTACATCTAGTCCTTCGCTTGTGTGTGTAAGCAATTGATCCGTAGAATCAGGAAAAGAAATCTTGCTTCTGAAGGATGCTTCAGAAAAGCTGTTCTTTTTTCCTCTCTACCTTAATAAGCTTATGTCTGAAGCCTTGGGGTGAGATTTTGCCACTCTTTTATGATTGTGCATAGGGAGAATTTTGTTACTTATTTGCTGTAGTAATGCATATAACAGTTTGAACCTGATCAGGTCAGTGATGTGCTACATGCCTGGTTGTTGTGCTCTGAATCTGAGGTCTTTTCTGTGGATTGAAAGGGGAGACATGCTAGATCTGGATAATATGAATAAAACCAGATCTGAATCCAGGTGTTTTCTTTCAAAGTACACATACTGCCAGACTGTCTGAAATTCTCACTTAAAAATAATGATCTGTACTTTCACAGTATTTACTTTTGGAGTCTGCTTAAACTCTCATTGACTTCACTGCATATAGGAGCATTCCCAAAGTCTTTATCTAACTTGGGAAATCTTCAGCACAAAAAGCACTTGGTGATACTAGATCAAACAAGTTGACACTTCAGATAAAGAGTGCTGATGATGTTGTAATGATCAGTGCAGTAGGAACAATTGCCTTCAGAAGCAGTTCAGCTAAATGATTGAGATTCTTGTTTTTCTCATGTAACTTCTTTAGGTTGTGGTGGAACTGCCCTCATGGGAAGTGCCAGGCACGAATGTGTTTGCAGGTTTGATGCCAGATTCTATGTTATTTGCAGGTTAATCAAAGACAATGGCAGGATAGCCATGTAGAACACTTTTTAGCAGACAGAACTAAGTACCTGAATACATGAGGTGCATTGCACAGTTAAAAATTTTGCGTGATGTATGTTGTGCAACTTCCAGCGTTGCCGCACTCCGATTCCCGATCGGCTGGAATCTTGCTCTGCATTAAGAGATGGAGTGCCTGTGCCTTTGAATAGGCTTGGCCTGATACAACACAACTGTTGAGCTCATGGCCCACTGAGAGCCCATGAGAATTTTTCCACTGAATGTCAGAGGGCAAGATATTCCTAAATGTGGGTATTTTTCTGTTGAAGGAATTACACATCCATCACCCATCCAGTTGCTTGCATTCTGCAGTCTGTTGGCAGCTGTGTTTTGATAACTTCCATAACTTTTTGAATGCTCAAGTTGAAAAAAAAGAAATCTGCATGTCTTGTTCTTGGTGGCTGATGCCTTACCTGGCTAAATAAAGGAGCCTGCTTGCCAGTGCAGCAAGGTTCTATGGGCTGGCTGGATACTGCACTCCAGGTTTGGACTACTATACATTTAAGAACAAAACTGAGGGAAGAAAGCACACTAATACATTTCCTTTGCTACCAGTGTAATTGCCAATTGAGTTCTGTATTCTGTACATTCAAGTTAATCAGCTGTTCCCAATAGCATTTTTAGCACATGCAAGAGCTGGGTAGGATTTGGCCCTCAAGAGTCCACAAAATCTTACAGATAAAGAATTCAAACCAGTCCATGATCATTTGGGAGAAACTATTGCTATCAATACATTTTTAGCAATGACATGTGCGCAGTGATATTTAAAAAATATGTATCAAGTCACTTCTATAGTAAATACTTAACATAAGCTATTTATGAGAGCAATTGAAGGAATTTCTCCAACGAGAAGTCCAGGTCTACAGATAGGGAAACAGAATTTCTCTCTTAAGAAGCTGTTCCATCTGTTCCCAGCGTGTTTGCAGTGTTCTTGATCTGCTAGCAAAATGCCTTCTGTGCTTCAGATTAGCTGTCATTCCTATGGGGTCTATAGACAATGTTGGCATTACTTCAGTGTTCCAGTCACCCCTGCTCTAAAAGCATGTGTACCTAATGTCATTGGGTTTCACATGTAGTAGTTTCCTCAGTTAAGCTTTACATTTACTGACAACAGTCTCCTAGTTGCTGTAGCTGTCCCATGTAACTGGTCTATTACTGGGAAATATATCTTTGGTGTAGCAAAATTTTAGGGCTCTGGAATTAGCTCTATGCTTGATCTCAGGGATGGAATAAATAATATATAATTTCTCTACAGTATGTGCAGGTCTATATCATGCTGACTTTAATGTGTCAACTAAAGAGAGAAAATGTACATTTTTAATGAGACTTTCAAAGTAAATTACTCCTAAACCTCATCCTTTGTTTAGAAAACCATGAGTCATGAATGTTAATATTTTAAGTTGAATACATTTGAAGGTTATCTCCTTTTAACAGTTAAAAGAAAAAGGAGATAGCCTTTCATGGGTGTTCATAACACATTATTTTTCTTTCTTTTGTACTCACCTTGGTAATTTTGTTGTTTCCAGTGTAACAGGCTTGTACAAGGAGCAGCAGAAATTAGCTTGTTACCTGTTACCTTACTGGAGAGTTCCACAGCCAGTGCAGTGAAGTATAAGGTCTTCTTACTCAATTTGTTTCCATTAGAGCTTTTGGTTTCAGGAGTACTTTTACTTTTTGTCCTGTTTTAAAATCTTGGCAAAACTGGAAGGCTAAACTTGTGCATTTTCAAAGTTTTGTTTTCACGGTTATCTCTCATGCATATCTGCTTTAGTCTCCCAAGCTTGTTTATACTGTTTACATTTTCCCAGCAAAGTCATTCTTTTTCTGCCCTAGTTCTGTGCAAACACTTTCAATCATTGCTGCAATGTATGCTGTCCAAAAGAACAGAAGTGATTTATTTAGAGTTGCTTTCTCTTTGGAAAGATGCATTTGAAATGCACTTAACTGAATGCAGTGCATTAAAAAAAGCCTTCCCATGAGAGAAGGAAGGATTCTCAACTGGTGTAGATTTGCATGTGTGTCTGGAGCTGTTACCTTTTGCCTGGAGCATAGATAACGCCCAAGACTTCCCTGAGCACTGTTGGCTGCTGTTAAGCTGTAGCTGACCATTAAGATACTAATTCAATTTTAGGAAACAAAACAGTGTTGTGTTTCTGGATTTATGCCTGGACCATGTAGGTCTAATTGAAAAAAATATCCCAAACAAAATTTGTGACAGAATTTTGTTTTAATGAAGCCTGTACCAGTCTGGCTTCCCAAGGAATACTAAGGGCAAGGAGGTGAAACACTGATTAGTGATTATTTTATTTATTTTTTAACTATTATTTTATGTTCAAAGCAGCTACATTATATACTGTGGTATTCCATCAGCTGTATTTGGGCTGAATATCTTTTTAGTTCCTAGAAATTACATATTGCTATCTATTCTTTGATAACTCTGAGCCTGAAAACTGCACAAATTTGATCCTTGTGTGGGCAGAAACTATCACTCTTTGCATTACTGTGTAGATTTTAGCCTCTCTTTGTTCTCTCCTTTTACAGTAGTAAAATCTTGGAAATGAATCTTAATAACTTTTGTATATTCTAAAGCATGGTAGAGTTTCATTTGGGTAAAGCTAAAGATGTCCTGAGAACATACCTGTTATACCAAAACTCATTTGGTCTAGGCTTTAAAAATATTTTTCATGTATTATCAGAAATGAATATAGTTTATTTCCCGAAGTTGTGCTCTAGGTAGAAATTGATAAATACAGATTTCAGAAATGAGTAAGAGCTTTAGACATCATACATTTTTCCTTTATGGTTGCATCTCTGTATTTCTTTACTGCCCTAAATGGATCAAAAATATGATGCTGTGTAACCTGTGAGTACTAAAAGGCCACCTCTTTGCAGTGACTATCCTGCAGTGTGCTGTAGAATGGGGCTGTCTGCCCTTTTGTTTCTGTTAGCATGATCCAGCAGGTGTCACTCTGGGGATTAAATAAGGAATATTTCACTAACAGAAGATGAGGTGTAGAATTTATTAAGTATTAATTCTAAGAATTTTTATTAAGAATTTATTAAGTATTTATTCTAATCTATTTTTTCCAGGATAACTTTTTGACCATGCATGCCTGTTTCAAGTGTCTTCTTTTAGTTATGTGATTTAATGGGTGTGCTCATCTTTCCGTGTATCCCTTTGACCATGAAACTTGACACAATAGTTCGTGTTGGACTATATAATCAGAAGTTTCACTCACAGGTGTCAATTTTGAAACATAGCTGGGAATCAGCTGAATAATGCCTTTATGATGTTAAAAAAAATTGCTTTTGTCATCTTTTCTGGGAACCAAAATTATTTCATAATAATGTATTTTTAATTCTGACGAATCCAAGGAGATTCTCTGCAATAGGCTGCTGCAGGTGAGCATATTTAAAGTGTCTACCTATTGTTTTCTGTTTAAATTGGCAAAAATTCATGTGATAGGTAGCTAAGTACCCAAAGTTTTTCAGTAAAAACATTTGGAGAAGAGAAACTTCTTCATGTTGCACTGAGTTTCTTGTACAAGAAAGTACAAGCTATATTTTATGGGGGGGAAACAACAGGAAAAAAAACATTTATTGTTTATACTGTTTCCTAAAGAAATGTGTTGGTTGCATTCTATTGGATTTTGACCTGAGTGTATTTCTCCATATTCTGTGGATTCTATCTTAGGTGGAATAGGAGCATAATTGTTAAATCTTGGGAATTTCCAGAGGGGATTTTTGTTTATTTTCCTTTCTGTGTTAGCACCACCTCATACCAAAGCAAACCCCTCAGCAGGCACCTTTGGAAGGCAACCACAACACAAGTCTCCTTTCAAAGAGAAGTTAGGTTTTAGAAATACATATATGTGTATTTTTATCTATGTATTAATATGTAGATATATTTTTACATGGGTATACATACATTTTACATATATAGTTTAAAAAAATTCTCATTCTGGATCTTGTAACCTCAGGCCACTTGAAACAATCTAGTTTCCTTTCCCTCACTTCTTTCTCCTGTTCAAGCCCCCATCCTGTTCCGTTTTTTATTCAATTCCACTTCCTTTCCTGTGATGACTCTGAGTGAGTCACTTTGCCAGGCATTAAGAATGCAGCTTGACAGTAGCTCCAAAAGCTTATCCTACACTGGCTCATGCAGATGAAATTAACCTCTGCCTTATCCTTCCTCTCAGAGAAATGTCTGTCTTCACACGTCTAGTTTCTTGGAAGGGGAAGGTAGGGATGAGAAGCCTTTCCATAAATGACTATATGGTGAAATTCACAGTGCCTTTCCCTGAAGAGGAAGAGTAGATGTCTGTACCGTAACAGAGGATCATGTTTGGTAACCTTCAATTGATTTAGCATTTACTCAGGAAAAGTTAGTTTCAACAAGTTCAGGAAAGCCAAAATGAAGGCTCTTTTCCTAAGTGCTATTCAAGTACTCTCTGCATGGCCCCCATTCTGCATTATTCATTCTTTATTAAATGTGGTGTTTATTGCATCATAATAATACACGAAGGGAAGGCCACCAGGATTGTGCTTATTGCTAGCGGCAATTGGAAAAAGCACAAGCTTAAAACTAAGTGAGCGCTGAAACACTGGGCTAAATTGTAACCTTTCTTGTGGTTATGTGCATGCTTGTGTGGTGTGGGAGTTTGGGGGTTGGTTTTGTTGGGTTTTTTCCTTTTTACTTCTCTGCTTTAGAAGAAATGGGTAAAGAGGGACTTAAAGAAAAATGTTTCTAATCTGTTAACCGAGAGCTAAAAGCCTTTCTGCTGAAATAAAACAGGGAAAATTGCAACCCTAGAGAAGAGGAACTTTGGAAACCAGTATCCAAAAGAGAGTAAGGTCTCTCATCAAGTTAAATTCTGTTATGGCAGTGTTCTCCTTACTCTATAGAGTTGGGGAATCCCTTACTCCACAGTTTCACTGAGGGAGATCTGGAAGATTATATCCCTTCTGTCACTTTCTGCATCTTGCTTTTCTAAGTGTAACTAATACTGATGAGCAAAGTAGAAATGGAAAATTTGCTAATTTCTCTTTGCCATTGCAGTATAGGTTTTCTATGAAACCAATAATGGTTGTAATTGGAAGATCAAACAATTCTCTCTGGAGTACATCACTAGGTATTCATTCCCATTCACTGAAATTTGTTTAGTTCCTCATACTGGAAATATTTAAACTCAGGCTAAAGGAAGTGATTTGAGCAGTCATCAGATCTTGACAGTGTCACTCTTGGATTTATTATAGAAGTCACAGCATGGTCTTATGTCCTCCACTCTGCATACTGGATGTGCTAGCTCAGCATTTTCAGAATTCCTTGGAAACTAGATAGAAAACCCTAGTTCAGATGTTTTTAATCTTTCAGCAAGAACCACTGAACCTAGGTCTTTTTTCCTGGTTGTTTTTTGTTTGTTTGTTTTAGGGGGTTTTGTGTGTGTGTTTGGTTTGATTTTGGTTTTTTGAGTTCTTTTAGGTGGTGTGTTGTGTTTTTTTTTCCCTCCCCCAGTTATTGCAGAAGAGATTGTACAAGTAGAGTTTCTTCTCTAGGGAAGATCCCTATTCTAAAAACTATGCATGCAATCTAAGGGTAGGATTCAGCCAGTGTAGTTTAACTGGACACTTTTTATTTAGAGCTACAGAGATAAAATAGTCTGCTGACATGCTAAGCCTTTCCTAGAGTCACATTACAGCCCAGTGAAGGACATGGCAGTAATTCAGGGTTTGTTGGAAGGATGGCAAAATACTTGTGCTGTCTCTCTAGGGGCACTGGGGCACCAGAGCATGTCAATGTGTGCTGCCATCTGGGAGGTGAAGTGTATGTGGTTAGGGTGCAGTCAGCAACAAAAGAGCCCAGATACAGAGCAGATTTTAGGGACCACTTGCAATAAGCTTTCTAAGCCAGATTAGGCAAGAGGAGAAAAGATACCCTTGAAATACATTTCGTCCGATGAAGACAGACTGGCATGACAGTAACTCAGCTTCCTCTGGGAATGTACATTTGCCAAACCAAAGGGTTCAAAAATAGCATTCTATCGTGCAGGAATGTGAGACTTCTTAAGCCAGGAGTTTGGTTTAGTTTTATTTTTACAATTTCTTTAGCCCTTGTGTTTCCTAGATTTCCAAGCTTTCATATTTTTAAACATTTACAGCTTTTAAACAAGACAGTTGTCCAAGTTGGTCCTTGAGCACCAAGTAACAGTAAAATGATGAAGTCTGGTACCACAGAAGCTTGGAAGATAAAATTCTGAAAGGAAAGACAACTGCACAAAGAAAAACCTCTAAAAAGTAAACTGAACAAATCAGTAAATGGAATGACGTTTCCTTGAGCATGACCTACTAATTGCAGAGACAAAGCTGAGTTAGGTATCCTGTGGTCCATCAAAAGCCATTTCTTTACATCTGTAGCCACGTGGATAAACTTGAAAGACTCGTTGAGATGGTCAGAAATGTGTATTTAGAGTTATGTGTACAATATGAATTCACAGTAGGGTTGCTAAATTAATTTTCTATTCAGCATTTTAATTTGGCAACAGAACAGATGCAGAGTTTCAGTACATGATCTAGTTAAGATGCCAGTAACTCTAGTGAGAACTTAGTTCAACGTTTCTCATACAGAGTGAAGGTGAAACATTCAGTTGTCACACGTGGAGAAGACGTGTGCTTATTACCACTTCTCCTCTTCATCTCTGCAAGGGAAGGATTCTTCCTGTTTCTGCTACTGTGCTAACTTTACATGTACTAAGACTCCATGATCTCTCAGAATTTAAACCTATGATTTTCCTTTTTATTTCCAATTCTTCTTGTCACCTGTTGCCCTTCAGAGGGAAAATGCATCTCCTGTCTTCTCAGTGTTTACAAACAGACATTTCTAGGTAAATATTTTTGCCTTACAGAAGTTATGTAAGGCTCCATATCTCCTAATAGCTCACTCCAAGCTTGTCTCAGTGTGCCAGGGTCTTTTTCTCACCTCTCTTAGGTGCCATGAGTTGTACACGTGCAGCCCCACGTTACATTGGTTCCTTTGCTGCCATGCATCCGCTATTAAGAAAAAAGTTGCTGAATGAGAGTAATAGAGAGGAACAATGGCCTATTACAGGATGTCCAAGGCAGGGTCATTAGAGTGTATTTTCTTGTGCAATCTTGTTATGAACAAGGTTCCTATTTACCAGCTTGCTTCATTTGTCAGCACCCTATTATTAGGGTTGTAAGGCTATGAACTGCCTGTTTTCTAGCAAAGTTCAATTTGGTGAAATATCTCATGGCTCTGTAGAAACCTGCTTTTCAGCAATTCTAATAAATTTAGGTGTTCTATAAGTATTCACAATTTATTTATCATTACTGGTAATGAGAAAAAGAGCCAGGAGATTTTTCACTATCAAACTGTAAATCAGCACCAGTATGCTTAGTAAAATGAAATCAGAAAAGCTGTTGATGGGCTGTTGAATTTGAAAGTCTAGATAGATCATTTAAAATAAAATCATTTGGGTTTGCAGATTGAAAAGAAAACACCTTATTTGCAGTGCTGCTTTTTTGACATACAGAGTAGTTTTTCCATAGTCTCCAATACTTGGAATCCAAAAGGTCAGTTTGAGGTGAAGGGTGAAGATAAGAAATAGCACCTGGTGAGCCCTTGAAGCAGCTGTGGACTGTTTCTGGGATGTGTGGTTAAATTAACAACTGTCTAGCTGAAGGCCACCCACTAATGGGCACAGTTGCAAACATTTAAGAAGCTAATGTGAAATAAGGAGTTTAAGCAAGAGGATTCAACAGTCAAATTTGTGAAGACATGAGTTTGGGGTTGGGATCCAGGGATTAGTAGAATAGACTAGAAACCAGTCCATGGGGATTTGGGATGCTGATGAAAACGGCATATGTTTTCAGCTTTGGATGAAAATGTCTCAATCTTTAATCAAGACATACCATTTTCTTAGATGTGCAAATGGTCTTGTTTGAGTTCTTGGAATAAACACAGCCTGATTTGGAATACTGGGCTATATTTATGTAATAGAGTCTAACAAATGGAAAACTAAGGGTACTGTAGGTCAGTCCTGAGGTTAGCAGAAGTGTGAGGGGGAAGTCTGGCAGCTGAATATCCTACAGCGTGTCTCAGCAGTGCCGCCTTTTGCATGCAAGGGTGAGGGGGGTGGGGGAATCAGCCACTACAGGAATATCTGTGTGAATCTGATTCTTGCAGAATAAGAAACACATTAAGTGACAAGAAGTGTTAGTGGGTGAGATTTGAATTAATGCAGCTCATGAAAAGCTTTTCCAAACTGTACAGCTTTTTCCCAGACTGACAAATGGCTCATTGGAAGTGGTAGAGACCAACTGTTTTTCTCTAGCTCTCTGACTCCATTTAGCTTCTGATTCTTTGATCCTACAAAAATCCTTGAAGCCACAAGTAGTATGCAAAACAAGCCAAGGGTTTGCAAAACCAGCAACAATTTAGAGGGAATTAAAAGTGAGGAAAAAATTAGTGACCAGCAAGAAAGTGTTGGAGAAAATGTGTTTTGTCCACTTGGTCCACACCACTACTCTGTTCGAAAGCTGAGGATCAGTAATTATTTACTAAGCCTAATGTTATTTGTACTTGCTTAACAAATATTAATATATCAAACTATATATTAATATTCTTTGTTATATCACTGTTTAATGTAAAATATGTTATAATAATGTTATATTGCTGCTTATGTAAAAATGAAGCAACTAGTGCAAATCAACAATATTTCTGTCACGTTAACTAGAGTACAACAGTTACTGTGCACCTTCTGAAACACCACATGATCTTACATGCATGTATCTAAGCAGGTTTTTGAACTGAAAAAGCTCCAAGAAATACATGTGGATTTCCAGAATCCATTTGTAACTTTTGAAAGCAAACACACACATGCTTAGAGCATTGGACATATTGAAAGGATTATGTGTGATGATTTTTAATATCAGCTGAGTTTTCTTATAGAGTAACTATTTGAAAGAGTACTTGGGTGCATGTGATGCCAGGAAGAGGTCCATGGATGTAGTTAAAAATCGTTTCTGTTGGGTTTCCAATGGGCTAATCTGCAACTGATTGCTGAAAATCTTTCTCTTGACCCTCTCAAGAGAGAGATTGTAACCATACTCCAGTAGAAAATCAGTTAGTTCCAGTCCCATAGAAGAGGTTGAACTCAGCTTGTCACATACAGACAGTTGTTTCCTGGTGTTGGCACTTGGTTAACAACTTCCAGTGTTTGGAGATGTCATGGGTCGTATGGATCCTGTGTGTTTGTGGCCCTTTGGGCTTAACAGGAAGGTCACCAAGTTATCCAGCAACTGCTGTCTGTTTGAAGAGATTCAGCTGCCTTTCCTGCCCCACTGTTGGAGAACCTCAGCTTTCAAAGAGAAAACAGTGGCTCTCCTGTGAATTTTCTAGTGTCATGTAGACCTTGTTTTCGTGCTAGAAAGAGCAAAAAAGAGGATTGACGTGTAATTCTTTTCATTCTCATTTCCTTTGTGTTCTGTCTGATCCTGTTGACTCTCTTTTCATCTAGCATAATCTCTGTGGAGGAACTAAATATGTTTTTGTTCCTTTTTCTGTGCTCTGAGAGTTTTGAACTGCTGCCTTTCCAAAACTGTCTGTATCCCCAAATCTTTAGGAGAAGGATTCTTACTTCTTTGTAACCCTCTGGAGGAACTTGCGAAGTTTTCCACATAGAACCTGAGTGTATATATTTTAATAAAACAAAATATAGAATAATCCTTGCTCAAAAAGCCTCAATTATCTATGTGATAATTCAAAGGGTGGCTGAGCCAGAAACCTTCTTCCCCCAGTAGACCTTTTGACTGACTTTGTCCTGATTGCATCAGGGCATGGTTATTAGACCTATTTCTAAGCTGCATCTCTTTCAAAAAAGTGCAAGAGACACATGTGGAAATTTAGTTATGTGATGATCATTTGCAGCAGAGTAACTACCTCTGTTTTTGTAGCCAGCATTAAGGGATAGCTGACACAAAATCAGAGTTGTTGGTTTGGGGTTTTTTCTTCCAAATGTAGCAAGCATTTTATCATCATTACTGATAGAAGATCCCTTTTCACAGTCTTCCAGTGAATTAACTATTTTCCTTGGTTTGTGTCAGGAAGATAACCTTTGCAACATCCTGTTTTATTTAGCAGCCATATCTGTAAGCTGCAGGAATCCTGTGTGTGAAGTCACAACACAATGCTCAAGACAGACAGAGATCCCTGACCTTTATTTGGAAACCATTTGGTAACACACTGAATAAAGCTGTGACTCCTGTCAGGTGTTTGTTTTAAAGAGCACCAACTAATACCTCCCTCAGAACTAGAAAAGGGTGAAGTGATCCAAATGAAATGAGTCCTCTTTGTGTCTTCCCAAAATTCAGGCTGTGCCATATTGCACATTGGTGAGGAATGGGGAGTTTTATTGCTGATCACTCTCTCTGTCAAGTTCACACGCCTCTGCAGTTCCTACTCTTGTGCTGGAGCTGGAATCAAAGCACCAGAATACTATGTAAAAAGGCTGCTCTTGCATTATTGCTGGCAGGCTTATAATCTGGGAGTATCTAAAATATCATCAGAAGGTCTGTTCTCATGAGAATCCTGTCCAAATTTCCAGACCAACAAATCTGGAACATTATCCAAAACAGTGTAGATACTTAAACAATTACAGAATTACAGCAGAGCTTGTGGTTGAGGTTTTTTTGGTGTGGTGTTTTGTTGGGGGCTTTGTTTGTTTTGGGGTTGGGGATTTTTTTTTGTTGCAGTTCTCTCTTTGTCCCTTTTTATATAAAGATAGTTTGCATCATTTTAGCTCTTTCTATTTCTTCATTCTTGTCTTCTCAGCTGTGTAAGAACTTCTTTGACCTCTTCCCTTGTTAATGGTTTTTTATTCAGATTCGATCATTCTCCATTCTCTTTAAAAATGTGTCAATTTTAATTAATAACAACTGGTCACAATAATTCTCTGATTATGACTGTTTAACTACTGAATATTAACCCAAGTTGATAGGTGGCTTTCATTTATGAAAATGTTTTTTTTCTGTGCTTAGGTAAATGTAGTAATAAGTTTGCATCTTATTGCTGTATAAATTCTCCTCGCTAACCAATCTTTACTAGATCTAAATGTTCCATAGTTTTAGCCGTAGTTCACTGCTTTGTTCAAATCATAGAATCATAGAACAATCCGAGTTGGAAGGGACCCACAAGGATCATTAAGTCTAGACGTATAATACATGCCAAAATAGCTCTGGAAAAGCTCTGTATTAAACCAGTGCTTACCATGAGCAAACAGCTCGTTTGCTATACAGTGTAGGTGATGTAGTTGTCAGTGCTATTGCTGCATTAGTATTCCTCAGTAATTAATTCCATTGCTTGAACAAGAGTGCTCAGAGACCGTGTTATCATTCTAGCAGAGTCCTGCCAAGCAGCTGGTGCTGTTTCTTGGGGTTGTTGTTGTTTTTTAATCAGGGAAGCAGGATTGAGCTCACTGGAAATGTTTCTCTTCTTCCACTGTTATAAATTGGTATAATCATTCAAAGAAAAACACATTTGACATACCTGTATGGACAAATGTTTCCTGCTCTGGCAGGGGGGTTGGACTAGATGATCTTTCTAGGTCCCTTCCAACCCCTGACATACTGTGATACTGTGATATTATGCAGTGGTTCCTTGATTCTATAATAAGTGAACTAGCAAGATATGTGTGGTTTAAATTTTATTTATGACATTAGCATCCATATTCTCCTAAAATACAGTTTAAGCTTAAATTAGTTTGACTTTTAGGAGGAAAAACACTGATCAGCTCAACTTGTGCCTACAGCGTGCATTAGGGTGCTCTTTTAGAATGATCATTATTTAGTTGCATGTATTTTCCTGGGGTGCATGTACTCCTCTAGCAACTCAGAGGAAATATTTGCATATAGGAATAATGTTTATCAGATTCCTTTATTAGATGAGAGACTTATGAAAATATATTCACTGTGAATAAGGAGGAGAAAATCCAGCTCTTGTAAACTGTTGGTTGTTTTTCACCAAGCAGACCTATGCTAGCATCTTTCTGTCACCCTCAATTCAGAAGTGAATGAATGAATTAATGATTTTAGTTTGAAAATTGTATTTAATGGACAAATTATTATGCCTGTGGTACAGAGTGTTAATAATATGGAGGAACTTGCTTGTGCTTGGAAGAACTTGTAAGTATGTGGAATGCTCCATGGCTTATCCCAACTGTGCTGCTATTATTTGATGAACTGAATTTGTTCATCAATTCCCAATCCTTGGGCTTCAGCCTCAGCATCCTCCCACCCCACCTACTATAAATCAGTACAGAATTTTTTGTGCCCTTAATGTTCAGATCTGATGCAGTAAAAACAGCATAAAAGAAACCCATGTGCCTCCAAAATGATTCAGGTCAGAGAGGACTTGCTACTAATTGTCCAGTCTCAAGTCTGAGATGGTTTAGGTATGTGCTTATCTTTGCTGATAAACTTGATTTTGATTTCCTTTGCTCTTAATTAGTGAAATGGCTCCTGGTATTGCATCTAAGCAAGCAGCTTAGTTTTTTACTTGGGAAATGTTGTACAACTGACAAACAGTTTGCAGTAAACTAAAGAAAGCACACAAGGCTGTTACACATCCTGCAGCTGAGCTCTCTTTTTCCCACCATCACCTTCTCTCCCGGCCTGATGATGTTTTCTTCTTCTTAAGTTTTTAAAAGTTTGGCTCCACAACAAATTGCTCCTAAGACCAATTAATGTTGTGGAGACAGATGGTTTTGATTTGTTAGCAGTGAGATGTTGTTTCAGGGACTGGAATATCACAGGGATATTATATTTTTGTAATGCGGCTCATGCTTTTCATTTACTTTAGGATACTTAATGCTGTTTCACAGGTATAATGGAACTGGAATGTTTACACTCAAAATGGAGAGTTTCCCATTTGAATCAGATCTAGGCCAGTGAGCTTTAGTATCCTTCTTGTGACTTCTGCCTGTACCCTGTGCATGATGCTTCTTGAAATGAAAAGAATGTTTGCATCCCCTTAAGAAACTGAGTTTATTTTTGCAACATTTTGCATAAAGACAAAATAATTTCTCCTTGCTGGTCTTGGGAACTTCTTACTACTCTGAAACTCGCATAGCTTTATCTAACTACAAATTTAGCTAACAAACATAGCTTAATATCATCCAGACTTTTAAAGAAGCCAGTTGAATGAAAGCTCTTCAGTGGTTGTGCAAGCTATATGCTAGGCTATAGAAAGTAACACAGTATTTTTATCATTATCAGCCATTAGTTGTGTTGACTTCCTTCTTCTCCTAGAATTAGCACAAAAAGGAAGACATGCTTGGGTTTTGTTTAGAGCCTTGCTCAACAACAGCTCCATAACTTTAGATAAAGTTTACTTGCTCAGAAATGGTACTTGTCACAGTGACAAACTCACAGTTGCCAGCTAGGCACTATGCTTGTTATGGCTACAGCTTCACTTCTCCAAGAATGGTAAGGAAACCTTGTGTGCAAAAGCCATCTAGCATTAATGAGGACAGGATCAGTACTCCCCAGCTACTCTCTTCCTACATCAGCATGATAAAAAAATTGGATTAATAAGGAGAGCATGAAGCATCCTGCATTTCTGATGTCCTCACTGTGGTAGTTACATTACAATGACTGCTTTCTCTTGTGGTGGTGTAAGGGCCAATGGAGCATGGAGAAGAGTGGAAGAAACATAATCACAGTTCCTGTACTGAAGAAAGTTTTCAGGGCAGAGTCATGATCACGCCCAAGCTTCTCCTGGGCTGAAAGAGCTGACAAGCCACAGAAGCACTTAAGGAGAGTAACACCAAAGAATCACAGAATCACTAAGGTTGGAAGAGACCTTCAAGATCACCACGTCCAACCACCTCTATCACTCCCATGCCACTAACCCATGGCCCTAAGGAGAACATCTCTATGTTTCTTAAACCCCTCCAGGGATGGTGACTCCACCACCTCCCTGGGCAGCCTGGGCCAAGACTTAACAACCCACCAACACTGACCAGTGGATTCCCAATGTCTAATCAAGCTGTGAGGACAGAAGTAGCACAGGGGGGATGATAAATGTGTGAAGAATCACACTGGTAGTTGTCTGATAAAGTCTGTCTGTGCAGTTAAATCAGAAGACCCCAATCCAAATGAACTGTCAAACGTACCAAAAGCTGACAGGGTTTACAAACAGATTTTCACAGTTCTAAGCAGCTTATAGCTCTTTAACAGTTGTGTGGGAGATAAATTGTGTTAAGAGTGTTAAGACTTGCCTTTAGTAATTGTGGATTTTTATAACTTAAGCAGTTTTGTTTTCTTACTTCCATGGTTTCTAGTCCAAACAAGAAACAATGCGCAAATAACACTGAAGGTTATTGAAGCATTGCATCCCTTGGACATAAATGCAGCTAATGCCACAAAACCACAGCTCTGAAGAATAAAATTCTGAAACCCATAGCTCAGATAATAGCTTTCTGCAGTAATTCCTTCGTTATCCCGATGGGATGTGGTAGATAGAGCTAGGATGAGGAATGCTAACAAACCTTAGGATGTAGCAGCAAGTACGTCATAAGAGCTTTTGCCAGGAAACTAATCCAATCCCACAGTAATCAGCTCCACCTATGTCATGGTCCTGGAGGAGAAAAAAGGGATGTTGCTTCAAGAAATGCACTTGAGGAGTTTGTTTTTTTCAATGAGAATTTAGTATCATTTTGGTTTGCTTTTTGATTTATTGTGTTTCTGCTTTGAAGCCTAAACCAGAATCACAAAGGTTGGAAGAGAACTCTAAGATCATCAAGTCCAACCATGCCTATCACTAACATACCACTAAACCATGGCCCTAAGTACCACATCTAAATGTTTCTTAAAAACAGGTTATTATAAAGAAAATTCCATATTATGCTGGTCAGATGTGAAATGCAATAATATGAAAGTGAAGTATGGAACAGCTTTTTCATAGCCTAACTCTTTGTTCCCAAGAAATACATTAGAATGACACAGTAGAGCTTTCAAAACTGACTACCTCCATATATTGAGAAATAAAAAGTCACTCAAAATTGTAGTTTGGTTTTTATAGAGTAGGAATCTATTACTTAAAGTGTAGCATCTAATGGTTAAAATACAATTAGATGAAGCACACAGTGTGGTAATGAGTGATGTTCCTCACACAATTCACACAGTTTTGGCTGTTGGAAGCTGTATTGTTAGGCTGCTGGCTGGGACTCAGGATATCCCTTACAGCTTTCAAAAACATCTCTTGGGCCCTTAATTTCCAGCTGAACAGTCACCAAAGGTCCATGGAAGAGACCTTGAGCAAAACTTAGACCTAACACAGAAATGCGGATGCGTTTGTTCCTTCTTTTTTTCTTTTCCTTTTGTTTTCTTTTTGATTGTTTTTAGCTAGATCTGCTTGCTCCTTTTAGCTCTTACTTATATGGTGAAAATACTTGGAGGGAACTTATACATAGTTGAAGGAACTATCTAGATTTACAGCATGGTCTTACTTCAGCAAAATATAGCATTTCTTGAACGTATAAATGTCTTTGTCAAATATTGTGTCTATAAAGATAGGTTTCTTTTGGGAAGCAGAGACAGGTGCTGATGTACTGCTTTGAGAAGATTGTACCTTCAGAGCTGCTGGTTTTAAGACTGTTTGGCAAAGGCCAGCAGTGTCAATTACAAGCATAGAAGCAGGTATCTAAGCTCAAGAGATACTGATCCTTGAGTAAAATAATCTTTGTCGTGTAAGGATGCCAGCCCTTCCCCAGCTCCTATCACTACTTGAAGATCGTTTGAATCTTTTGGTCACTTAAACTCTGGGAGGAGCTGTTTCCTGTAAAAATGACTCTGTATCTCTGCATTTTTCTATGGTTCTGGTATATATTGTGTAAAAAAACAAACAAACAAACAAAAAGAAATCCTGTGTAAACAGGGCCAATGAAATGCAGCTACAGTACTCATCTGGCCTACTGACTAACAGATGACAGTTGCTGGAAAGCTGTACCAGTTGCATTTGCAGTGTTCCTCCAGCTGTCTTCTAGGTTCTGACAAGCAGGCCACAAGGATGTTTCAGCTCTTTGTTGGGATCTCGCCCAAAATTTTCACAGTGCTCTTCTGGATCCTGTTGGAGTTTCTCTGAAAAATTGACTGAGCAGTTTGCCCTTTCTTTGCAGTCTTTGGATGTGGTCCTGTCTTTCAGTGTAACCCCTTTTTCATACCACCTTTATGTTTGAGTTACTTGATTCTGCTCTGGGAATGTCCTGACTTAGTGTCTTTAGTGAAACTGCTAGGAAACCCAAAACAAACATGCTGTGTAATTTTTTTATTCTTCATCAGCTTCTCATTCTGGTTTTTCAGTGTGGGCTTGTTTTTTTCTTTCTTCCTGCTCCTTCAGCTAAGCTGTTTATAGGGAAGGCATTAATAGGGGCATTGTTTGGGGTGGGATATGATTATCCAGCACACAGGCATCTGCTGCTGCCTGGGAAGCCCACCAGGCCTGGCTGCTACTGTACAGGATGTCCCAGAGACATTAGGAGCATGTTGGCAAATATCTCTTGTTACCCTCAGGATTTCTCAAAGGGCATTAGGAGTCTATGTGTAGGCAAGTGAACTTAGCCTTTGATCTTGATCTCTCTCATTCCCTGTGGCATTGGCAAGGTGCAGGATGTATGTAGTTACATCTGTGTGTTTGTAGGTTGCAAATAGACCATATAAATGGAGTTTATATACTCCATATAAATAGAGTTAGTACTAGGGACTGATTGTGCTACTAGCAGTTTGTAACACAATCAAACTGAGTTTCTATGCTTGCCAGGGCTCTGGGCAACCTGATCTAGTAGGGGATGTCCCTGCCCACTGCAGGGGGGCTGGAGTAGAAAGCCTCCAGAGGTCCCTTCCAACCCAAACCATTCTAGGATTCTATGACAGTGCATTTATTTCTAATGGCTTTTCCCTTTCTGCAATTTCTCATACATGTCCTTCACCTTTTGCTATTGTAAAAGATCAATTGAAAATGAAAGGATAATCATGATTAACTAGGCAGGTCCATTTCCACTGCACAAGCAAGCATTGTGAACATCCCCAGGGGATTTTTTGGACAGTAAAATTGTTAACATTGCTGGTACTTAAAGCTGTAATTAGCCACTGAAGTTAACACCCTTTCAGTTCTATTGTTTTGTGTTGAGTGCAGAGATTGGTGAAATCCTTGGTGTATTGGGACCACTTGGAATAAATTTCTCCAACTAAAAGGACTGTGGAGTTGTTCAAAACCACTGTTAGTCTGTGAGAGTGCATAAATCTAAATAAAGACTTAGAATCTTATGTCTGCAGCTCTATAAAAAAGTTGCTACTCAGTAATTACAGTTATCAGATACTGGTTTTTTAATCTCCTGTGGTATAACATGGATATTTAACTCTTACCTATATTATGCATTCTATCTTTATGTAAGTTGTATTCTATTTTACACTGTAATATTGTTCACATTTTGAATCCAGGAATACCTTCTTTTTCAAGTAATAATAATTGTCTTAGTTCCTGTCCTTTCTTAACATTCTTGTCCTCTGGCACAAGTTTAAAGAGGTCAGACTACTTATTCACTGTAGTTCATTCTGGCACTAGAGTTGTACAACTTATAATAATAATGAGACAATGAGTGGCTGCTGTCACCAGGTGGTCTCTTGAAAAATTAAGTAGTATTTAAAACCTGATGTATTTCAGTTGTTCTTTTCATCTGTGGTGATGTAGAGGTATATTCAGGACTCTCATCAGTCGCAGTGGCTTGATTAATAGCTCTGATTGTGTCTAGCTTTATGAGAGAAGGGAGGGAATCACAAAAATCAGTGTGGTTGATTGCCAATGATTAAAATCAGGTATTTTATGTCCCTTTTCTTGCTGCCTGTATATTACAAATGACTGTTATTTAGTGGAATGTAGCATGAGCATTTCATTACCCTTTACTACAGAGTAGGAAGTCTTGAGTTGGAAATTGCAAGTAGGGCCCAGTGTGATAGTTTTGGGACATATCATGGAAGTCATTATTAAGATGGCTGAAAAAAATGACATTCACAATGCTACTAGATGCAATTCAATCTGTAAAGTGCATGCTTGGAATAAGAAGAAAAAGATTAGAAAGGGACAGAGCTGGAAGCAGGAAGTCTCTTTAGGTAATGATAATACGTTGGTTTCATTGTATGGGGAGAGCCTACTTCATGCTACTGAGGTGCAAAGAGCCAGGTATGGCTTAAGAATTCTTTCACAAAACCCTCACTGAAGACAGCAGCTGACTCTCAGTTCTTTGATTCAGGATCAGTATTTTTAATTATCTTATTCTCCTCTTCCCTTTATATTCTTTGTTGGTGCTTCTCTGTGGTTTTTTTCGTTTGTTTGTTTCTTGCTTTTTGGAACAGAATCACAGAATGTCAGGGGTTGGAAGGGACCTAGAAAGATCATCTAGTCCAACCCCCCTGCCAGAGCAGGATCACCTAGACCAGGTCACACAAGAATGTGTCCAGGCAGCTCTGCAATGGCTCCAGAGAAGGAGACTCCACAGCCTCTTGGGCAGCCTGGTCCAGTGCTCGGTCACCCTCACTGTAAAGAAGTTTCTCCTCTTGTTAATACTAAACCTCCTGTGGTCCAGCTTGCTCCCATTCCCTCTTGTCCTAACATTGGATGACATTGAGAAGAGCCTGGCTCCCTCCTCCTGACACTCACCCTTAACTTATTTATAAACAAATTCATTTTTTCTTCCTTGTGTAACCATTCTATATTTGGTAGCACAATATGGTTTCAGTAGCTGATTTGGCTCTCATGTTTGGATTAGTCTGAATTTCCCATCAGTTTGGTAGTCTGATTTTCAACAGATGTTTTAGGGTCATCATCTTTGTAATGTCTGACCCTCAGAGGTGACCAGCCAAGTGAGGTTCAGAGTTCAGATCTCTGGGTGATGGCCAGTTCAGATTTAAAGTTCTCTGTTCCTTAAAAGCACTCGTGAAGAGTTTATTTCTCCTCTCCATAGCCTTATACAGTGGTATAATGAAGGCAACCCGAGAATCAATTATGACTCTACAGTTAGAAGTTGTCTGATAGCAATGACATGGCAATGAATTTACTTAGTCTGGTGATTACAAGTGATATTTACTGATACCAACATCTCAGCGTCTTGCTGAATTCATGCTGGGAGATGCTGTCTTTTAGAGGAGGACAAACCAAATACACCTGAAGTTGTCAATGTCCCCCTTGACCAGGTAGTGTATTTGATCCATTTGATGCTTTGCTTAGACTAAGCAAAACGTACTTTACTTCCTAGTTTTAAAATGTCTATATGATACCCAGAATAATCAATGCCACTAGTTTTGGAATGATGTGCAACAGCTGTTCAGCACTGCACAGTCAGTAAAGATTTGGGAAGTTGCAAAAGAAAGTGAAGAATATAGATGATTTTGTGTTTGGTTTTTCTTAAACTCATCATTGAGCAGTTATAAAATATGCTAGTGCAGTAGTTGTTTGAGAAAGGGAAATACATTTACTGAGTGGGGAGGAAACCAACCAAGTTTTATTTCTGCATATTTTTATTTCTTTGAAGAAACCTGGAGATGTTAGGGCAATGAGAAGTTAGCCCATGAAGTGTCACCTATTCTTTGTGTGATACAGACTTGTAGCAGTAGCTAAGCATTTTATTTCTGTAGAATTACTTAGAGGGTCAGAAAGACACATACCTGTTAGGGAACTCATTTGCCAGCAAGACTTGCATCCAGTTAAGAATCAGTAAAGAAATTTTGGCCCGTTTATGTATCTCAGCTATAGAGCACTTGATGGCTCCTTTGGGAGAAGGGGAGGAAAAGCTGTTCTTACAGATTCAGAATATCACATTCATTACCTGCAGTGTTTCAGCAAATATCCTGCTCAGTCAACAGCAGGAGGAAGCCAATGCAGGAGAAATCTGAATTTCACCAAAGGAAGCATGAAATTAGCTATCTTGATAGAAATAAATGCAGGAGATCTTTTTTTGTTTGTTTCTGAATGGTTCCCTCACATGGAATCAGTTGGGTGATGTTGTTTCCGTTGGCTCCAGCAATGTCAAGGCCATTGATGATGAAAGTTTTGTACTGTTTTTCTCCATGGCTTGGAAAATTCTCTCCCCTCCTTCCCCCCTGCCTCCCCCTCCAAAGCCAAATCTCTGCCAAGCAGGCAGCTGTGAACAAAATTTCTCAGCAAGATGAATTTAAAATTTTGCATGCTGTGTGGAACAGGATGCACAGCTAGAGCTTTGGGAGGGTGACAGTTGAAGGGTGCAAGTGCAGCCTCTGGAGAAAATAAGTGTACATGAAATGGGTGTGTCTTTTAAGGTATCTTATTGAGTCAGAAGGTGCAGGAAAGAATAAAAACAGTGTCATGAAGGTTATTTTTCATTGTGACTTTTGGTTCCTCAGTCTGAGGTAAGTAACTGCTGAAAGTTTGATGCCCAAGCTTTGCTATTAAAGTCAGTGAATAAAACTAGTGAATATTAGTACTGCAGGAACAAGTCAGTAGAATTACAAACTCAACTGAATATGTATTTTAGCTTAATTTTTGGTAGACATTATCCTTACCAAAGCATCCCATCAAATTCCATTCATTTTAGCTCCGACAGGGATCTTTTTTTAATGGAGTGTGAAATCAGGATGAGAATTCTGTGGGGTTTTTTTCCTCCAGGAAAATAAATGCAGGATGTGAGTGTGCAGAAATTATGGATACCTATATGAAAGCCACCTAATATTTTCCATGCTTGCAGTGGAAATTTTCAGTTGCTTGCAATTTTGAAAAGCTTTAACTGAGATTTTCCATTACATGGCTCTACCTTTATATTATTATTATTATTACATTTAGAGGGGAGGTAATGTGCTTGAATGTATAAATGAAATATAAATAACATTTACATGTAATTTATGTAATAACTGTGCTAACTGTAGTAATAGTGTTTGTAATGTTTTATTCCATTTGTATTACATTTGTTATATAATATTTCATGTCCCTGAAGTACCTTGCCCAAGTTTATCAAGGCAGTGATTTTTGTGTCCAATTTATGTGGTATGTTTAATGTTCAGAGTGAATATTTTATTGTGCTTTGCATTCAGGTAAGTCAGGGTGGAATACTGCAAAAGGATATGGAAAAGTCTGTTTGTAATTAAAGGAACACTAATTGGCCTTTAGGGACTGTGTGTAAGATACACTAGGCTTTCCCACGGCCACACCCTGAGCATATGATCTTTAACTGAATTCATGGAAACATTCACTCTGCTTCCTACAGATTGCAGCTGGCACTGTCTGTGCAATCTCTCCTTCACAAAGAGCAGAGGATTTGATGTGATTTATGTGATAATGTGCAATGATCCATTTCATTCTGCTGCAGTGTTACTATTCAGCTCTGTGAAACAGATGGAGTGTGCTGTCAAAGGACTGTAATACGCAATGCAGTTATGCAATAAAGCCAAAATCCTAGTAGTGAGCATCCTTGCAGCTCTCATTCAGAGGATGGGAAGTAGTGCACTGCTTGACCATCAAATATGTGTGTGGTTTACTGATTGCATGCCAGCTAAATTGGAGAGGACCCCCCAACTCTTTTGCTATTTCAAAAATGTTAGCATCTTTCCCAGCAGCATCAGCTCTGCAAGTAGAATTTTTCAGTGGCAGAGTGTCCATTTTCCATTAACAGTATGAAAATGGAATAAGATGTCAACTGGATTATGTGTTACTTTTCTGTTAACAATGTGAAAATATAATAGGATGTCAACTGAAATATAAGGCCAGTTAGACCTGGGCCCATTTCAGCAGTTGTTAATCTCTGCTGTTTCAAAGTAAAAAAAGAGACCTTTGATGGACAAATTTGCAAAGGGTTAGTTTCCTACGTTCAGGCAAGGACTGATCTAGACAATTTCAGGTGGAAGAAATATTGTGATATTTCATAAAAGATATACAAATGTATTATGTCACTTAGTGCTAAAGATTTCTACTTAGATACTCTCCAAATTCAGACTAAAAGACTGTCTTTACGTAAAAGAGAAATGATTCTTTTAGAAGGAGGTGCACCTTGTCAAACATAATTGATAAAGATCAACACAGATGTGTTCTAGTTGGTGGAATGTGGCCATAGCTGTCCAAATACTCATCAGTGCCTTTTAGGGGATTTTCTGTACACAAGAGAAGTTTGAGACTCTCACATTTATCCTGGTGCCAGTTGTTTTGTGTTCTCCATGTCCACTTTCAAATCAGAATGAGGAATGTGTAGGATGAATACCTTAGAGAGGTTAAGAGTAGGCAATTGGTAGCAGTTTGCTTCCTGTTCAAAGGATCTCACTTCTCATTTTAAGCTGGTTAGTTAATTGCTATCATCCTGTACTTTATTTTGGAACTGATAGCAACTCTAGCAACAAGTGTTTCCTCACTCCTGGATGCTTCAGGCTGTGTCACAGTTCTGCTTGTCAATATTCCTGTGGGTGTGGGAGGGTGTGGATGAAGCTGAAAAGAATTCCTGTTTAGAAGTCTTTGAAACATTGGTGGGTGATATTTTGTCAACATTAAAGTTAACTCAGATTGACAGAAAATGAAGTTCATGTAGAATTTCATTGGCTGCAGCAATATCTTGGTACATCCTCCTCTGAAGGAAGTGTAGGTAGAGGACAGAAAAACCCTTTCTCACTCTGCCTACCTTAAGAGGATTTCTGCAGCTAGTCTGTGAGGAGAAGAAGAAAAGCTCTCGTTATAAAAGTAAGCTGAAAGCTTTGACATGGTTGTGGTTTTAATCTCTCCTCTGAGTATGTGCATCCATTCTTTTCTGTCATTAGAAGTCATTCACAAGCCTTTGCTGCTCTTGGCTGTATGGAGTCTAAGTCCTTGGAAGTCAAGAGCTGTGTCTGTGTGGCTCTCAAGATGTACACATACTGCTATGCAGTTATAGGCTTTAAAAATATACATAGAAGGTAATTTATTTCCCTGATTAATTTTAACTATTTCTGGGTTTTAATTTCCTTGAGCCTCACAGACTCCTTTATGGCTAGCATACTCTGTGTGAGCCTGATTTAAAACATTTGCTGCTAAAAATGCCATTTTAGGAACATAACAGATGAAAAAAATGTAGGGAAGAAGGGAAGTATCTGTAGCTAATTAAAAGCAAAGGAGACAAGCTTCAGACTGCTAGAATTCAAAAGATTGGTTTTGGCTGCTGCTTGTTCTTGGCTTTGGCTACAGGATGGATTAGTAGTTTTGATAGTTTAGCACAGTATAACATGTATTGTCTAATATTCCAAGGGTGAAATATTCCAGATCTTGCACTTTTGACTTCTGGCATGTGAAATTTTAAATTTCAGAGGAAATGCTCTGAACTGTAATGACTTAGGTTGACCTGGTAAAGGCTTTGAAGTAGCTGGGGGTTTATTTTATTCTGAGTAAGTATACCAGGCTGAAATTTTCTAAAGCTGCCTTAAATTTACCTGAAGTTTTTTGGAACAGCAAATGCATGAGAAATATCCCATGAGAGAACATCTTCATATTTGGCATGAACTTCCCATCTGAAATTTCATTCTCATCCAGACCAAAATTATTGCCAGTGAAAAGCAAACTGCTCTGGGGATTTTTTTTTTTATTATGTTTTTGTTGGTTTGTTTTTTTTTTTTCCAATCTAAATAAAGAAAGAAATCCAACACAAAATTAGAATACTCTAGTGCTTCTGATGTTTCCATGGAGAGTTTTATCTATACTTGGTTCATCAGTCCTGTTCAAGTCATTGACCAATAGTGAACCCAAAGTTAGGACACAGGCTCTGCTGCAGTGGCTGCAGGAGCAGCACTGTGTTTATGCTGGCATAAGCAGCTCCCTTTCCTGGCCACCTGCTCCTTCCCCATCCTGCTCTGAGTTGCTGCTCTGACATGGTCCACCTGAAAATAAATCAGTTCAGATTTAAAACCCATAGTTTAAAACTTGATAAAAATGAAATTGTAACTGAATGAGACCGTGTTTGTCTGTATTTTTGTGTAAATAGTCACATTTCTCAGTGATGTTAAACCTGGGAGCTTCAGAGAAGTGCTTAAGTGCCAAACTGGGTTGGCGCCAGTGGGAAAACACTTGAGTGGTAAGCTCTGGAAAAAAAAAAGTCCTGATGCATTTTGCTTAACCTATTCTCCCATTCCCATTGCCATGTTCTGACCTTGAGAGGAGGCTTTGAACTGTGGAAATACTGTTCTTGTAAAATTAGCATGTGTCAATGAAGAAATAACAAAAAACTTTTAAAACTCAGCCAGTTGAGAAAATGACTTCATGCTGTAAACGTTTTCACAAAGAAACCTTTGAATCTCTTTTGGGTCATTACTTGGTAAACATCAAACAGAGTCAGTCAAATAAAAACACTGACTGAAAGGGATACACAGAGCAGCAGTGCACTCTCTGCAGCCTTTAAGCAGCAGTGGCTGGGGATGGGGGAACCAAACCAACAACTTGAGAGATCTGAGCAAAGGTTTTTATACAAGTGTTAAGGTCAATGTGATGAATTCAGAAATTCTCACTGCCATTGGTTTAATTCAGAAAGGGAATAGTTTTGCTTGGAGGTGGAGAAATCAGCTTTGGAGGAATATACCATATTTTTTTATATATATTAGAGAATTCTAGTTGAAAGGGACCCATAAGGATCAAGGTCAACTCTCTGTTCCTCACAGGACTAAAACTAAACCATATGACTAAGAGTGTTGCCCATATAGAGTTATCTAGATAACTATACTCCTGTTTTTGAGGGATTTTTTGCATGTTACACTTTTATTATTAATATCAGCAGGTGTATGCTGAGGAAAGCCAGATGGAAAACATCTTTGTTTTCTCCAAATTTGGGGCATCTGATTAGGGTCCTCTGTTCTCTCCCTTAGAGTCATAGCCAAGATGTCATTGTCCCCTCTCAGTTACAGGCTGTCCTCACACCTTTCAGTGTTTCCTGAAGGCTTCTCTTAAAATCTGTAAGATATTCACTGGTTTTAATATGCATCTGGAATGAAGCAATAGACTCTGGGCTCAGGCAGGAAGATTGAATAGCTCCAGTGGCATGCTTGTGATGCTTTGCTCTACTGTGTAATTGGGTTTGAGGTCACATCAGTAACACATCCCTATGAATTTTGGCATTTGGCTCCTGAAGTTTTGCTGCTTATGTCTGTGGATATCTCGCTCCAGTTTCAGTTACGGGTTTGGAAGGGGTTTTTGTTGAACACATGAGGAAATACAGATTGGCAGGGGGTAATGAGGCATTGAAACATACCTAGTAAGAATGTGGGAGCTCTCCAACTTTTTCATAGCATGAAATCCATGGAAAAGAGAGAATGTCATCAGCAATCCCCTTGTGTTTAACCAGCATGTGAATTGGAACATCCTGTCTACAGCAGAGCAGTTGCTTTGGAGGAAGAGAACTTTCAGGAAAGTCTGCTGAATATGCTTTAAACTACATTTGTAAATTACTACAGCAGGTAATTAATATGGTAGAGAAAAAGAGAGGTACTAGCACTAAATCATCTTAGTCAGTCAGCTGTTGGAATTTAGTACGTCATTTTTCTGCTGTCATCTTCATTTTCATGTATAATCTTCTCTGTGGTGGTGTTTCTGTGTTGGCAGTGGCCACTCTAGCATTTTTACAGGGAACTTTGTTGAGTAGAGCAGCCTTCCTTCTGAGTTTTTTTGTGCTTGGATGAATGGACAGGATTTAAATGTCATAGCTTACAGAACATTAAGCTGAACGTGGTGAGTTATGCCTGATAACATTTGTAACTATATTGATGGATTTTAGGTGTCAGGATACAGTTTGGGTTAGGGCTGTGGGGTAAAAAGGGTTAAGGGTATAAAGCAAGCATCACAAGTGCTTACAGAATGGTTGTCAAATAGCACTCACTGAAAAAGCTGGAGAAGAAGCTGTGTCAGTCTGCTGGTAAAGATTCAAATAGCTAGACTCTCACTTCCCTTCAATTAATAACTAGTTTCTCAAGAGTGAAACACTTTGGTTGTTACTATCACTGTACAATACAGTGTAAAAAAAAATATCATTCTAAAAAATGTGAGTAATGGGTGAAATATCCTGAGATTTATTTATATGTGGATAAAATACGTGAGGAAATGTGTTACTGGGGCACTGATTTCTGCAGTAAAGGTTGGTTTATGTTAACTACCAGCTCTTGCTTTCTCATTTCAGGTTAGTACTGAGAAAGTTATAATGTATTACACTGTCAGACTGTTGACAGAGGTTTTGTTTAGAGGATAAAATTATCAGTACTTCAGGGGGAAAATACTATAACAAGGAACACGCTGTGAAGTTCTTCTGGAAGTGTGGAGTATTTTGTCTCTTATAATTTGACTTTGCTTTGTTATTTTCAATGTTCATATGATGCATTTATTTGGCAAAAGTCACTGTAACTGTGATTGATTCCTTGTCTGCCTTCCACATGCAATTGCAGCATTTGCTACTGCTGGTTTCATACACTTTCAAGTCAGTGGAAAGTTCTTGATATTTGAGAAGGAGCTGGAGAGCCTTCATAATTTATATGAAAAGCATTGAAAGCCCAGAGGCCACAAAAAAATCTGTGTGTAACAGAAAAGAGGAAATACTCTTACCTTTTCTTTTATCTTGAAAATTGGTGTGATGGACAAAGACACAAAACCATCTGAGTTCTGTAGAATATTCTAGGGGAAGAAGATTGTAGATGTTTCCTCCTCCAAACTCTCATTGGGAGGGTTTTGTTGTGATGGGGATTTTTCTGGTTTCCTGTTGGTCACTTTGGTTTTTACCTGTGTTTCTTCTCAGAATAATTTCTAATGTTATCCAAACCTATGAACTGAACAGAAGAAAAGTGTTACAAACCAGTGAGGGTTCCCTTCTCCCTGGGAAAAACTAACACCACCATCACTCTGTGATAGGTTCTTAGGATTTTAGGTATTCTTGGAAGTGGCCAAGAGTGTGGTCAGTTACTGCTAGTGATTTCTGTTGCCTGCAGGAGACAAAACTTAGCTGAACGGTGGCCAAAAGCTATTAATGGAAAAAAAAAGTACACAGGAGTAATTCAATCTGTGTAATCTTATCTCCAGCTGGTTCTGCAATCTCTGCAAGCCTCTGGCAAGCAACTAGAGTGATGCAAAAACAAAACCAAAATATATACATGCTGATAGAGTGAATAAAAGATGTGAAACACCTTTGTGAACCAAACCTAATTTTCTCCTTGCAATAAGCCTGAGACTTTAAGATCTAGCACGTGGCCCAAGAAATAAAGAGGGAGTACTTTCTTGTACTGAGCTGACCCACCACCTAACGCATGGTGAAGTTGTTGTAATAGGAAAGTAAAATTGAGATCTGCCACTCTTTCTTCTTTGTTTACTTTAATCCTCAAGAAGCAAGAGTCAGTGCCATTGTGGCACAACTGCTCCACAGGGAAAAACTCCTGGAAAGAAAGGTAGGAGGAGGAATGTTTCAGTGTGGCTTTTTTTTTATAGTGTCTCCGTGCATATGAGCAGTGCTGTGGGTTAAGAGAATGAGATGCCTAAAGAAACTCACCTAGGTTATAAACTTGAGTTTATTTCCTGTAATGTTTTCATGGTTGTTCTACGAATACTGTAAATCTTTCTTAATTACTGATTCACTTGTGGAGGTCTTCAGGTGCCTTTTAGGTCTCTTCATTCTGCCATGTGAGAAGGGATCTCAGTTTATCCCTTTGGAAGCCACTGCTTTTCTCAGACAAGCTCTTTGCAATCTTCTGTCTTTATGATGCTGCTTGTGACCATCGCTGCAGTGACAGAAGTAGAGTCTTTCTCCTGTCCTACTCCTACAGAGCTGCATTCTGAGTTAAAGTCAGACTTAAGGGCAAGTGTCCAAGGTAGAAGCTGCCTGTGTTTTTTTCTTTTATACTGAATGTGGTCAGGTGATTTATTTATCATTTTATAATAAAAATTATTTCTTTTTTTTTTCCTTGCTTACTACTTTTTTAACCCTTTTGCTGTATCATTGAAGTGGGAAGCGTCTGGAGCTGTGCAAGGATGGCATCTATTCCTAGGAGGATGGGAAAAGGTTAAAAGTAGAAACAGCTGATGAGGCAGGATGGCTCTGTAGAGAAAGCAGGAGGAAGAGAAATGTGAACATCTGTTAAAGCTATACCAGTGACTACTTTGGCTAAGTCCAGCTTCCAGTTACTTTTCATTTCCTTCTTCAGTAGATGTCACTGCTATCAGTGGCAAACTTGATGTGAGCCTTTGGAGTATCATTAATTTGGGTGACAAAGAATGTAATAGAGAGCAAAACCAGGCAGTTCCATTATTTATTCATTGTTTAAGTTATCCCCATCTTTAATACAAGATGCACAAAAAATAAAAATGAGATTTGTTACTGCAATTCCCCATTCTCTTCCAGCTGGTGGTCCCTTTTACTGGGAAAATACTTAAGGCAGAGGACTGCTAGTAGTAGTTGTGGTGTTATACTGCTCACTGACTTAGAATTTCATTCAAGACTTACCATGTAAGCCATGGTGCTGCTGGCTTTTGTTCAGCTCCCCACTGGCACAGAGGATTCTGAGCTCCCTCTATCTTTTCCCCAACCCTAACATTCAGTACCCTCAAATTAATCTCAATCCAATACAGTTTTCCTCTCTTCTCCATAGTAGAATTGTCAGTGTTTAATAGCAGAAGACCAACTTGGGAAGCATCATTAGTTAAAGAAACCTGAGAATGAGTCCCTTTTTGTTATTAATTTCTTTTCCTTGTGCATCTAATTCTTCTCAGCTCTTAGAGGGAGAGAACTTTCTGAGAATTAGCTTTGTTTTGTATCTCATCAGAACAGATGATTAATAAAAGCAGCCTGACTTTCTTGGCAATTCTGACTTGCTACCTCAATCCAAGGAGTACATTGCTGTGAAAGTTCTTGTCCAGGCTAACTGGAATAAATGTTGAGTGAATGAATTCATGGAGTGATGCAAGAACTGCTTTCCTGAAGTCCAAACAGGCATCTGAGTGACCTTCATCCTGCATGTTGTAATGAAGTCCAAAAGCAGAGATGTTTAGAAAAAGGAAATTTTTTTCTCTTTAGTTTTTTTGCTGTTAGCAAATGTGATAAATGAGTGGAAAGCATCAAGTGAATTATGGACTTGACTTAACCTTTTATCTCCTGGGATGAATTAGTGATTGAGCAGTGGATACTGCTGCTGGAATTGTGCCTTTTTTGCACATCATATTGTACATCTCCACCTATATCACGTGGCATCACTCTGCAGGAATAAAAATGGAGATTGATTTAGTTCAGAAAGAAAAGATGAAATATTTTAACAGGTTTAGCTTTCTGATTCACTAAATTTCTTCCTAATTTTGTTTTTCCTTTGCAGTTTGAGTTCATTCAGCTACAATATAAAATCCACTGCACCGGCTATAAAGATGACCAAAAACTGGATCACATTTTTGCTCTTCTTACTGGTTGCTATGGTGAGTCTTGCTAATTTTTTTAATCACTTCTAGTTTTAACATGTTTGTACATAACAGCATAGAAAAATTATTAATATGGAAATGCAGAAACAGCCAATCTTGTGTTCAGAAGCAGTTTCTACACAGCAGGATCTTAATCTGCTGTTCTCCCTTTAATTCTTGTGGTAAAGGAACAGAAATAGTAACTACCTCTGCTGAACTCAGCTCATCCTTTGCTAGCAGAGAATTTTACAGTAACATTTGACAAGTGATATATGAGCAGTAATCAGGAACAGGGGAGGAGAATCTAACTGGGATCCAGAGAAGAGCCTCCCAACTTTTCAGCCCTTATGTGACAGTGGTACTGTATTTCAGTCTGCAGCTTTGTTTGTCCATGAAGTTTAATAGCTTCCCATAAAACAAAATGCACTTGAAGGGTTCAGGTTTTGATCAACTTAAGATTAAGTTGTTTTATTATTTTTAATTACTGTAAAATTGGATGTCATGTCTTTTCAATCCCTTTTGTATTCTGAGGGTTGACTTCATGGCTCCCAACACTAGAGAAACTGAACAACTCTAAATAAGCCAAAAGCCTCAGTGCATCCAGTATATGGGAAGTGCCTTTTCAGAAAGGGTCATTTTGGGCCTGTTTCAAATGCCTTTTAGATTAATGTAACTTTGATGTGTTTTACTGGATTGTGCAAAAGCTGTTTATATGCTTTTGACTATCTTAGTGATTTCTGTGCTGCTTTTTATTATTATTTACAAATTTTGCAGATTCTTACTCCCCCAGGAGATATTTGTAAAGATTCAGGAGTAAAAATAATTGCTTAATTAACCAGAAAAACACAGAATGATTTTGTCACTAATAAGATAAGATCATTTTCCTTCAGTAACATAGTATTTAAAGTTAATGTTGGTCTTTTTCCTCTTAGTGTTTTGCCACTGCTATCCCATCTGAAGGGCACCAGAATATGACAGAGGACTCCACTCAGCTGAGTGTTACACGGAATAAAATCATGACAGCACAGTATGAATGCTACCAGAAAATCATGCAAGATCCTATTCATAGGAAAGAAGGTAGAGATTATTTTCTTCCAAGATTTTACAAAGGTCAACAGGTATAAATACAGGAATTCAGGATCTTTTGGTTATATTGATTCTTGTCTTGATAGCAGTCACTTTTCAGGCTGTAACTATGAAATGTCACTTTGAGATTATGGAGATAAAGTAATATATTTTATTACCTGCCCATACTGCCAATTCTTACATAAGACAAAGCTGTTGAGATAAGAAAATGTTAGTTTAAGTAGCTATCGAGATTAAGAAATAATGAATGATTAATACTTTGTTTCATGCATATATAATGCCTCTGTCTTCCTGGTCACATCTGCCTGTAAAAATGGAAAGTATCTTGCTGCACAGGCTTTCCCTGCTCTGAGGGTTGTGTTAGTGTCATCAGTGCTTTTTCTGGTAACTCATTCAGAGCTAACCTCAGGAACCCTTCCCTTTCACTCTGCTCACTCTTTCTGGCTTCCAGCTTCTGGAAAGGTTGTGTGGCTCTTGAGGCAAGAAGAGGTAATTGCATTGTTCTGTAATGAATCTTTTCTATAATGATTCTTTGGAGGAACTGCATGTCTGGAGGTCAGCAATGGATACGAGTGTGACAGTGTAAGCTCATGGCCAGCCTGGGGCATCACAGCTGCAGTAGGATCTGGACAAACTGAAAAACCTTCAGATCAGAAGAGGAAGAATTACATGGTGTTTGACAAATGCAGCCTTGGAGAACAAGGGGCATTGCTAAGTCTTAACAACTGAAAATAGCTTCAGATTTGTAGAGAGGGTCAGTCATCCTGTGTGCCTTTGGGAAAAGTTTGTTTATAGAAACCCAGTTCATTCTCAAGAGAGGTTTATTTTAGATGCTTGAATTTGTGTGAGTGCAATGAGGCACTCAAGCAGGCTCTTGAGGGTCACTGAAGCAGGCTCTTGAGGGACACTCTGGATTCCCTGTCCCTGGAGAACCTATGGAAGTGTCTGTCCATGATGACTACAGCAGACTAAGCTCTGCAGAGGAGCTGTGGCTGCCTCTCAGCTAGGCTTTCTGATGGCTTCTGGGAGACCACTGTGTTTTTAGTGAAGTAGTAAACATGCATATATAGGCTTGGTATAAATCAAAAGATAAATAAATTCACTACAATGGTCCTGGCAAGCTTAAGGCTCTTTGTTAATGTGTATTATCTGGTCTGAATTGACACAGGGGCTTTTGCCTAGCATGCTGTATGTCTGAGGTTCATAAATTGTACATGTAGACAGTTTCAAGGTGAACAATGATGGATGTTAAAATGATTGAGGAAATGTATATATAAAGAACTATTCTATTAAGTGGACTTTTAAGGACTGCTAAGTGTTATGTATCTTTTATTTCCCCTCATTGCTGGAAGTGAGAAACTTACCTTCTGCAGCCTTAAATCTTACATTTGAAAGATAGTTATGAAAGAAAGAAGAGCTGTTATTTTCTTACCAGGTCTCTACTTGTTTGCAGGTCCTTACTGTAACAGGACGTGGGATGGCTGGTTGTGCTGGAGCGATGTTGCTGCTGGAACTGTGTCAGTACAGCGTTGTCCTGACTACTTTCAGGATTTCAACCCATCAGGCAAGTGTACATGGGCTTCTCTATCAACACAGTTTGTAATTAAATGAGGATTTGGGTGCTTGATGCCTCCTGTTTGCCCCACTCAAGTCACTAATGCTGCAGAATTGTTACTTATTTTCTCTCCTGAAATGTGTCCTTGAGGGATTCTGTAGATTAGGAAATAGAAATTGAAGTTAGATGAAGTTAGGTTTTTTTCCCTCTGAGAAATGAGCTTTTCTCTCAGACAGACAAGCAGGAATAGGATTTATTCTTTTACCTCAATTTAGGAATTAAAGTTGACAAGTTTGTCTCCCACAAGTGAATCTTTTTCTGTTTCTGTAGGCTAAACTTTACATCTCTGAGCATGTGGAAAAATGTCATAGACTTCCACTCTTGTCTCTTTCTGCTGCATTTGGTATTTCCCAGGGGTGTTCTCATGCATTTTCCTATTTGATGACAGAACTCATGATGTGGTCCTAGAAATTTTCTAGTTTGGTTCTTCAGCAGTTTCTCTGTTGATGTTTTCCTGCTTGTCCAATCCTAATTTACAGGGGTAGGATGTCAGACTTCAGTTTAGATCTTGGATGTTCAACAAGCCAGTGTATATTCTTGCCACTTCATCTGGTAGTTCTCTAATAGCTGGTTTGATAGATTTTGTTACTTACTGGATTGGAGGAGGGAAATTGTTTGTTTACTTAAGAAAAACACATCATCAGCTGCCCCTGCCAAGCAAAAGCAATGGCCTTCAGTTTCTCAGAATTCATAGTAACAAGCAGTGTCTCTCTGGTCACATTAATAAAGCTGTCATTTGCTTGCCAATCTTTCTTTAAACACTAGGCCTCAGAAAATAGAACTGCACTGCTGACTGCTCTGTTCTGCTCTGTTTTTCTTTCCATCTACTTTGACTGTAGAGAAAGTGACGAAGATTTGTGATCCGAGTGGGAATTGGTTTAGGCACCCAGAAAGCAACAGGACCTGGACAAACTATACCCAGTGCAATAGCTACACACGTGAAAAAGTGAAGGTAGGAAAGGAATGAGGGCAGGTGACAGTGGATCTGAAAAATGCCATGGGATTCAAAACTCAAATGCAGAATTGCTGCAAAATCAAAATGCAAAAAGAAGAAAGGATGAACTGTGCAAACCAGACTCAAAAATTCCAAGCCCCCTGCTGTGTCTTATACAGCTGATTTCAGCTGCTTGAAGAAGATGAGCATATTTTTGTTTATGAGTGTTAAAAATTTGAAGGTACTAGTCCTTCTTTAGGTCATCCACAGTTATCTACCGGTAAGTAGAGTGTATGCCTTAGAAGAGCAGACCTCTATGTTTACCTAGAAAAGGTGGTAACAGGAGAATAAGGTACTGCTGGATTGCTTTTTCTCAAATCATGAGACATTGATTATACTAATGGAATTTTAATTCTGCTTGCAGAGGTAATTCACAGAATCACTAAGGTTGGAAGAGACCTCTAAGATCATCAAGTCCAACCATACCTATCACTCCCATGCCACTAAACCATGGCCCTAAGGAGAGCATCTAAATGTTTCTTAAACCCCTCCAGGGCTGGTGACTCCACCACCTCCCTGGACAGCCTGGGCCAAGACTTAACAATGCTTTCAGTAAAGAAATTGATTCTTGCTAGTATCTGGCTGGAAACTGAGAGAAAATTATTCAGATAGAGCAGATCCACACAGGTTCTTCTTGCTAAATAATGAGCTGGTTTGCCTTAGGCTCTTTTGCCAGCATATTTCAACTTTGTCATGCAGCAGAAGCTATTTGTTAAATGGAATAATAGCTCTGAATAAAACCTTACTGCTTGCTACAGTTCTGTGTGTTGCTCTCACTTCCAAATTTTTATGAGTTTCACTTAAACCTATTGCATTTTTGTAAAAAAAAAAAGTTCTTTGAAAAACTAATGATAATTTGAAAGAGTAATTTGCCTGTAAACATTTTCTTCTCTCAATCCTATTACACTCATTTTCTGTGCAGAAAAAATGTATAAGCTGTGCTCTATGAACAAGAGTTCTGTGTGCATCACAGGTGCTTGGGTGTGTTCTTGTCTTGCAGACTGCTCTGAATCTGTATTACTTGGCCATCATCGGGCACGGTCTTTCCATTGTATCCCTTCTGATTTCTCTTGGCATATTCTTTTATTTCAAGTAAGTATCTTTCAAATCTTTTACTCAATATCAGTGGTTGCAACAAGCCTAGTTTCAGTATTTGGGATACCAGCCCATCCCAATGGAATTAGCTGGAGCAAGAAGGTGAAGAAAGTCAGCATATTGGTTTGGTATTGAACATTATAATGTAATAACATTTCAGGTGTTTTTTCTAAGGAACCTAAAATCCTAGATCTGCAAATTAAAAAATGTAGACTAGATTGAAAGTAGGAAATAGGAAAATGGGAAATGATTTGTTTCTTTGGTTTGGGTTTGTGCGTTTAGTTTCTTTTAGAATAATGAGTGTAGGTATGCCAAACGCCAACCTAACTAAAGAGCAAATGGTAACCAAACTACTGATGACATATGATAGGTACAGTAACATTCCAGAGTAGGTAGCCAAAAATATGATAGCTGGAAAGAAAGTAATGCCAAGAGCTACAGTAGGAATAGGAATAATAACAAGATTCCTGTGGGTTTTATTCGCTGTATTATGTCTGTTGCAGCTATGTCATCTCCACTGACTAACAGTTATTGTTACCTACTGGAAAGAAAGTTTGAGCAGTGTATCACCACTCACAGCAACCTGGAATACAGTGCACAGGTCTTCTAAAATTAATCTTGTTGTTGTTGTTGTTGTTTTAAGCAGTTGAGACTTAAAGGAAAGGTGAAACCAGGAGTGTTGCCACATGAGCAAAGCTGAAAGAAATGAGTTGCTACCTGTACCTGTGCTGCACTGCACAGTGGAGGCTTTCCTTGTTACCTGGCACTGGTTTAATCATGTTGGCATCATTTTTCTTGGATAATGTAGATCTGCTCCACAGTCTTACCTCTTTTTTACCACTGTGTTCTACTGCCTCACTCTACCTTTTATTTCTTCCTAACACTTGAGTGGCTGTGGGGCTAGCCCAGATTTTGCTCCTTTTTGCTCTTCTGATGCTCTGGCCTTAGATTAGGTAAGGCTAGCAGGTATCTAATGACAAAAAAATTCCCCTTCTTAGTCACATCTGGCTGAATATAGTATTTCCAATTTATTATGCATCATTTCCCCAGGTTCTGATTCAACATTTGCACAAATCCCCCACGAAGCAGTGTTTCGATTCTGTAGCCTTTCCTCATGAAATCCAATATTCAAGAGGACTTCTCAGCTTTTTCTGGCTTCTTTTCAGGAGGACAAACTAAAACATTTGTGGGTTTCAATCATTTTATTTGCATATGACCTGTAAAAACAATGCTTCCCATTTCCCTCCACAAAATCAACAGGAAAACTGTCTCTGAGTCCTTATAAGAAGCTTAACAAGAGCTATACTATCACAAGAAGTTTAACAAGACTAAGTATCTGATTGTGACAGGGAAAATGCTTTGACAGAGACTTCTCAGGAGAGAACAAAAGCATTTGGAATATGAGATGGTTTTAAAATAATGTAAAGTAAATAACAGGTTTTTCTGTACTAGAACATGAAAACCAAGCCAATTTCATCTTGGCTGGTGGCACCAGTAGGTGATCTGCTTGGCTACCACTATAACTATGTCAAGTTTGTCAAAACCTCTAGGGATTTCTTTTCTCCCTCTAGTAGAAGGATAAGCTCTCTTCAGAGAACCACATGGAATTAATCCAGACCCACAAACCACATTTTCTAGGCTGTGGTTATGTTGGGATAGAAAAGGAAATGACAAAAATTTAAAGGAAGCTAAAGAAAGTCCTCTACAAGCTGTTCTCTTGGGATGTACAGTTCCTCTCAAGTATTTTTAGTACCAGCAGGATATTTAAGGCTCTAGATTAATACCAGGATGTATTATGTATCAGTTGAAGCTTGTGTCATTATTCATAGCTTTAACAGGTGGACTTTTCTTTTTGGCTATTGTGTGGGGTTGCTGTTGAATTTGTCATGCTGCCAGAAAATTGATTGTGTTATTTGCTGGATTGAGGATCTGTGGGTTTGATTAGAAACGTGGCACTTTTCTCCATGGGAAAAATTAACTGTCTCTTTTCAAATATCAGCTATTTGGGGGTTTATTCAACTATTTTGGGTTTAAGATTAAAATGGGATTTTTTTGCATTTTCTGTTTTCATTTGAAAATCTGAGGTTTGTCTTCAGAAAATTGTCTCATTGGATATACTTGTCCAGTTGGTCATTTGTGTTCCCCAAGCAGACTGGAGCTCTCTGTTTAATAGCATAAGATGGGCTAGAAACTCTGAACTCTGCTCTGCCTCTCTGAAAACTCCTCTTTGACCCATAAAAGTAGCTTCTTGCAGCAGCTTTGCTTTCTCATTCTGTTACATCCATCATCCACGTGTTTGGTGCAAGTCTTCTGTTACAACAGTTGTTACAATAGTTTTCATCAAGAAAGAAAAACAAGAGAAACTTGAAAAAACAGTGAATTCAAAGAAACGGGAGCTGGAGTTTGAAAGATGACTCCCAATCCAAACAAAACCCAAACCCACCAAACTAAATACTCGCACTGAAATAAAGGAGCATTGCATCATCTCATGTCAAATCCCATGACAGCACTCCCCAAGGATAGCAACACTGTGCTTAAAGAGTGGTCAAACAACTGAATAAGAGATGGATAGAGAAGATAGGAGTATCCTAACTCACTTGAAGTTACTGGATAATTCCCCTTAGGTGCATCTGTGGGTTTCCGTGGTTGAATTTGGCAATATTTGGATCCCTTAAAAAGTTAGATCCCAAACCCATCTGGGGCCTTTTGAAAATGTTAGTGCTTTTCTTTTGGAGTAGTATTGGAGAGGTGAATTTTTCCCTAATGCCCAAGACATACAGGAGTCAAAACAGGAAGGGAAATAGGTAATTTAGCAGGAGGTCTGCTTTTATTTTACTGCACATAGTTTAGTCCAGGGATAGGTCATTCAAGTGTTCTTAGGTCATAATTATGAGAATTAAGTTATTAAAGGATATTAGGTCATTAAGGAAAACAGAACAAGGAATATAGGAAGGATAACAGAAGAGGGAGGGTGGGGAGGCTTAGGAAAAAAATCATTTAATTACTAAAAACAGTCTTGGTTTTGAAATGTCATCAGTCTTGCTTGCTTGTTTCTTGTCCTGTGATCCTTTCAATCCTGTTCTGGCAGGGTGTGGCTGGGTGTGGCTGGGTGGGTTTGAATATTCAACAGGAACAGCTGCTGGATGACCCGGAGAGATGGCCCCGGGAGCTCTACGTGCTTTGCCTCTGCCTTGCAGCTTAACAATAAGCAGCCAGAATTCCAGAGTTCCTCAGGACTTGTTTACACAAAGTCCCTAGCTGGAATATAGAAGTCACCTCTTCTTTCATATAGAAACCATATATGAGGAAAAGAAAAACCCAAAACATATAAAAATAAATGTTCAAAGAACATCAAACCCTGCATATTCTAATAATTGATTATGCATTTGGGGTGTTCAAATTAAAATTTAAAGCCTTAATGGAATATCCTTCATCACTCAATTCCTACTCAAACCCCTGTTCTGTATTTTGGACACTTTTGTCTTTTCTTCAAGCAGATAACACTTGGCAAGCAGAGGTTCACGTGAGGTAGTTAATTCCTTGTGCTGCATGGCAGTGTTGGTTGCCAGAGTGGTTTCTTGTGACGTGAGGCTTAGAATGTCTCAGGGCTTGACTTGCAGATACTCACTGCCTGATTCCTGGTACTGCACTGTGCATACCTCAACCTGTTAGCTTATTCCAGGTGTCTGTGGGGTGCTTCATACACTCTGCTTGTGCAAGTTGCCAAGAATTCAGCCAAGTAGTGCAGTCACCTCTATAGCCTCTCTTTTTGGACCCTTTTCTTCAGTGGGAATCAGTTTGTTTCTTCTTTCACCTGTCACATTCTCAACGGTTTTCAATATACTCCTGCAGCTTTTGTGACTATTCCACAGCTGTGTGTCTCTGGTAAAAGAATGTGAGTTAAATAAAAAATACCCTCAAAAACTCTTAATAGGTTTCGGTGCATGGAAACGTAGAGTAAAACAGCTTCTTTAATCTCAAGTATGATAGTTAACTGGGAAATTCTTCAGGTAATAACAAAAAAAAAAAGGTATAAATCTCTTGAAACAATGTTATTTTATTGCTATTCAGGTCTTTTTGAGATAGCCACTACAAAGCAGTCTTCACTGTAAACATATGGGAACTGAATGTACTTGCTTTGCCTCCTGTTGGTGTTAAAGGAAGGTGTTACCTTTCACATCATTCTATTAGCTTTGGACTAGAGCTGGAGAAAGAGTTGATGTAAGACTTTTTAATAAATAAAGAGCTCTAGTATTTCAAAAGGTCAGAGTTGTCCCCAAGTACACACAGTTGTCCCCTCGTGTATTCATTTGTTCTTGTTTCTCTTTTCTAGGAGCTTGAGTTGCCAAAGGATTACTCTGCATAAAAATCTATTTTTCTCTTTTGTTTGCAACTCTGTTGTAACAATAATTTCACTGACTGCAGTTGCCAACAATCAGGAGTTAGTTGCAACTAATCCAGTAAGTGAAAATCTACTTGGCAGCCTTGTTGGTTTGCATGTGATAAACTTCAGCAACACAGAAGAGATGAGACATGAAGAGTTGATCTAAAGTTGTGTGGAGTGAGGTTAAAGTGTTCAGTAACGAGTGTTACATAGTACAGCAGATGGCTAACAATGAATTGGGCATTTCATGTTTGTGGTTTAGGAACAGGAAGAGCAATCTAAGAGACAGAGCATACTGAGCTGCTCTTCTGAATTTCTACAAACCACTTTCACACAGAAGCAACTCAAGAAAGTAGCCTAGATGATGTCAGGGAGGTTATGACAGTTGAATTCACCAAGGGAGGGCAGTAAAAAAAAGCTCTGCCATCTCTTCTGGATCTGTCAGCTACTTTCCTGTGGCTTTCCATTTGCCAACTTCAGTTGAAATGAGAAGGTTTATTTTGAAAGCAGATAAAGTTGTCTCTTCTATTCCAAAAGTAAAGAGCTGTCCCTTTGGGTCTGCTTTTTGTCTCTCTCATTCTGGGCTAAGTGTAAAACAGTAGCCTCTCCCAGAAGGCTAGGAGTTATAGCAATGGAAGAGCCTGAAAATGCAGTACAAAAACAAACAAATCCCTAACTATGGCTTTATTTTTATTTAGACCTGGAAGACACATTTAAATTCTGTGAAAGTTAGGGCAAAATTCCAGAAACTGAATCAAGTGAAAAGATAAATCCTCTTTCTCCTGTAAAAGCTCATCAAAGTGCTGAAAAAACAGGCTTGAGATAGTTGCTAGGACTCATCATCAAGTGAATTAGGTAGCAGAACATGGTCAAACAGTATTGATTTTTGGTTTTCTTTTGAGGAAAGTGCCAGAAATAGATCAATCAAACACACAGCAGTGTCAGATGGAGAGAAAAAAAAAAGGGATATGCTGTGTCCAAATCTGCAAGTTACCCATTTGTCCTTTTTCACAACCTTTTAGTCTTCACAGTGAGAATATTTCAGTTGAAGACTATGTTTGGAATGAAGCTAAGCACAAATATATGCTAACAAAAGAGCTTCCTTCTGGAGCCTACTGTGCAAGCTCTCACCTGGCCCTAAGTGCAGTTATGACTAGGCTAAAACTGGAAGTATTGTAAGCATTTTCAAAACATAAATCACTCTTTGGAGTAGTTATATGTTGGGATTGATAAAACTGAGAGGGGATTGCCCTCATTAGAGTACCATCAGGCACTTTAAGGATTCCCTAGTGATTGGAATGGTCAGATGTGCTAGAAGGAAAGGTATCATTGCAGCTTTCTGCCATATTTGAGGATCTTGATCTCCTCATGTTTGAATCACAAAAATACAGACTCAATTAACAACTTTTCTGTCACCACAAAGGATGGAATTGTAATTCCATGAAAATTCTGTTAAAACATAAAAGTAATTGTAGTGAAGAACGAATAAATACTAACCTTTGACTTGAGCAAGATTTCTATTTTGTAAATAAAGGTCTGAGATTTTTGAAGCTTAAAACTTCATATTGTGCTCTGCTTTTTCCTCCAGGTTAGCTGCAAAGTTTCACAGTTCATCTACCTGTACCTAATGGGTTGCAACTACTTTTGGATGCTGTGTGAAGGCATTTACCTGCACACTCTGATTGTGGTGGCTGTTTTTGCTGAGAAACAACACCTGATGTGGTATTACCTTCTTGGCTGGGGTATGCAACTTCCCATATGAGCTTTTCAGGGCAATGCAATCTCTTCCTCCTCCTGGTGAGACACTGAACAGCTGTACCTTTGCTCCTCTGAGCTGGTGGCTTTGAACCCCGGGGACACTCGCCTCTTCTTTGTCTGCAGTGTTTTAACAGGCTGAAAAACATTAATGTAGGAAGTTGTATGTAGCTCTATCTTTGCTGAAAGGGAGATTATGCATTTCTGGAGTCAGGAAGCGACTCCTCCTTTGTCTAGAGAAAATAGTCTCCTATTATAAAAAAGACATTAAGAAATAATTATTCATTGTTCCTCATCTCAAAGATGTTTATTCAGGAATGAATGTTTGTTTTCAGAGAAGTCTCGCCATGGCTGGGGTGGAGGCTCAGAACTGAGGTAGAGATGGCCAGGAGTTATTTTTCCAGCAGCTCCATTTGACCTGTATTGTTCACTGAGCAAATACCAAATTGCTGGAGCTGAAGGTCTCAAGTACTATCAATATCAAAACTAGCAAGCCAAAGCTGGTCATTTCAGATAATGCAGGTTCTCCTCAGCTTCAGTGTATTGGCACATTGAGCTAGAACGTGACTTGGACCCTGGGTTGCTCACTGTCCCCCTGCAAGACACAGCTGAGAGGTGATTAAAAGGTGCTCAGAACTTTCTGAAAACTAGCTACCACCAGAGTGTCAAAGACCCTTAACTGATTCATTCATTTGAAATTTTGAATTCAGCCTGATTTCCAGAGTCTGTTTTTAGGTTTGTTTTGCAGAAACCTTGGTTTCTGAATACCCAGCCAGGTGTCAGTAAGGACATGATCAACGTTGTTAATCATACTGTTAGAGCTATGCTCACATATACAGTTACCTTTCAACATTACCTACCTCTTCAGCATTATTGCAGACTGCACTCTGAAATACATCTGTGGTGATGAGGAGTGATTGTTGCATTCTAAAATGGTGTGGTTGGATTTTTTTCTTTCCTCATGTTGGTATGAATTTCCTAGCAAGACAGTAGGAATAAGGTTTCATACACTGGTCTAGAAATGGAATTGGTCCCTGTTACTTTATTTGCTCTGCAGGTATATAGTTTGGATGAGATGAAATAAAGAATGTTCTTGCAAGAGGTGCAGGTTTACTTGGTTCGTAGCCAGGTTTATATATGAAGATGTTCTTTGTTTTCTTCACAGGTTTTCCCCTGATCCCTGCCTGCATCCATGCAGTTGCTAGAAGTTTATATTATAATGACAAGTAAGTAGCGTCTCAACTTGCTTTGCAAAACTTATATTTTCTTTAAGGGCAAAAAAAAAAGAATGCAACAGATAATAAAATGCCAAATGTTTTTTCTTTTCCTGTTTGTTTTCTCTAGTTGTTGGATCAGCTCTGATACTCATCTGCTCTACATCATCCATGGCCCTATTTGTGCTGCTCTGCTGGTAGGCATTTTTCCAGATAAAAATCTGTTTCTCTTACTTGTTTTCTGGCTGTTCTTCATGGGCTTGTAGAGTTGGTAAGAGCCTAAAGCTAATATTTAGAGGTCACTATCATTTGCAGGACTCTCACTTGACTTAGTAGGTGCTTAGACGCTTTAGATCTGAAAATCTTGGCCTTATTGAGGAGCTGTACCCCTGGTCCTTGGAAAATTTATTGAGATCCATAGCCTTTGGGATATGAATTACTACTGATAATCTCTTGTCCCGTTAGCCAGGTCTGCTATGTATGTTCCTGCAGTGACACTTTAACTAGTTCTCTGACCTGTAAACTGAAGACCAATTCTAGATCCTTTCAGTTTTGATTCTAATTTGCACAGAAGGTGAAATCCTGTTCTAACAGAAAGGCCTAGGGGTTTTTTGCTCACTTCAGTGGTGCTGTATTTCACTCAGCATATTATGCTATTCTGCATTGCCTTGTGGTTGGTCACTTCCTTTGCCCAGGTGTCTCTCCACAGATGTATCACTTAGGTGAAGCTCTTTAAAGGTGAAATACAATTTGGTATTAGTCAAAGCTTGCTTAAATAGCAATGGAAAAATATGTGTGAAAGTTATGAGGCTTTACCATCTTCCATGAAGAATGTGAGGTCATTTTCTCCCTCCTAGCAGTGGTCTCCACAAAGGCACAGTGAAAACTGGCAAGACTCCTTCTGATTTATATTGTATTAAGTTCTAAACTGCCAAGTCTTTATTCCATTCAAGGCAACACTAAGATTTGATCCTTTGAATTTACTGGAGGCTTAACAGTTGCCTCTGTGTGGTTGCTGTGGGCAGAATCAATGTCCATTCTACATGTACACCTTCATTTCCCTGCATTTTTCAAGAGCTGACTGAAGGTGTTTCTCTTGTATTTTTCTTGCCTCAGTAGAATCAGTAAATTTATTTGAAAACCATGTGGGAACAATGAAGCTTAAATACAACTACATATCTTGCCTGTGACATGAAAAATACCTTCAAGGAATTTCTTTCCTTTCTGGTAACAAGAAAAATGTAATCTGTCAATTCAGGAAAGACAAGCCAAGGCTAAAGAGATGAGATGAAGTGCATGTGTTTAGGCTTTGTGAACAGAACCCTCATTTGCTTAAGCAGCTTGCTTGCCAGATACAATTTTCACACTTTACTAAGCATGACCTGCTTTAGGAGATGCTTAAGCAACAATATTAAGCTGCAAATTAGATAACAAGGGAGAAGACACTGTTTCTACTTGCAGGAGCAATAGCTCAGAGAACATGAAGAGAACTGTCAAGGGGATGCCAGGGAGAATTGGCAGAAGCCAATGGGAATTTAACTCTTGTACCTCACTGAAAATCTGGCAATTGCAATAAAGTTCACAATAATGCTGCTTTTATGGCCTCTGTTATTACATAACTGTGGTCACAGCCTTGCCAGAGAAACTGGAAATGGGAGCAGACAGAGGTTACATTTGGATTGGAATTGTCTTCAGTTGACCATTTAATTACAACTGTTTGCTTAAGCAACCTCAGTTAAACTGTGTGGGAATGACAGTAGAGGGTGATGTTAGTTTTTACACTAGGCAAATATTGATCAAAATGGGAGGAAAGCAGTGGATTTGAATTTTAGTGCAAGCAGTAGTGAAGCAGTGTAGAATTCAGATATGCCAGTGCACTAGTCGTGATTTAGTTTGCTGCCACCGAAAGAGTAGGTTTTGATTTAATTATGCTATTGTTTATATAAATAATGTTACAGAGATGTTTATTTTGCCCTGTAATAATCTTATGTATTAGTAGTTTGGGCTGACAGCCTTTTAAAGATGTAGATTCTTTTAGCAGAAGTGGTAAGTGTACTCAGTGAACATGTCCTATAGAAGGAAGTGCAGGAGCTGTGATTCTGTGATAACTGGAATGGCTATCAACTAGTATCTAAGAATATCTGAATTCCTTGAGCAGAGAGTGGTCTGCTTCTATCATCCTGAGGGGGAATTTGACTACATGCTAGTAGGGATTGCCATACTGCTTAGCACAGTCTCAGCATGGAGAGAAGTAGAAATATCAGGGACCTGAGGAGAGTTGAATCCAAGAACTGCAGCACCTATTGATATCTAAGCTCAGCTAAATTCACAGGCACTCTAAAGGCAGACCCTCGATCTACTAAGTTCCCAGCATAGGCACCAGCATTTCTTTTTCTCTAGGATTGTCTTTTCTGCCTTTGTTTCCATTGCTGTTCATTTTCCTGGTTCACTCTTCAGGTCACTGTGGAGCTGCTGCTATTTTACTGTGTGTTCATGGTGCAGCTAACACAACAGGATTCCTTTGGGGCTTTGCAAACCATTACAGTCAATTTGATGATTATCTACATGCAAGTAGTTCCACTGGCCTACTTTTGCTTGAATGTAAAAGTCTACCCAGAACCTTGCTGAAGTCAAGACCTGTTTTCATCATTCTAAGAACTGAGTTCATCCTGATCTCACTCTATTTGTGATGAGCTGCACATCAGAAACTGGTGCTGCATACTTTTACTGATGCGCATATTATCCTTCTCTGTCCTCTCTTTTGCCTCCTAATAACTATTTGCAGACACTGTGAGCTTATTTTTGTGCTTACTGGTTTTGACGGGAAGTGGAACGATCAGAATAGTTCTGTGTGTTTCAGCATGTTGTAAATGAAATAGTTTGCTGGGTGGTACTTTACTCATGGCTGCTGCAACTCTCACCTTCAGTCCTTCCAGGACAGTGCTATAGGAATTGGCCATGCCACCAAAAACATGAGGGCTCAAAGCTCTATGTTTGAGGCATGCTGATGGTCAAGTAGATTTGAGAAGGATTAAATTTAGAAATGGAGGAAGGATTTATTGTCTGTGTGTACTACAGGAAGTTGGATGAGGAGCGTTGGCTGCATAAAAGCTAAATAAATCCCTTGAGAAAGAATCAGAAGACCTTGGTTGCTTAAACAAAGCTTAAAGGTAGCTGGAGGCTTCCAGGAGAAAATTCATGCAGTGGTTTCCTATGTAAAACAATTTCCTGTTAAAATGATTTAAATAGCATGTAAGAAGAATATAAATAACATCACATATCTGTCAAGGGCCTTGTTGCTATAACAATGCACAGCTGTTTATGGTGAAAACCTGAACTGACATGAAAGAATTCTGCTAGGGCCGTGGAGGACATGGTGACACACGTGCTCCGAAATGGCTTCCTGGTTTGCACTTGTCCTGCAGCAAGACAGAGGCTTCCTCCTAGACCAGGAATTCCTTGTCTGCTTAGAAGGGAGTTGTCTGTCTCTCTGCTGGCTTCTTCCCCTGCCCCAAACCCTTTTTGTCTAGGTAGTTGTTGATAAGAATGGAAGAGTGCGGCCCACATTCCAGGTCTCTCCCATCCATAGTGCAGCACTGTCTGTCCTTGGTGCCCGTGGGTGAGGTGATTGGGACAGGCTGAGCTCTCAAGGGCTCTTCTAGCTGTAGTGTCTCTGATGGGCTGCCATAATTGTGTGAGAGAAAAACGTCCAGTGGAGTCATAACATTGCTGGTGCTCTAGTTACATCCTTAGACTGTGTGTGTGTTAGTTTTGGGGTTGCTTACAATGAGTGATCACGTGTTGAAAGATAGATATGGTCTGCAGAGCCAGGATTTCAGTTTGGGAGGATTTTGTTTCTATTATTTGCTTCATAGCTATGGAAAGAATCAAGACTAGAGCCAATTTTCAGTTACTTAAAGGTGTTTTCAAGGAGTTTCCACTCTTGTTTATTGTACAGTCACAATGCTATCCCTCTAATAGGAGTTTCCTTGACTTTCTGGGGTTCAGTATCACAAAAGAGTGTGTGGGCTTATTTCTCAGCCTCTCTTCAGTGCTGTTTTCTTTTCCAACAACAACAGGTGAATCTTTTCTTCCTGCTCAACATCGTTCGTGTGCTCATCACCAAGCTGAAGGACACCCACAAGGCAGAATCCAACCTGTACATGAAAGCAGTCAGAGCTACCCTGATTCTTGTGCCACTGCTTGGCATTGAATTTGTCCTGTTTCCATGGAGACCAGAAGGCCGGATCGCTGAGGAAGTCTACGACTATGTGATGCACATCCTCATGCACTACCACGTAGGAAGCAGTCAACACTTTTTTGCTCACTTGAGCTAAATAGCAGTTGGCATATGAAGCAAAATAAAGGAGAAATGATGGTGTTACTTTAATTTTTAAAGACCTTCATGCAGTATTCTTATAGATGAGTTGAACTTTCTCATTCTGCTGAAGTTTCAGTTCTAAAAGGAAAGAAACACCATGGTAGAGAGCTGGCCCAAAGCTTTAGAGTCATGTCTTTGTAGAAATAAGTCACTGCTGAATTTAGATTGGTACTATATTTTCCTTGCTCTCTGTATCTGAATTTTATCAGGCAGAAAAATTATCTGCATTTATATTAATTAGTTTAATTATCTAATGATCTAAAAATCCCTATGCATGTGAAATAAATCAGCATCTTTTTCTTTTACAGGGTCTACTGGTGGCCACAATTTTCTGCTTCTTTAATGGAGAGGTAGAGTAACAGCTTTTAATATTTTTATAACCCTTCTGTGTTGTGTCAGCAATTAAAGAGAAGGTCGTTTTGAAATCATGTAAAAAATGTTCTAAATCTAAATTGGTCAGGTAGAAAATAATTAACAATCTAGTTGCCAAGAGCACAGCTTGGGAAAGATTCTGCCATCATTTGTGGCATTGTTAAGTAGTTTTGGACTGACACTTTTGTGCTGAGCTATTGCTCCATGTGTCCTGATTATATCAGGAATTGAAGACTCTTGTCACTTTGATATAAATGCTCAATAGATGTCATCTAAAATTAGAATGTAATTCAGTATCCAGCAGGTATATTTGTCTCTGTTAGAAGCTGTCTAGCATCTGTTACCCTGGAGAATCACTGTATTTGGTCTTGCAGCAGCAGGATTAGAGGATATTGCAGCCATGTTGCTGTGCTGAGGTGCTGTTGTGTTGTGACAGCTCTTTGGAAAGATTTTAGGCTGAAGTTTGGAGAAGAGTTTTTAGCTCTTCTGAAAAGTATCATTCCAAAAAACCCCACAACTTAACAGCTTACTGTGCTGCGTCAGAAATGTGTGTTGAATAATTGCACTTTTAAGGAACTATCATCAGTCAATTCCAGGAAGAAACTTCTTACATGAGAGGATTGTCCATATTTCAGTAGTATGTGGTACTGATCCTGTTGGAGCTAAGTACCTTTGTTGTCATGGATAGACCAAGGTCTTGTAACTCTGGAGTGCACACAGTGACTGTCATCTAGAAACTCTGCTCCCCAAACTGCAGTGAGTACCCTTACAGAGCCTTACAGTGGCAGAGAGCTAAGTGGGAGAAAGGCTAAAAAATACAGATACAAAATCATTAATATGGCTCTTGCTTGCAAAGAAACTCAACAACTTCAACAGAGATGAACAAAACCACCTCACCAGAAAACTAACTGGTACTTTTCCAAGGCTTTTGGCAGAGGAATAAGTGCAATTCTACACTTATTTCTACACACCTATGCTCATTTGTTCTCCATTTAGTGCAGTTGCAGTATACGGCTGTAAGCAGATGTGTGGGAGTAACCAGATGTTTACATGTGCCTGAACCCTGAGATTCTTTTATCAGAAGTTATAAAGTTGTATTGGTATGCTTAGAGAATGTTATTGGCCAGTAGTAGTGACTTGCAGGTAAAGAGTTGGCTGATCCTAGACTTGAGGGATGCAGGTCACCCTCGCTCCCTCGTCCTAAGTCACAATTGCAATGAAACTACCGTGGCATGTCAAGGTTTATTTCCACCACTCTATATGTATGACTTTTAATGATTTTTGGGATGGAGCAGTGGTTTTGATCTGGCTTTTAACATAAAGTAGATCTGGATTCAAGTCCCTACTTATGTATTTGATTCAAAGCAGAACACAGCATTAAGCAGTCTGGACCTGATTTGATCACTTTCCCATATTCAGCAGTGAGATTTCACAGATTCTTTCCCTTCTCCATTTTAGAGTTCAGAATGCCTTCTAAAAACAAATATTTGGGTGGGATAAAACCCAACCAAACAATGAATTTGTGCTGCTCCAGTGCAAAATGAGGGTGGAAAAAAACCTTGGCATTTCTGAAACAACCTTGTCCTCTGTACAGCTCTGCCTTTTAATCCTTGGGGAACTTCTGAGGCTACCTTATTCTTTAAACAAGTTGAAACCCTAATTTTAATATATGATATAATCAGTAATAATTGTGTCTCTTAATGTACCATTGTTACAAACTCCTGTTTTTTACATGCTATCTTTTACTGTGCATGAGAAGCAAACCTGAGTCATCTCACTAATTCAGTTCCCTAAATTCACCATGGGCTGATCAGTGGTAATAGATGAGCTCTTCCACAGCTCCTGCAAAGGGTAACAGATGAATCTTTTTTTTTAACAGCTTTTGGCAGGATAATGAAGATTTGAGCATTTATTAATTGAGCATTTATTAATTGAGACATTTAATTATTAGACCCTATGCCTCAACTCTGTATTTGCTCTCTACAGAGTGGAAATTGATGCTTTTTAAACTAGTGCTGGGTTCAGTGCTTCAGTTGCTACTCTTCCCTTTGGGTTTTATGTTACGCCATGTTCAAGGAGAGACTTTTAACTGCTTTATAAAGAACAGGATCAGTAAGGAAATCCATGGGGAGAATGACAGCGAAATGAGTTAAAAAAAAGGATGCACAGGGAAAAAAAAGTGTGTTTCCTTCGTCTGCCCAGAGGTTGTGCTCCTGCCATGCAGCCTGCAGGCACACGTGTGTTCTGTGGCCACGAGTCTCACGCTGTCACACCAGCAATTGAAGCTTAGCTGGTGTGTGCAAGAAGCTGCTTTATCATCATCTGCCATAGCAATCCCTCCTTAGAGACTGAGCAAAGTGAGAGGCAGCAGACAATGGTATTGTCTGTGATTTACAGGTGAATCCTGGTGTTGGAATTGACGCTCGCAATGGGGCAAAAACTTTCCAGTGGGATATTTGCAATTAAAAAATGATAAAAGCTCTGATCTCTTTCTGTTTAAAATTCTCAACTGCTCCTGTAACTTTTAATGTTTTCTATACTAAATATCAGGAGCCAAAGCCTGTTAAAGAGGTGGCAAAGAAAGCAAAGGAATAGAAAAAAAAAAAGAAAAGGAGCAGCAGTGGTGTGCTAGGAGAGAGCTCTGGTGAAAATTCTCCAGGCCGACTGAGCATTACTACTTGACATGCTTAGACACATTGGTTATGTGCCTTGTTACTCAGTGCATCAAAGAAAAACGTCCAATGGTATTTTTCCAAGTGGTTTATCTGCATTTCTTTTGTTTTTCTGGCCCAGGTCCAAGCTGTTTTGAGAAGACACTGGAACCAGTACAAAATCCAGTTTGAGCACAGCTTCAGCCACTCGGACGCTACGCGCACTGCTTCCTACACCGTCTCGTCCATCAGCGACGTCCAAGGCTACAGCTACAACCACGACGGCACCAGCGAACATTTAAATGGGAAGGGTTACCATGACATGGAGAACGTGGTCCTAAAGACAGAGAAGCTCTATGGCTGACTGCCAGAGCTCTGCTGACCCTCGTGAACTCCACCATGGATCCAGTGACTTCACGGCCAGAAGGTTTTTTACCTAACTTGGGATGTGTTCTTCTCCTGAAACTAAATCAAGACGTATGTATATATATATATATATGGATATATACATATGGTTGTGTTTCTGTGTATGTGTAGAGTATGGACAGCTGTACATATATATCTAGATATGTATGTGCATTTATCTAAGGAGACAAACTTTGTCTCTTCAGTTTCTACTGTGTAGACAAAGTTGGCAATTTTTTTTGTACAAAGGGAATCAATGAAGGATTTCTTACTTTCTGGGAAGTTTGTGTGACTCTGTTGTGTTGAAGCCACTTAATTTGCCTATCGAGTGTAAATACCATATACTTTATTGTCTTAATCCAACCTAAAACATAAGAAAGGAAAATGCTTATAAAGTAGGTGCAATAATAACAGTAGATAGTCCAGGTTAATTTTGTGCCCAGCATTTGACTGCTGAAAAAGCCCAACAGGTAGTCTGAGATAAGAAACTCAAAGGTATTGACGGTTTGGGCTTGTGTTGGCCAGTTGGTTTTGCCACTATTTTAAATCAAAGATAGAGACACCAGTGCAAGTCAGAGACTCTCCCTACTTCTGTCATGCACTGTCATGCTTTACAGCAAGCTCTGAGCAGTTTTATCTAAATGATTTTTGCAGGAGTATCTCCTTCTCCTGAGGTCTGTGGAATTTTCTGACTGGCTTTCCCCCAGACAGGATCAATGAGGCCTTACTGCTAGAAGGAAAAGGACTAACCTGGGTCACTGTAAATCTTTCTGGACACTATAATACATCATTGAAGCTAATGAAAGTTCACTGTGTGCTTAAGGAAATCTGCTCAACTGGGAAAAGATCATGTACAGAATTTGCTGTAGTCATAGTTTGTTTTATTTTTAAGTATTACCTTGGCCATATGCTTGATAATTTATTCCTTCATTCTTGGGGCAAAGTTTTCATTAATTTTATGGCTTTTTTTTGTCTGAGAAAAGCAGGCAGGACTGACTGCAGTGCAAATGACCTACTACCTTTAAACCAGTGGATGAGATTCAAATCAAGCAAAGTAATGTTAGTAATTGCCATTATTTGGAACATCCAATATAAAGTTTGTTTTATAAAGGTTCACAACATTGTGACTTGGGAATTTTAGTGTTATTTTGGAGTGCTTGATTCTGAATCTCCATCTCAGTTACTTAGCTCAGAAAAGTTGTTTCCTTGGTTCTACTGGTGAATAAAGGTCTCACTGAAAATGAGGAGTTTGCCACAAAGGTCTTGAGAAAATCTATCTTTATAGTGATCTGTGTTTTTATAGATCTTTGTGCTTTAAAGCACAGTTTTCTTAAGTGAAATGACAAAAAGTGCTCAAGAATGAGGGCATGAGATGAGGTGTGTTCAGAGAAATCTTTCTAAAATTCACAGAAGTAGAAGAAGCTTTTGTTGGTTTATTTTGCAGATAAGCCTACTTCAAGGGGGAAGAAAAAACAGATTGAAGCAGAAGTAGATGCTGGAGTTGGTAGACTCTTGTGCTAATTAATGTATGTCTGGTGCACATAAGCCAGTAAAAAGAAAGACAGTTTTCTGAGACCACTTCAGTTTTAAATCCTTAATTTTTCAGATGAACTTGATTTTAACATTTAGACATTTCTGTCAGTAGCCTTTCTGTAAGCTTCTTTAGCATTTAGTCAATTTGCTGTCACACTGTTTATTGCTTTGTGACTTTATAAGGGGCTGTAAATGCTTTTGTATTAAGAAGGAAAACATTAGGAGGATGCAGTAAGTTCATACCACTTGCACTTTTACCTTTCCATAGGCTTTGTTTTTTTTTACAGTTCTTAGGTCTGGACTTTGACTTTAGAAAGTGTTTTATGAATGAGTAGGTTTCATAATACAGCATCTCAGCTAGGATGCACAACTCAAGATTTCTGTTCTCCTGCAAGGCTGATGGGAATGAGGTGTACTGCAGAACAGTGTGAAAGCTGGCAATCAGAGGGCACAGTCTCTTAAATGGTAAGAATATGCTATTGGCTACAACAGGATTAAGAGGTAATTTACAACTCTGCTTGCTATCTGTGTAGTGTTATTTAAAAATCTGAGCAATGCTCTGAAAACATCAGTGGTGCAGAAAATCCCTGCTCTGCTAGAGCAGCTTTTACACTTGGGGTAACCAGATCATCCACTGGTAGAAGTCTGGCTTGAGTTCCATTTGCTGAATCAGTGGGTACCAGCTGGCAATCAAAGCCCAGGCAGATGTGTGTCCATTTAAACATGCTTTGAAGTACTTTATGGCATATTATCAGAATTATTGCCATGGTACCTGCTGGGTTGGTGTCATTAAAACATAGGTGACAGTTCAGAGTGTGATACAATATTTGACATTGACTTCCTTCTCAGCTAGGCAATTCATATTTCATAGTCTGTACGTTTTTATCATTTAATGCAAAATACTAGTTATTAATTGCTCCCTGTCCTCTGCTAGAGAAACTTGGAATAGTGATTTAGGAGGGAGAATTGTTTTTCCACAGAAATGATCCTACTTATAGGTGGACAATCACAGTGTGCCTCTAGGCACATGTCTGTCTGCACTTTGGAAAAGAAAAACATCCAGCAAGATGTGCAAGAAAGTTTGTTACACGGCATAGGAGAGCTACATTTTCCCCCCTTCCTCATGAGGTTGTCTAACCTATTTCCTGGTTTGCATAGGAAAATATAAATTCCCTATTTTTTTTTCTTTCTACCTCACCTACCTTTCAGTTCGTACGGAACCAAGAGAAGAATCTGCTGCCTAAAAAGTTTTCCTGTCAAAATCAACTAAAACTGACTCCTCCTCCTGATTTCTCGTGGCTTATTTTCTAGTTTAAAGAACGTTGTAGTACTTACCAGTATTCTCTGGGATGGAAGTAAACTCTGTTTTGGTGGGGCTGAGAGATTCCTTTGAACATGCAAACAGTTCTCTGTTATTTTTTGCTCTTTATTTGTTTGTTACTTAGTGAGGATTTATTGTATCAATCTGCAGGCGCTACAGAAATATTTGTCTTATATTTGGTATCTGTAATACCAGCATGTTAGTATTCTATGAGAGGGAATGTCTGTTTTTAATGCTACTGTCTTCAAGTAATAAAACACTCCAGTGCAGGGTCCCCTCCTTTGGTTGATTGGTTTTTTAATGTTAGCATTTCTGCTATGTTATTTTTTCATGGTGATGCTCTGTTGCAGTATTTGGCTGTAGAAATGCTGCAGCACACACTCTTTGTCATGTCATGAAGCATTTGGGCTGGAAACCAGGCAACATTCAAGTATTGTACTGTGTAAATAAGATTAATAGAAGCTATAGCATTGTATTTATTGCTTACACTAAGAATGAAAGGGAAAAAATGTGAAGTTATTTTTTTGGTTGTGCTTTATTTTCACTTTGTTCATATGAATCATCATGCCTTTTCATTGATTTTATCAATCAATAAACTGTTACTACATTTACTCAGGTCTCTTGTGCTATAATAGGGAAATAACAAAACTGATCTAAACTTGGCTTTCATAGATGTCTTAACTGAATGTTAATTAAATATTGACCCATGGGGAAAGTCATTACATAGAAGCTACTACCAATTATTAAGTGTTTAGTATACACTCACAATGCAAGTGTAAATAGAGTTTTTTATCTGTGGAGGAAGCTTACAGAGATGACGTCACAGAAAATGGCTGCACCTGAAATTATTTACTCAAAAGCTTCATATTCCTGATTCTTGCCTCCTGAATCTGCCTTTTAGTAAGAACAAGTTATCAATACTTACTTTTATGTTAAGAAGCCAAATTTTCTGTTCCATCATGATCTGGCAATCTCTGTCTTCATTCCATCAGTCTAGGCAGAGCTCCTTCCCAGATCTCAGCCAAAAAGCGACTTCTCTGTGCACAAGCTCTTCTGTTCTCCAAGACCTGCAAGAAGCAAAGAAATCACCATCTCTAGAACTGTTCAAAGTCTTGCTTAGCTGTATAAACAGACCTGGTTCTTTGCTGCTGGCTAGCTTATAGCCATGACCCCTTTTCTTTCAGAGATGTGAACACATGTGATGACTCTGTTTACTGTTTCCTTGTGATACAAGATTAAAAGCTAAGATAGCAGAAAAATCCCCAAACTAACACTTGGCAATTTATTTGCTATTAAAGGCCTTGTTAGAGTAAGGGTTGCCATGGTAACTCTTACTATGCTTTTTAAACACCAATTAAAAACTACACAGTGTAAGGGATTTGTGGGGTGGTGGGTTTAGGAGACAAAGAAGATAATAGAAAGGAGAATGTCTTTTCATTGCCCACAGAGTTGGAACCGCTCTAGAAGACAGCAGAGTTACATTTAACTATTATTTTATACTTTTACATAAATAACTATGTATTTAAAAAAAAGTAAGAGCCAATCTCCCAAATACAAATGTTATCACCTACAATATTTTGTCCTTAAGCCCAGCAGTAGAAAAGTAACAGAAATTACATTCACAGTGGCATTTGCAATTGGACTATATGCACCTAAAAACATGTAAAGACATGGTTTTGCTCCTGAAAGAAAAAGCATAGCATCCCCAACCTCCGTAGATAAAACACCGATTCTTACATTTGATACAGCATTTCTACTCCTATCTTGCACAGTGAATAATTCCCATTATTAACACTGATCTACTGTACAGTGAAGATAAAAGGGACAGCATTAAAGGAACAGTACAGACTAAACCCCTAGTAAACACAAGGCATCTCCTTTGTAGCTTAGTATTGGCCTGCAGTGCGGGCTCTAATCACAGAGAGGCATCATTAACCTTTTGAGAGGGACAAGCTAAGACTAAATGCAAAGCTCTGCCTCACAGCATGTTTTGTTTGGGGCAACAACCTGTGTTCGACTTGAAACCAGAACGGGCAAGTGGAGGATGGAAGCAAACATTCCACAGCCTACAGGCATGTGCTGGAGGCTGCTATGAGGGTTATGTAGAGCTACACCACTAGCTATTACCCTAGGCCAGAAGAAATGAGTATAGAGTTTGTCAGCAGCATTATTCTTTCTTACATTGAAATAGCAATAACACACAAAATATATTTGACACACAAGAAAACACAGGTCTGGTCACAAAAACCTTAGAAAACAACTTCTTTCCAGCAATCACAGCAAAGCCTGAGTAAGGCCTATTTTTACCTATGCTACTCCAATAAATAATAATCAATAAACAAAGCAGGAGGGGTTTTTTTCCTGTTATTTCATCCTTGTACACTGAAGATTCTTTTCCAGGAGCCTGTCTCTTCACTGTAACAAGAGCCTGACTGGAAGCACAGAGCTGGCAGCCTCTGTTTATAATTAGAATTATTAGCCACTCTTGCACAGCTGGATATTTTTAATAACTTTTATAACATACTGCCTAAATGAAGGATTTGGATTCATCCACATGGAGTTTATGCATCATTTGAGACCAGTGACATACAGGATTGCTTTTTACATTACGTTCAGTTTTATCACCACCCAAAATAAAAATACACACACTAAATTGTAAAGATATTTGCAACTACAACTCCTGATCATTTCAAAGTTTTCTTCCCTCAAGAAGATTCACCACTTTCTAAATGAAAACATCTTCTGATAAGTGCTAACTCACATCAGGCTTAATATATTGTTTTATATGAATTTAACAGAGGATAAATACAGAAAAAACAAAGCCTGAGAAGGATGTTTTCTGAAGAAGTGCTTACACATCCTCCTTCATTCCTGATTTCAGACAATCAAGCGTTTCTGGACAGTCAGGTTGCACAATCAGTAACAAACCACAAAATGCCACAAAGGCAGAAGAAGAGAATGTTGAGTGCTGAAGTCCCTGGGGTGCTAGCTGCTTAGACAAGTTCTAATGGTGAGTACCTAGGATGCAGGCAAAGCCAGTCTGAGCTTTTCACTCTGCAGGAGCTAGAGCTGCCCAAGAACACAAACTGCTTACCATAAGGTAACAACATTCCCTTTTCTCTGACCTAGATCATAGTCTTTTATTTAGAGAGATGGTTTGAAGTTGCCAATGGCCAGAGCTTAGCAATGACTCCTCACATTCTACAGTAAATAGATACACAAGCACTGCACAACTTATGGAAGTAAAAAATGAGGCTGACTACAAGTATCTCTTTGCTTAGTTCCTTACCTTGGTCTTTGCAAATGAAACCTGATGCTGTGTGTGTAGCAGAGAAAGTGCTTCTGAAGGTCCTTGGTGTGTTGGAGAGGGATGGCTCTTAAACTGGCTGTGACACACTGCAGGGAAGTCCATGATCATCAGGTGTAGTCCTTCTGAAGAAGGGTAGTCACAGAATGGTGTTCCAGTGGTGACATTCGATTGACATGTGAATGCACAAGGAAACAAAATACTGATCTAGTAGGGAGCAATGATCTGTTGATGTTACAAAAAGTATACTGCACTGAACAGAAACACCTATAAAACTTGTGTTAGTTTAAACACAATGACAACCATGATGATAAAAACACTGCTGGGTGTACTGGAGTTAAAGCAGAGAAAAAAAGAAGAATGAACTGTTATATGCCTATTGATGTGCTACAGAAAGATTTAATATTAGAGTGTTTTTCTTTTCATAGCACATACTTGTAAGGCTTAGACAAATAATAATGACTTTGTCCCTTAAGTACCACTGGGTGGAAGACCTTAAACATCAGTGAACATCTAGGCAAACTACTTAATCACATTTTGCTTAGCTAACCTTGAATATGAGCCAAATACGTGCATTGAACAGAGTGCTCAAGAAGCACATTTGGCTGGGCTTCCCGGAAGGATCTGTGGCCATATGTTCCACAGAAGAGTCTCCATACCCCAACTTGGTTCTGTTACTCACAAGGGACTCCTGTCTTGTGATTCCTAATGGACTCCAGGAGCTGTCTTCAGGCACTAGCTCCTTCTGTCATATTCTGGGGCGATGATGACAGTAGGAGGTGTTTCCTTGTTCGAGGGACTCTCAATGTTCTGTGGGCAGAGTCACCATGGATACTTCAGAATCTGGGACAAGAATAATATTCACAGCAAGAGATCTCAAATAACTTGAAAAATCATAGTAAATTGCATTGCTGTTCTGTGGTGTGTACAGTGATACTGCTTTGCTTTTCATATTCACAACTGTCTCACAAAAAGCATCTCAGTTTAGCATAGTTATGATACACTTCACTCAGATGATTCGATGACTAACTATATCAATTGTGAACGGTAGAGTTTCAATTCCTTCAAGATGTTCATGGCAAATACCTGTGGTAAAACTAATTTAATGTCAGATAATTACAAGGTTTGGACTCTGACCCAACCAGTCCTTTCCAGTTCACGTTTGCATTTGCTGTGAGGTAGAGAAAATGTTTCCCTTCTTTCTTTTCGACAGTGGAAAATGACATTAGCTATTTTTCATCTTCATTTAAAGCTAGTCACCTCTCTTTTTCTTATTTTTCCCCACAGGGATTTGTTTCTAACAGTCAGTAGTGCTGTAAATAGCATGCACTAGCTGTAATTAAAAGGCTGATTAGAATGATCTGTAATTGGAACAGAAGAAATCCTTAATGAAGACAGTTGAATCAGGAAGCTTTCACAGAAATCAGTAAAATATTGGAAGAAAAAATGGAAACACATTCCAGAATTGTGGAAATGTGGTTTTGTTGCAGCACTACATATAGTTGTGTTATTTCATTAAATCACAAAAAAGATTTAATAGAAAGTCATATATAATTTTTTTTTTTTAATATGAATACTTAAAGTGTAAGTTTTACCCAAATATTTTGAGGTTTACACCTTACTGTTTATTCTCAGACCTCACTACTTCACTAACATCTGCATGAGTTTTGGTAGTTTGCTGGTTGGTTTTGTTGTTTGTTTGTTGTTTTTTTTTTACTTTTCCAAATAAACACCTCTCCATTTCATAATATTCACCAAAAGACCAGCACCCCCTGGGTATCCACATCCCTGCAAGATACTTTCCCTTCCAGCAGCTATTTCCAAAGGTCTTGGGAACTAGAGGTGATACTGCTCCAGCCTAGCACCTTTTTCCCAAGTCCTCCAGGACCACAGGAGGAGTGCAGTAGGCCAGTCACCAGCACTCAGTGACTCTCTGTTTCAGCTGAGGTACCCTTGGCAGAGGCATGAAGGAAGCAAAGCTCAGAGAATCTCTAACTCACACCCATTTCCTCAGTACAGTTGTTCTGGCACTGGGGAAAAATTGGCATTGTGCCTTCCTGCAAGGAAGAATGCACTGAGCTGGTTTTCTGACTGTGCTCTGCTGAGGAATCTCTGGCCTCCTCCTCAATCACTCCTTGTTTATGCCTTTTTAATGCTGTTGAAACAACTGAAGGGAGAAGGAATCCCCATTAGTTTTCTACATGGAGCAGCAGCTGCAAGTTGAAAGCCAGACAAATCTGAGAATTCATCATATTTCTAAGCCAGCAAAAGCATAAAATAAAGCCTAGAATTGCTAACCATATAGCAACAGGATGAGCACCCTGTGAGCCAGAGGCTGCACTGCAAACACACAAAGACAACAGGGGCATGCAAAGCCTGGACAGCAGTGGGACCAAAGACAAAAAAATAAAATGAAATCTTACATAGATATGGACTGTTGGTGATTTAAGAACTCCAAAAGGAGTCTCTCTTTCTACCACTGCACTGAATTGTATTTTAGAAGAAAGAAACATTGCCTATCCCTCTATTTACAGAGGTTCTCCACTTGCTTTCCAGGCACACACATGCTGATGAGAGGACAAGTTAAAAGGGAGCCTGAGGTTTTTTCCATTGCCATCAGTGGGCACAGCCCATATGCTCTAAAGAAAGAGGAGCAACTCTACACTTTCCTTTCTTTTTCCTTTTCCTTCCTTAGTTCCCCTGGCCCCTTCTTTTATTCACATCATCTTATCATCTAGCTTTAACCACAGTGATGCTACATGAGGAACTCCTCAGCCATCCAGCCCAGTTCCCTACAATGGATGCCAAGACAAAGAAATCATTCCTATTACTGTTAAAGCAATATTTACTGTGGAAGGTATTACTGCAGAGTTTCAATACTGTCTTCTGTTTCTAGATTAGATAGGAAAGTTCCCACAAACATATGGAAAACAGTTTAAATAAGATGTCTACAACAAGCTAACTGTCTGAACTCTAAATGGTACAGAACTAGCACAGGTTTGTATGAAATACATATGGATATGTATCTTTAAATAAATAAAGTTTGCCCTGCTTGCTTCCACCCAACCTTTGAATTAGTATTGCTAGCACATTCACATCTATGCAGTTCTAGCCATGGAGAGCACACTTGGAGCATATTCCATTCACCAGCCACTATGAGATCATAGATTTCAGCTAATGCACTTGACTGCATTTGACCAGCTGACCCTGCACCCTCTGTGTTTGTCTTACCTTTCCTCTAGGTTCTGTGCTATCTTTGTCAAAAGCATATATTTGAAAGAGCCTCTGAAAGTTTATCATCACCTACATGCAGGAAGAACATCAGATTTTAACACTGACACTAGGGGTGTGTCCTCTATTGAAGGGCAAGAGAGCTAGCTGTGTGTGCACTATGATGTGTGGTCAGCAAGATACACTTAAAGAATCCTAGTTTTCTTCAAGTTGTAAATAATTGGCATTTACTGGACCATGTGAGTTACCACAAAGGAAAAGAATATGCTCTGAAGTGCATTAAAATACACAACGAAAAATCCAATTAATAGTGCTTTTAGAAGACTAACAACCAAATTATTACCTTTTCCAGGTATCTTACATTATGTTTCCAGGCCCGCAATGTAGGGAAAGATCTTGCTTCTCCCCACTTGCTTTGAACTTGTGATTTTATTCATGCAAGCTTTCATCATCATCTGTAAATACTTAGCATGGCCACGTGATAGGCAATTACAATATTATGTCCCCTCCAACTAGGTATCATTAAAATTATTCCACTTTGCTTTGAGATTAAAAGTCAATTCATCTGTAGATTACATTAACTGCTGCTGAAATCTGCAGTCACAAGAAGATGTGAGCCTCAGCCCTAGTGAAGCCTGCTGCAGGAGCACAGGAGAGGTGCACCTGTCCTGCCAGAGATCCAGAAAGCTGTGGGCAGGACCTGAATTGTCAGAGCTAAATACTTACAGCAAGATCTATTTTTACCTGTCAGTTCAGTGAAGCTCTGTGACCACCCAGCCATCTTGACAATAAAGTAGTTCAGGTATGCTTTTTAGTTGACCCTCTGGTGCTGGGGTTAGTCTATTATTCTTTCCTGGAAGTCATATAACAATATCTGCAAGAGAAAAGCTCCTTGAGACTTCCACTTCTCACATGAATTTGAACAGGGTCAAACATATTCTGGTCCCCTTGTGTTTAAATATTCAGTTTATTTCATTTTCTTGCCTTCTTTGAGCCTATCCTGGCTCTGTTTTAAGAGCTAAGATGTTCTTCTCAGCATCTAGTGTCTATGTTAAAAAGAGGTTTTTTAAAAGCCACTCCAGTACCTATCAGAAAATGCTTCATACACTGGCAGTTTACTGCAATAGCAATTGCAGAACTTCCCTTACAGACACTGTTCCTCCAGAATGACAGAGTTGTATGATTTTATTTGCCACTTGTTTTATTCATGTTGGAACAAAGTATTTTAACCATAAAGAATTTTTCTGGAATATCTATTCTGGCAAATTTCCAAGCCAAATTGTCCCAGCAGTAGCTAATGGGAAAGAAAAGAAAAAGCTCTCCAAGACTCTAGGGCATCTTTTGGATCTATAAATCAGTATCTCCTATTTAAGGTCCTTGAAGAAGCTTTAATATTTTTGTGCTAAACAGGATTGTTCTTGTACAGTTGTCACATGACTCCATCTCTGGTAGCACCCACCTTTCAGCAAACACTCACAATAGGAAAAATGCACTCTGCTAATCTCTCATTTTTCTAGACAAAAAAAAAGTGAAGATACCTGGATTTGCTGAGACACACAATGAAAACAACGTGCTGAAAGGGTTATATTTAAGCCTTCAAGAACTGTGTCACTAAAACTCCATGTGTGGGTGTATGTGTATTGTACAAAGGCACCAATGCACAGAAATTGTAACCAGTGTTTGCAAGAGCACTAAAGAAAGCTACATCCTCAAGGCAATTCCCCAGTATCCTTGCCTTTATTCCCCTCTAACTCTTCTACTTCAGCATATCGGACACGAGGATCTTCCCCCAGTTCCTTTCTCACATGAGGTCATACTCATTCAACATAATGAATATTGGACACCATCCTGAGCACGGTGCTCTAGGTTCTCCTGCTCTGGCAGGGAGGTTGGACTAGATGATCTCCAAAGGTCCCTTCCAACCCCTAACATTCTGTGACTCTGTAATGTTAATATATAATGTTCATCAACAAGCTTTCAGTCTAAGCAATCAAATCCATTGAACTTTTCCCAGCCTGCCTTACCTCTGCAAGCTTCTGTTTGCTGCTTTGGTGTTTGCCAGGCTACATCCAAATGAGACAAGTCAGTCATGAAAGATGTCTGTCAGGACTGCATTCTTTGGTGGAAATCAGTATCCTTCATATGGAACAGGACACAGAATTCCTGCTCTTTGGTTCATTTGGAGTCTCCATCAGAGATGGTTTGTTATTACCTGAAAGATCAGGTTCAGAATTGAATGTCAAGAAAATCAATTTTACAAACTAAAAGTCCATTTTCATCACTCCAGAAGACATACAGTAACTCAAGTCCTCTCTAAGAAATTAATCTGTTTTTTTCTAAAGTGTTTTACTGTATGACAGTTTCCAAATATTGAGAAAATAGTGAAGTAAAGAACTATTTGCTTTTAGAGCAAGTGGAAGTTACTCACTAAATAATGATTTTGCTGGGAGAGAAGGTCATTGTTTTTAAGAGGCTGTGATAAAACATGGAACACAAAATCAAAATCTGTAACACTCATCTGAAAACACTGAACACAGAAAGCAAACTTCTGGCATACTAACATTTCCCATATTCCCTTTTCTGTGTTCTTTTGTCATTACATCCAACATACCTTGGGTTTATTTTTCCCTGACATTTGGCTTTTATCAAGGTGTAATATCATTTCAAACTCAGCAGGTTAAAGCTATCCACATCACAGATGCTTTAATTGCTGGTGCAGAGCCCTGCTCTTTAAATCCCTGATTGCAGTGTAGGTCTATCTTTAGATAAATAACACACTCCTATCAGATCTGCTCCAAATGCAAACTCCTCTCTTCCTACCAGCTGGTTCTTCAGGATCCAGAGCCATCTTTCAAAGGCTCTGGATAGATTTCCTTAACTCCCTTCAAACACATATTTAAGCTTTATGATGACTCTGTAACAGTGGTGTTGAATGAACTGCAGTGAGTTGTCTCAGAAGTTTGTGGTACTGCCCATGGATTTTAGCATTATGTAGCACACAATAATAAGTTATTTAAATATATCTTATTTCTGGTACTCAGGAAGACACATGCCTCCACAATGGCTTTAAACAAATACCTCTCCAATTAATATAATATTCTTAATATAACAACAGTTAACACATTTAATGATAGATATGCACGGAACACTTTTAACAGCAAACTGTCTTAACATCTGTAATAACATTTTTGAGTTTCTCACTTTGAGCACTAACTTGAGATTTAATCAAAAATTCTTGAATACAGCATCCATATTTTAGGCAAAATCAGACAACTCTGGGTTTGTCTCATGTTTTCTGATGTCACTCAAAGCAAATAGATGCTTTGGGCTTTGCCCTTTTAGCCAGTGCACTCAAATCCCTAAATCATTTCAGGTTTACATTCAATCTGCAAATCATGCTTTTGACTCTCAAACACTCATCTGTCTACTCTTGGAAAGGAGAAGAACTTGCCAGGATAATTTTTGCAATAGAATTTTTTTTCTTTCACACAGTTTCAACCAACATGGCCCTTCCATGACTCCAGACTTTTTTTTTCCCCAGCCCAACCCAATTAGAGGACAAATATTTTTCTTTATCTGATCACAATAGCACTAAGATTGGTTAATGTCTATGATGCACAAGCAGTTTTGCTTATAGCAGGACTGTGCCAGTATTCTTCTTGGAAAGGTCTCCAAACAGCTGAAGTTTACTCTTGTTGTCCCAGTAACATAACTACTCTGACTTTTTGCTGCTCGGTCCAGCTCTCACCCCATTGCAAAGCAGCAGTGTCACATTGCTGATTCATGCAGCTAGGTTAGGCAGAAATGGCTCCAGAGAGCCTTACTTCAACCTCCTTACACATTCCCAATATTATTCTAGCCACTACCATAAATTACACTATCATTTAGCTATGGGCTGACATTCCTGCTTCTTTCCAACTCTCTTCTGAGCCTCAGTGATGATTTCCTGTTTCTAACCAAATCTGTATAGTACTACATTTGCCATGTGTCCAGCAACGTCTGAAGCATTGAGAAGTCATCACATTGTGACTTGCTGCAAAAGAGTCCAAAAGGCCACAGGGTTGTATTCTACCTGTTTCTTTAAATTAGTACAGAAAAGTACCAACTGTTGGAAAAATCTCTGACAAAGCTATCTTTCAAATGATATTTTTAATTATTTATTTAATGAGTTTGAGTCTGTTCATACAACATGGCTCTTTGGATGCTATTATTCTCTCCTACAAAGAACTGTCTATTGTTGTTTCTCTCTATTTCTCCCCAGAATGAGAAATATCCAAACTCTGGACACAGGAGTGCTAGGCTCTGCTTATGCATTAACTGCAGAATGGGTACTTAAAATGTGCTGGCACATTGCTGACCATGAATGAAAAGCATAGTAGAGAGACTACAAAGTCTTAGTCACAGAAACTCCCAGATACTTCTGATATTTATCATGTATTTTTGTGAATTTACTCTTATTTGGCTGCTTTCCATCTCTCTGACTGCAGGAGTGTGAACTTTGAACAGTGACTATGAATTGAATTCCTTTGAATGTTCTTCAAATTTTATCTTTATTTCAATTCTTTCAAATGAATTAACAACAATCTTTAGAGGACATATTGCAATTTCAGCAATCCAAATTCAAGATTTGACAAAAGGCAACAGCAGCCCTGGAGGGAACACAGTCACCAAGCTAGAAATTCTCTGATTGCTTGTCTCAAGACAATCAGGAACAAAGGGTACAAGGCTCAGGGGCTGGAATAATCTCCTCTAAACAGATAACTGAGCTTACCTTGCCTGGAAACAGCATCACTGCCTACAACAAAATGATATATTTTGGGTGCTCTTAGAACTGTTCCTTCTTCCCCCTGCCTCTCTCCCCCATAACAGATAAATCTTCTAGGGTGACTCATGCTGTGTGTAACATACTGAGTTCTTGAAGACAAGAAGCTGCAGATAAATGTTTTTCTGACATTGAGTTCATATGCATTTTGTTGGAAGAGTTAGAAAAAAAGGAATGTGTGATAATTGAATTACTGTGCTTCCTTACTGAAATCACTTCCTGATAAGCAGCCAAACTAATTTTCTACAATAAATAAGTGAAAGAGCTTGAATAAGGCAGTCATCTTGGCTGGTCACAATTGGTGCAGTATTATTCTGGCTAAGACAATCTATCTTATTTCTTTACTCCTAAACAGTATGTACAAGCCAACTGAACACACTGACTTTACTGTAGCTTTCAGATTTCTATATTCAACCCCAAGAAACCACAATGTCAATCTGAAACTCTTAATGAAATAAGCATAAGACTATTCCCACAGAGCTTAAAAAGCAGGTTAAATGATGATATCTACAGAATATAAGACTTAGTCCTGAATAAGTTTGTAGGACTTTTTAATACACCTGAAATCAAAGAGAATATGCAAACTTCAACCATCTCAAAAAGCTTTTTGGAAGTTCTAGTAAAGCCATTCCTGATGTTCCCAATCTGAATACACTTCTTTGATGTTCTGCCATCATGTCAATGAACCTTTGCAGTCATTCTTTGCCTTCTATTAGAAACCAAGCCAGAGCAAGCAGCTTGCTGTATTTTCACTTTTACAGTAACTTCTTTTTCAGTGTTATGACCTTCATTCAGAACATTTGCTTGCATTTTAAAAATGCTCATTGAATTTAGCCCAGTAAGTTCAAAACCTTCTCAAAAGTTCTGCTGACTAGAAAGCATTCTGTTTCTGCATATGAGACAAATTTGTTAAGCCTTATCCTAAACTCTCACTTACTTTTTGATGACTTCTTTCAACCAGCAAAAGGCTGTTTCCAGCTTCCTCATGGGCTGTATACTGAACCCAAAATATTCTGTAGCGGAAGCAGGAGGCATTGGATACAGAAGCATCTCCACTGCTGGCACTGATTTCAGCTTGTTCCCAGCTGACTTGTTCTGGATGTGTCTTGGTGGTTATGGAGATAGCCTGTGGACAATTTGTAATGGTTGGAGCAATAGTGTCAGTGGATTCAGAGATAAGATGAGCATCTTAGGATGCTGCAACATCATAAAGCATATTTCAGAAAAAATAAGGTAAAGAACAAAATTTTTTCTCTTTGTAGAAGGGAATTTAGTCTATGACTTCATTAACAGTCTTAGCACACCACTCTGTTTACTGTGGAACCAACCCAGCAACTACACAAACATCCAATGGCCATGCTCAAAATGCCATCTACCTGCTCTATCTGAATTCCTCTGAGACTATTTCTAGAGATTTATTATCCATATGTGCCAGAATGGAACAATTTCTAGTTAAGACTGTGCAATGAATAAGTAATAATTACGGAGCTTTTCTTCTGTGTTCTCCTCCCCCTTCTTTACTCTCTTGCTTCCTAGGACAAAAGTTCACAAACACAGGACTGTCTCATCTGCTTGCAAGATGACTGTTAGCACTTTGTATCTCACAGCAACTTCACTTTACAAATATTTGGCTGCAGTAAGAGATGATGTGCTTTCTATTGTTAGGAGGTTTTTTCACCCAGAATGAGCTCTCACACAAAAAACTGTTAACTCCACCTTAGTAGTGGTAATTGGTGCTTAAATGAGTAGAATATTATTTATTTTTATTCTGTATTATTCTCAACTTAATTATTCTAACCTTCTAGACTATATGCTGTGGGAATCTGGAGAGACACTGGAGAGTTTACAGCTTTAATCAGAAAACAAACAAACAATCAACTCCCAAAACAAGTAAGCAAACAAACAGAATATCCCCAAACACTCACCTCCACCCCAACAAACCAAACTGGGAAAAAAACCAAACAAACAATTCAGGAAAATCAGAAAATTCTAGCTGATAATAAGGTAATTGGGTTTTGTTACTGTATTCAAGTTAGTAGTAATCACTTGATAACTTGCAGAGAAGGGGGATCAGGAAAAGGAGAGAAGAGCCATGGGTAGAAATGAAAACAGATGTAATGAAACAGCTAAACTAATACTAATTTCAAGATGGAACGTGCTCACATGAGGATATTTAAGAACATATATTGTTCATTTCTTCCACACTCCCTGGAAACATCAGTTGGTGCAGAAATTATCACAGTGTTTATAAACACCAGGATATGAATCACATCAAAATAACTTCTTTGGTATACAATGAGAGTGCAAAAATAAGTTGCTTGGGAATGTTCAGGAAAATGTCTTTAAAAGCTTTGTGCCAAACTTGCTGATCAGCTGATCTTGCCAACTGACATGCTGTGAAAGGCCAGAGTTTGTGCCTGTGCATCAACCCTGTTGTGTATTTGCATGGTGATTCCAGAGGATTTGATTCTAAATATATGTCATGCTCAATGTGTTATAAGAGATCCAAAATAGACATGCAATATTTCTGGCAAAGAATGACAAAGATCTGTACACAGATCTCTGAGCATCAGTTTCAAAACTCTGTCTCTGGTTGGAACCTTGCTGTGGCTAGAATTACTGAAGATTCACAGGCTCACAGTGATTTTATGGGAAACTCTGCAAGTTATCCAATGTAAAAATACAACTTTACATGTCATATAAACCTCATTCTTTTAAACAAGGCTGCAGAGCTTGCCAAATGGAATTTTTAGCAATTAAACTCCAGATTTGTAAGGCCAAGTACTTCAGGTGAATTTTTCCCAAGGTGTATGTCTAACTGAACAAGAGTCAAGTAAACTTTCATTTGCTATGCTGCTTACACAACAAAATATAATTTGATGTGATATTATTTATGTCTTTGAAAATGTAACTTGGAATATTTTGACATGGCAATGCAATTCCTCTCTATCAGCCAATACCTGTATTTCAGGAAGCATCAAACCCAAGCTCTTTTGCTGTTTATTCATGTTATCTGAGATTAATCTTCTGCCATCTGATAGTTCTCAAGTCATTCTTCTGCGCTTGATATCAAATAAATAGCTATAAACAAAAGGAGAAGCAAGGAAGACTGTGAAAAAAAATCATGATTTCTAAGCTATAGTTTCACTATTTGCTTTAGAAGTTGTTGTCTTAATAACATGCATTTCTCAAACTTTGCCATTTAACTTTGGGACTTGTTTGTCAAAAGCATTTCTATTTTGTTCAGACTATACTTTTATCTGAAGGAGAAGATTTTTTTTTTCCAGGAAGCAGATGCTACTTATGTCTTTGGAAATTCAAAAATGTCCAACATATCACTCTCAGGAAAGAGAGATTTTTTTCACTGATTCTCCTGAGTATCTCCTGCTTTTATTAAGCAATAAATTCTCCTGATCAACTTCATATATTTTTTTCTGCTAGCAATCAATGAAACATTTATAATCTTAGTGATCCAATGAATAAAATATAAGTACAAGAAGAACAAAGTAAGTACAAAGAAGAATTCTAGGATCTCATCACTGTTACCAGGGCATGTCATAGATCAATGCATATGTTCATTTACTGTTTCATTAGTTACCATAGATGCAGGGAGAAGAGGCCTCAGATGAGTGATCTGTCATAGTAGCTGATGAAAATGGCTTCATATGCTGGAAAGAAGAAAAGATGGAGTTTATTGGGGACAACTCCTTGCAGTTAAAGATGATCTCATGCTTTGATAGAGGGGACAGGAGGTGTGTTCCGAATTAGACACACACACAAGAATATACAATGGGTTATGTCTTGTTTTGCTCTGTTTATGTTACCCATTGTCAGACATTGATACAGCAGAATGAGCAAAGAGCTAATAACATCATCTCCAAAAAAAAAGGAAGATTAATCATTCATTATGGTTTTAAATGATAAGTACAACAATTTCCTCTGAATCATTCATCAAAAAGATTGGGAATTCTATCACAAAGAGAAATTACACCAGCACAACTTCTGTCATTTTTCACCTTTTGCTAAATAAGTCATTTCCATTCCTTTTTATTTTTCCGTATTATGAGATCACTTCCAAAGCTTAAAATAACTTGGCAGTTCTACAAACATTTTTCTGCTTTCTTAACATTTCCTTGTTTACTTTTTAGATGCATTATGTTTACGAACAGTGATTTCCCAGCTGGCAAATTGGTAAAAGCCTGCAATCTTCTTTCAAGGGAAGATAAGAGAGCTCTCTAGTCACAGTCCAAGCCAAAGTGCTTCATTTTGGAACTTAAAATGATTAATCCTATTGACTCCAGCGACAAAATCAGTTTCTAAAGTGATTGCTCACTAGTGTGGAAAAAGATGATAAAATTGGGTCCAAAATGCTGAAGATCAAAATATGTGAACTACTGTAGGATAACAGTAAAAGATGAAATTAAATCAAATTAAGGCTCATTCATCTTATTATTTATTATTATGTGTTTATTATATTATTATTATTTATTATTGAACATGCATATTTAGGAAAGATTGCCAAAAATGCACTAATCTTTTTTTTATTAGAAAATACTCAGTTATTTCAATTCTTTTTTTGTTACTCTTCAGTTTGCAATTCATTTATGCTTTTCATAAATGGGGATGTCCCTGCCCAGTGCAGGGGGGTTGGACTAGATGACCTCCAGAGGTCCCTTCCAACCCAAACCATTCTAGGATTCTATGATTCAACCTTTTCTATACAATCCTGATATTTACTGTAACTGTTACAACAGGTTATAATAGAACTTTGGTAAAGCAACTCATACATGAAAGCTTCTCTCTAGTGAAATCTCTGATCAAAGATGATCCAACTTCTTTAGCAACAAACTCCTGCTTCTTTCTGCTAAAATCTGTAATTACTTGATTAAATCTCAAGTTATTTTCCACTTCTAAGAAATGTAAGGAGCTCTCAAAATATTATCCCTTAAGTAGTTGTAAATTTGGCCTGTTATAAGTGTTTCACTTTGCAAAAATTGTGAGTTTCCACAGACGTATGAATACTTCTAGTTTATTATGGAAGAGAGATGAGATCCTAGATCCCTGATTAATATTCTGGAAGTTGCTCTATATACTGCAGTCAATTCACCTCACCTCTTTGCTCAGTGTAAGATGTTTTGGGAATGACAGGAGTTTATGATGCCATCTGACAGCAAAACTCACTGGTTGGGCTTTGATTTATCAAACCAGGAGTGTTTGGAAACCAGGGAATTTTTTGCTTAAAGACACAAATCCTATGTAATTAGGAATGTAGCTCCAATACAATATTAAACATTGAATTATTTGTCTAGACAAATATGGTCATACAAAGCCTGGCTGGAAACACGGTTTGCTGAAATTCAGTTATTTTACACCAAGTAAACTATAAACTCAATTCTTTTTTCCTGTCTTATTACAAGACCAGACTGCAATGTTTTTAGAAGAAATTCCAGATTAAGCATTTAATGCTTTCCCTACAAGACTGACATAAAATGCCACAAAACCAAACCCAAGCAACATCAGCTTCCATATTTCTAGAAATTCTTATCTTAGGTTCATAATGCTTTGGAGCAAACTCCAATAAGGGAGCAGACAGGTTTTATGATTTCATATTGAAGCCTGAGAAATTCTCTACATCTAAAAGTTTTTATATGATAATAGGGGGAAAAAACCACCTATTTCAGCAGAAGTTGCTTTGCAATGCTGAGTCACTTAGATGTAACTGTTACAATGGAAATTAGAGGCAACTGAAAGGAAACTCAGGAATGAACCCAGAGAAACCCACCCAGATGAATGAAGGGAGTTAACCCTTTGCACAAAGCTAATTTTTGGATGGTAGGCATCCTGATAGCAAATACAACAAGGTCCTGAACACAGCAGAAAGAAGGATTTTTCTCTTTTAATATAATGTCCTTGAAAGGATATATTAGCTTCATATATCTTATAGTCTGGCCAGTGTTCTTCCCATTGAATTACCATTATCCCACGCTTTTATTGCTACAGCACTCCAGAACTTTGCTGTGCTTAGTGCTGTGCAAGCACAAAACCAAAGGAGAGCTCCTGCTCCCAAAGGGTTAGTTATCATGCAGATGGAAACTCTTCTGGAAGTCAGTAGGCCTTAGGAAAACTTTAAAGAACACTCTCACCCATCACTGGAGATGAGCAGTTATTGCTGGTAAATGTATCTCCAAAAATTCCTAGTTCTGTCCTGATATTAACAATTTCTAGCTCTGCTAATTCATGTGGAATAACCATATAAACTGCTTCCAGAGAAAGAACTTCTTCCATTATCTTATTGTTATCTGCACAGAAGTCCCATTTAAATTAATGAGAGTGGCATTCATTAAAGAGAGCCTAAGGACATGGCTGGGAATATCTAGTGTGCAAGCTCCAACTTCTATCATCCTTATTGTACCAAGTAAAGCAAGTCTCACTTATATCCCTATCCCTACAGAGATTAGAGCTCACCTATTATACACTTTCTACGGAATCAGGTAATAAAATTCCTTCTCTTCTGCAAGTTTCAGTGTGTTCTAAACGTTTAATCTTTAATTTTAGGTAATTTTTGTTGCTGTTTCTGCCTTGGACATGCNTAGTTGGGGATGTCCCTGCCCACTGCAGGGGGTTGAACTAGATGAGCTCCAGAGGTCCCTTCCAACCCAAACCATTCTAGGATTCTATGATTCCTCAAGGTCAGTTGAAAGAGACAGCATGCCAGGCAGCTTTTTCAATGCTCTGTAGCTCTCAGGCTAAACTCTACCCAATACAGCCCTCAGGAAGGTTGGAATTATTCCAGTTCATAACTAGAGAATTTATTGTAACTGTAAGAACATTTCCTTATATCACTACAGCTGGCTTTAAAGGATGAGTTCTTTGCAGTACACACTAGACAATGCTAACTCCAAATAAAATGGATTTTGGCATCTGTATTCTAAACCATATTAAAGGCAACAGATTTATTTTCCCTCCTTCAGACTTAGACCATGTGTTTCAGGGGTAAATGTTAACAAGGACTGCACAGGGAAGAACATCCTGTGCAGTATTTTCTGGTACTTATTCCCTGAAAAATAAACACCGGTGTCTTCCGACATGACACAGTCACTTTGATTAGGAAGAAGTATCATTCTAGGAGTGAAACACTGAGCCATAAAGAATTTGTCATTAAGGAGCCACAACATTAATTCGTAAAAACCAACCCCAAAACACTATAATAAACCACAATTCATTAAGCAACATATACAGTGTATATTTAATCAAATCCAGGCTGTTAAACACGTAGCCCTCACTTATTGCTTATGGAAGAGAGAAGAGCAATCTGGTTTAATGCCCTGCCTGAGGAGTCAGGCAGTCTGGATTCTATTCCTAGCTCAGACCTACAGCATTAGGCTAGTCACTTCATTGCTCTGTTCTTCATCCTGCATTCTTAAATGAGATAATAACATTTCTCTTATTATTTGGTGCCTTCAAAATATAAATTCTTCATGGCAGAAGCACTTCCTTACTATATATGTCTAGCTCTCCTGTGGTTTGGATTTTGTTTGGGTTTTCTAAATGACTGCTTCTTCATTTTTAAGGCTGAAACCTACAACAGATAAAGCTCCTAAATCCTTACTGAATCACTTAAATAAGGAAGAAGGAGAGATCCATGTAAGAGGTAAGCAAATAAAAAGAAGACAATTCAAAATCAGAGGAAAAAGACCCTCTCATCATCAAAATGAATCACTATCAGTTGAAACATGGCAGTTAGAAGCATCACAGAGGAAGAGAGTAAATCAGTGTAAATTATATTCTGGTTCTTCACAACAATAAGGAAAGAGATTTACCTTCAAATAACAGGTTTTAAATTTTAAAATGTTTAAATAAACTTTTTTCATTTTCCAAGTTCTGCACCTGCTTACCCTTTTGTTTCTTTGTTTTAGATCTGCAGTTGTTTTTTCCTCCTCTGCAATAAGTTTGGCTAGTCCTAACAATAGTTCTCACTCAGGCACTCCCTTTCATCCCATCATGTTTACAGATAATACAAACAAATATAGACTCAAATTCACTCAAGAACATATTCTCAGAATTGTCTTCACTATTTGGTTTTCTTCAGAGCATGTCTACTTTTGCTTCATGTCAACTCTAGACAAGACCTTCCTGCCCACACTGAGCACCTGTAAAGGACAACTAAGATTTAAGATGGGTACATGGGAGTTTAGCTTGCTGTTAGCATTTTTGCATAGAAGTGAATGGAAATTTCAATTATATCTTTCATTCAATCACAGAACCATTATGGGTGGAAAAGACCTCCGAGATCTTTGAGTCCAATCATCCACCCAACACTCCCATGCTCACCACTAAACCATGTCCCCAAGCACCATATCTACACATTTTTTGAACTCTTCCAAGGATGGTAATTCCACCACCTCCCTGGGCAGCCTGTGCCAATGTCTGACAACTCTCTCAGTAAAGAAGTTCATCCTTGGCATAACTTGCAGCCATTTCCTCTTGTCTTATCACCCCTTGCTCAGGGGATTAAGAGAGGTTTAATCAGCTTTTCTTACAATTGAAATACTGTTTGCAGCAAAAGCCAAGGCAGTAGACTGGTACCCAATATTTTCTCTGGGCCAGATATTCCCACTAAGGACCAGCCTTGCAGGGGTTCAGCATGAAGCACCTCCAAAATACTAGGGCTTTCAGGCAGGAAACATGGCTTATGTTCATCCCTCCATGTTTACAGAATATTGACACTTTTCTCAGACTGTAAAGAGCATGTAGGCAAGAGTTTTTCTTTTGTGCTGACACAGAGCCAAAGACAACAGGCTCAGTCCTCATTCACAACAGGGATTCTCAGGTTGCAGTTAGACTGACCTTTGCACACATCTTTTTGCTTGCTCTGCTCTCCTACTGAGCCAACTTCTTTCTCATCTTCTCTGTAACTGTCCAAGATTCCTGCATCACAGGGCAGAAGCATCCTGACTTAAGAAACTACAGCTTAGAGCAGGGAAGAATTGACTTTTGTCCTCCTCAGCAAATTAAAGTACTGCCAATGCAACTTCATTGCCATGCATAGAAAATGGAACAGAAATGGATGTGTGATCAGTGTGAAAATGCCAAGAGACAGCCCAATGCAGCCTGGGCTAGTGGGTGGCATCCTTGCCTATGGGAGAGGGGATGGAACTGGATGATCTTTAAGGTCCCTTCCAGCCCAAGCTATTATTTTGATTCTATGCAAAGACTGGTTCAGTGTGCAGCATCAGTTACTTCAGACTATTAGCATCACTGACATTTGAATCTAAACCTAGATTATAAAATCCAGATCATAAATTCTAATGGATTTTCTCAGCCTTTCTAATGAAGTGAAAAGTGTTAATTTTCACTATGTGTGATGTTTGAATGGAAAATTACAGTATCTTAACATGAAACACGTAATGTTATTTTTAAGACTATAGGACATATTAAACATATGTCACTGACAGTAAATCACTGCAAAATGTGTTCTGAACGAAACAGATTTCCCTTTTAGTCACAAGTAAGACTAAACTTGCTTCCTCTGAAAGCTCTATTTTATCTTGAGTAACTTCATCAATATCTGGGAATTTCACTCAAATAGTAGTATTTTCACAACAACAAAATAGGGTCAAATATTGCTGTATTTTCACAGAGTCTCCTGCTATAAATGTTTGGTTAGCCAAGTATTTTCACAATCTTTAATAGCACCAATACCTTTAACATTGAAACAACAAAGACCCAAATAAAGTTCTAATAAACATACGATAAATTTCCATTGCTAATATGTAACTTACAACAATGGGGAAAAAAGAGATTTTCTGAAATGAGTTGAGAGTTTCATGGGGAAAATCCTTCTTCCCTTGTTTTTAGCACAAGCTCTATACTTACTTTGGGCAATCTCAAAAACCCTTCTTTTATAATTATGATAAAAGTACTAGTGGTATGGCAAACTATCCTTCCTTTTACACATGAATTAAATGACAAAAAGCCATTTAAGAAGTCATATATGGGGGAGGAGAAGGAGAGAGCATGGAGAAGTGTGCATAAAACTAGTACTTGAGATGTTACTTGAAAAATAAGTTTAGATTGAGATGAACTCACTTAGTATGTTTAAAACGTATGCATGTCCTGAATCAAATGCAGTTGAGCTTAACAAGAATATAAATTCAGATCTAATAAAAAATGCTAGAAACAGAGGAATCCTAAATCCCAGAAGGTAACTATGAAAAATCCTAATGGTCTGCAATCCAGTAAACACAGGGAATTGTTAATCCCCCTGAAAAAGCTCTCTACAACTAAAACTGCAGGAAAGGAACTGGCACAAGAGGAAAATAAATCAAAGGCTAAACAAAACCTTTACATAAAAGAAAGAAAAGAAATGAATCTTAAAGCTGTCAGGGAACTTGAAGGATGTAATGTACTGAATGAGGCAATGCTACAAGGAAACAAACGGGAAAGGAGATAAGAAAAGTGATGAGAATGCAGTAGGAAAAGCGTCAAAGAATGACCTAGCTGATGAAGTAAAACAAGAAGCACAGGCAATAGGAGGAGACACATGTCACTTGTGAGATCATCAGTGAATGCTACAGAGCCTTTATAGATCAATGAGGAACCTCCTGAAACAAAAATCCAAAACTTTATAATCCAAAGCAAAGAGCATTTCCATTGCCTTGCAACCGAGTGTTAGATAGGCACATACATTTTATCTATTGGACAAAATAGCTGGGTTCCAGTGTTCCTCAACTACCTGACAATTTTGACATCTTACTAGAGATCTCTGCCTTTTTAAGGATCAGATTTGAGATGAAGAGGTGATATTATGTACTATAAAGCTAAAAAGAAACCAAGTCAAGAATGTTATTGTTTCTTTGCCATATAAAAATCATTATTTATCAGCATATGAAAGGATTGTGGTGGAAAAAGACAGAGGAAGCAGGGGAATCTGGTTAAGGCATCATTTAAAAATGAAGTCTTCCATTGTCCTGAATTGTATCTATCCCTGGAATAAAATATCCATCATATGACATCTTTGCCTTTTTAGGACCACATAGTTACTTGGAAAAGAAGCTAAACTTAATAAATAAGTATAATTTTAGAGTGTCAAAGGATTAAGGCTAAACTCACAAAGGCCTAGTGAACCCTGTGGAAGAACTGCATAAAACAAAGTCTTCCAAATTTTAAGCTGACATTCCAAACACTCACTTTTCTACCAAAACTAGAGCAGTTTGTGAGAGATTTCTGTGTATGTCCAGCTCTACAACCTCCACAGTTCAGAGCAGCTCCTGTTCACTGCCAATGCAGTGCTCATCTAAACCCAATTGGGAATTAGAAATTAAATGTTTGTCCTTTTGACAATTGATTCAGTCATCAGATTCAGAACATTGTCTGACATACACAGATAATATTTGAGTCCTGCCAAATATTATTGCAACATCCACTTTCAATAAAGGAAATATGGAAGTTATCAAACACAGAATTTCATAGAATCATTATGGTTGGAAAAAAACCTCTAAGATGATCAAGTCAAATAATCCCCTATGGATGGAACCAGGGAAAAGCCACAACACAAAGGTTTAATTTCTCATGTCTGTGTCAAATCATTATTTTGCACAGCTCTAGAGTAGAGAAGGCCTAATAGGTAATGCCAAGTTATATCAGTATTTTAAGTGTGTAATTACTTCCATTCTCTAATCTTCAAGGAAAGTGGTAGGAGGCCCTACTATTGAATCACCAGAGGATGTCATATACTTCAACTGAGGATCTATTTACATGGACATTAAAGCACTGATCTAAAAATAGGTCTTATAAATATGTCTTTACACAGGAGACATATTCTAAGTGTATGTCTTTGGACTAGATTATGTCTTTACTGATGCTTAAAAGAAAAAACAAGTATTATACTACATTTGTCATCATTTACTTTAGTATCTAAGGGAATGTGTAATGAAGTAAAACAAGAAACACAGGCAATAGGAGGAGACACATGTCACTTGTGAGATAATCAGTGAATGCTACAGAGCCTTTATATATATATATACACACAGAGAACCTTCTCTGGTGAAGAGAAGAATAAAATTAAAACTGAAAAATCTTAGTACAGATTTTTAGTAAAGTAAAACTTAAAAATAAAAAGACTTGAAAGCTTCACATCCACAGACTCATTTAAATGCCAAGGTAATTTGCTCCAAGTTCAATTTACAATTCAATGTACAAAAGCATTATGATGGAAAGGTACTGGATAACAGTACATAAAAAATAAAGTAATAATTTCATATTCACTCCCACAGATTTTAATACCTCCCTGAACTGAAATAACACACACAAAAATTTATATTTGCAAACTGAATCAGATGCAGACTTAATTGTATTACAATGGGCATAATAAATAAAATCCATATTATCTAATTTCCCAGTAAGCGTCACTGTCCAATAATGAAATAAAAGGCTAAGATGACCAAAGGAATCTGTTAGAAATCAAATTCTAAGATCCCCATTAGCAATTCTAGAACTTCTTTCCTGTTCCTTTTCTCAGTAAGAACTATTATTCTTATAGCAGCAGCTCTAATCAGTGTTCCAGGGAAGTTACAGAACATATATTTCTCTATGCCATTTCTATCCTCAAAGCCTCACCAGGTTCACAGTGAGTTTAGTTAAGTCATTATTAAATGCAATAGCAATCATTTGCCTTTAGTTCAGTTAAACAGTTAATTATTTTTGATCTCAGGTAATACCCAAATGAACTGTCCCTGCATTTTCTAGGAAAGATATTTGGTCATTTTTCCTTATTCAGAATGTACTGCAGGTATCACACCATTTCAGATTCTTTTTTCGTTTATATATCTGAACTTCTAATTGTGCCTGCCATGAATTAACATCTTACCTTGCAATGGTATTATATTAACCACTTTAGTGATCCAAAGATTTAGGGCTGGGCTAGTATATCAGTAGCTTGGAGTTTTAGGCCATATAATATTGTCTTTTTTAACAGAAATATAATTTAAAGTCCAGATAAAAAGAAACATGGCTGAATCTCCTGAATGGGATCTGGTTGCAACCAAAATCTGCAATTCCATCCAAAAAATAAGTACACTACAATATTTACTAGGTGTGTCCCACTGGGAAAACAAAGCAATCCAATCCATTCTTTTCTTATCCTTAAGTTTACATCTGAAAAAAAAGAAAATGGTCTTGTATTCATTGTCCCATTGTCTCTCTGCTAGATCAGATAAAGTGTGTTTGTGCTCTCTTTGAAGCTGTATCACTCCCATCAGTGATAGTGGCATTGGAGCTGCATATTTAAACAGCATCTAAACAGAAAGCTGGGAAGGCATTGTATGTAGTTTATGTAGTAATATCCACCCTTCATTTCTAAGTACAAGATATCTTGTTCTGTTATGAAAGTACATGAATTATTAGAATGATCACTGAAAAGCTCACAATCATGAGATCTTTACCATTAGACTACATTGTTTCTTATCAGTAGGTTTTTTCCTGTCCCATGGAAACACTCTTTACATTTAAACAACTAGCCATTGAGTCACAGCAGTATTCTTTGGGCTTTTAAAGACCAATTAGAATTCCTTTTCTTCCTAAAAGTGGTTAAAACGTGCTGAGACACAGCACCCTGAAAAAACAAATCTGAATTATTTTGTTAAAGAAAAGGCAAGGTTCCAGTGGCTCAATGAGTTATCTATCCCTGGTATCAACTGAAGGGTTCTTCAAAACATATAACACAATTCTAGTCAAAAATAATGTGTGGGAACTCACTCATTTCATAAATATAAGGAAATGAACTATTTTGCTATACACTTCCTAGAGTTTCCCCCTTTCATTCTCCATCCCATTTGTGCCTCCACCTTTTGTACCACCACCTAAAATAACTTTCCTATCTCTGCACAGACATTCTGTGGAAAGTCCAATGATGGAAAAATTGTAGGGCTCAAGCACCAGGTGTTGGTGCTGTCAGGACATGGAAAGTTATGATTGTACATCCAGGTGAAGAACAGCACAAATGTGGATGTTCTGTCAAGTCTACTTCTGAACAGTATGAAGAGTCTTGGTGTACATGAAGTGATCTCACCAAAACCCTCATCAAATTCTGATTTTACTTAATGATCCTGGATCTCTTGTATTTAGGATGAGTTTATGTGTACCAATGGGAAGTGCAAAAAATGGAACTGATAAAAGTGTAACTGCATATACACTCTCTCCTGTTATGAAGTGTTTGCGGGGCTATGTATGTTTCTTTAATAATCTTTTATCATTTAAGCTTGAAAAGTGTGGGCTCTCAAAGCTTTCAAACACTGAACATTGTGTGCATGTAAGTACATTCCAGATCTAACTCTATATTGCTATTGAAGGAGGAGAGAGGGAAAGCTCCACTGAGTGGAACTCATCTAGCTCCTCTGAAAGTTACACCATAAACCAATGAATACAACTGGAAAAATCAGTAAATTATAGCCTAGTTTGAAAAGCTAAGGTAGCCAACAAAACCCTCTACAGAAACAGATGAAAATATCTTTATGCAGTCTGAGATAATATGAAAAGTACCTGTACCTGTTTTTATTTACCTGGCTATACTCATGATAGAGAAACTACAGCTAGCTCTCTGGCTTTGGTCATCCTCTGACTTGGACTTGTATAAGCAGAAATATGTAATATGTCTCTTCTATCTAAGGACTGTAAAGTCTCTAAATCACATCTTCCTGACACCTTAGACTAACAATTCTAACTTAATAAAAAATAAGATTGCTCTTGGTTGGTGATTACATGGAGGTCTCAGAAGAGGGAGTTGGGGGGAAAAAACCCCAAACACACCACCTTTTTTTCTCTCATCCTTTTTTGCTTGGATATATTGGAAAAATAATGGTATCACTCAAGTGAAGTAAACATGGATTGCTCTCAAGGACTATCTATACTTTCATCTTTATTAGCAATTTACAGTAATAATTGAGCAACTGTGGACTATAACCTCAAACTAGAGAAGAAAACTCAGACACACTTTAGCAATCCTGATATCTTGCAATGGTTTCTGTAATCTAATTTTATCCTGTGTGAATAACTACCCTTGCTTTGAAGTATTAACAAGCAAAATCATTCTCAAATGTGAATATAAAATGTAATCTTTAAACAAACAAGGATTAAAAGGCATCTTCAGGAGACATTTACATTGTTCACTTGTGGACTAGAAAATGCTACTCCATTGTAAACACACATCCTAGTTACCCCTCTTGCAGATCTAAACCTGAAGGCACCCTGAAGTTCTGGTTTTGTGTCTCAGAGCTGTGCTTATGAGCAGGACATTAGTGATAGCCTATTTGGGTCACTGCCCAACTACAGTGAATATAGAGAGAGTTTAGTCTCTGTACTAGCTTAGCACTATCCACTTTGTACATCACTTGGATTTCTTGTCACCCTTCACAATTTTAGATGGAATAGAAGCATAATGATCCACTCCACCCCAGCTGGGTATTTCCTGGTAATTAACTAATGGCAGTTAAGGGATTTTAGATTTGCTGTTGGCCCTCAACACAACAAATTGTCAGCCATCAGGAAATACCCTCCCTGCTTGCTGTGGCTGCCAAATCATTAATTAAGTAGCTAATACTGAAATGCAAACATTTGGATGTTGTTATTAATTTCATTCATTTCAATGAAATTAATCCATTAAATCTTGTACTGCCTGAAATCTGAACAATAAGCAGTTTGCATTGTATACCAGTGACCATTTTTATTGCTGGAAATAGACTATAAAATAAAGAAAAAATATAAATGAAGTCATAGAAGATACAGGCACCTCTGCCTGAAAATCCTGTCCTTAGTAAATCATTATAACTAGTGGGTATAGGTATTCATAATATGCTCATAAATGTTGCTTCTATCTAGCTTCTCATGATAATTTTATAACTGAGTACAAATGCTGGAAAGCCAGAATTTAACTGAAAATATTAATGGATTTTATCTGCACTTGCTAAATAGAAAGAAAGATGTCAAGAAAAGGAGAGAGAAGGAAGAAAGGGGAGAGGAGAGGAGCAAGACTATACTGTAAACTTCTTTTGACTTTATTACCTTTCAGCCTGTTTCACAAATGTGGGACTCTGGGAAACATCCAGCATGAGAAATATCAGTGCCCATTATTACCTTACATCATCAGAAGCAGCCAGAACAAGAACAATGGGAGCTGTTTCCAGGAATGATGAGGAAGGCTTTGTTTGGATTATCCCTTGGTACAGTGATTATCACTGAGTAGCATCATAAGTGGGAGGTAATTACTCATTTTTTTTAGCCTCTTCTACAACGTCATTTCAAGGAATGGGAGCTTTCATGTCCTTGAAATAGGTATGTCTCTTGCATTGGCATAAACCTGACTTACACCAAATCGTATGTTTTAAGAGAGGTTAAAAAAAGGTACATTTTTCATATTCTTGTTGCAAAACCAAAAAAGAATAAGATTTCTGAAACTTGATTTGATTCCCTTAGTTATGTAGCACTTCAAAAAGTGAGATCTCCTGCTAGGAAAATTGCACCTTTTAATTAGATGGCTGTAATTAAGTATAAAAAATACTATCTAGGCATAAATCATGTGTTCTTTACATGCTTAATTAGTAAGACCCTGCATCAGTGTCTAAGGGAGTCTCAGTGGAAGACCTTTAACTGATGGCAGTTAATGAACTAAATTTTTTATTGCTGTTAGTCAGGTTGAATAGTTTTTTTAACTATTAGGTACTTTACTATTCACATGATCATTATGATTGGAAGTATTGCTGCCATTAGAAAGTGGAGCCACACAGAAGAAAGCAAATGTTTGCATCGCTATATCTGGTGACCACTGGCCTACTTCAGTCCAAAGACTGTTCTGATTTACAGCAGCAGTCAATGGCTTCAAGAAACCAAAACTGCACAAAGAAGTACTAAAACATCCTGACAATATTTCTCTTTCAGGAGAGCTAGGTAAGCAAGAGGAGATAGGGAGAGGAAGCACCACTAGCAAAATACAAAGATGCCTAACTTGCCTCTGAAGCATGGATACTAAATAAAGAGGACATGTAGCTCCAAAAATTTTTCCATTTGCATCAAGGTTGCTTCTGCCTCTACATCTAGGATAGGATTTTGTCATAAAACATATCAAGGTCAGAACTGAAAGATTTTAATACCTGTGGTAAGGTAATTGATATCCAAATGTAGGCATGAGTGAATCCAGATTTTCCCTCCTCCACCTTTAGGGAAATTTATAAGAACTCAATGCATCCAAGCATCAGACACCTAAAGGTTGTACCTCACGTTAGGGCCCAATATTAAAAACTGTAAGGGAATGACAACACTCTTATGAAGTTTGCACTATCTACAGACAGAAGGCTCATAGCTCAACTCTCAATCCCTTTCAGTGAGCAGTTAAGTGCCTGTTGACATGAGTGTGTAGGGACACTCATGTATCTGCTCCACCCCGCTCAGCAGGTCTGCTAAAGCTCCCATCTGGAAGCCATGCAGCAGCATTAACTGGATACTAGGAGGTAATGTCTGTTCACTCAGGCTCAGTGCCACACAAATTAGGTTACACAACTGCTGGCCAGAAATGCCTCTCATCCGGCCCAGAACAGATCTATAACAATATGTTCTTGTACTCTCACACAGGTAGACATAGTTTGTGTTTTCTCAAAACACAGTGTACAATTTCCACATCTTCCTTGTTTGGCTCTGGACCCATTAGGAAGATGGTTTTAGATGGGAAGGAAGTAGTTCTACTGAGTAATAATCCATTTCCTCACCAATAAAGGATCACAATACTTGTCAATCTGCTTGAGTTTCACAGGGAACTTGTGAATAAAACATTAAACAAATCCAACCATCAAAGTAAAATATCTATATAGTGCAGTAAAGCACATCAAAGGGTATATAAGTAGATTTTTAATTCAGTTTATTGCCTATAGCTTAAGTTAACATGTGCTCTAATTTGTTTGTGGCTGCATTAAACAGGTGAGTTCAAAGCTACAACTGCATCGTTTTTAGAGAGACAGAAACACAAAGTCAATATGGAAAACAAGCAGCAATGAAGTGGGACTGAAAACTTGTGAAACAAAGACAGATATTTACACAGTATTAGTTGATTATAGAACAGCCACACCTAAAACAACTAGAAAACATTGGTAAATAAGAATCACACATCATTAGAATTCATGAAGTTGCTAGCAAGCTGCAAAATTGTCTACAGCACTGAGCCAAATATTAGACAACAAAAAAGTAAAAGCTACTTATGCACACAAACTTCTTTGCTGAAAAAGGTCCTCCATTTTCCAGCCTTTTCAGAAGGTAACTTAAAAACAAAGTGCCTGATCTTTTGGGTTGGCCTGTAGGACTCCAAGGTCACAGAAACAAGCTGCAATTAAAAAGGGTGTAATGAGGAAAGGTCATGAAAAATGAATAGGAACATGACCCAGCACTCCAGAGCAGTGAGGTACAAAAAACAAGTGGGATGGGAAGGCGCCAGCCAGCAGGCTTTCCTATCTAATCAGCTGTGTCCCTGATAACGGAGGAAGTAAGTTAAGGGAGGGAGTCTTCAGCACTTAAAACAATCCCCAAGACTCCATTTCTGCACTGCTAATGCAGTATCTTTAGGATTCAGGCCAAGAGAATAACTAAAAGGAAGTTTAGCAGTCACTAATTGTCAGCTTCATATTTGTTCCTGGATAATAATGACCTGATGAACTAGGCCAGCAGATACTGCATTTCACAAGTTACTTCTCACTGTCTACACAATAGTGTGGGTTTCAGTCTGAGAAGCCTCTCAGAACAAATCCCAACACACACCTCTGCCATGGCAAGGCTGGGCAGCTACATTGACTTTCACACTTCATTTCTCCTTAAACGACTTGGTGACATTTCAAGTACATTATTCTGAGTCCTCACTTTTTGAAGCAGTAACATGATGACTCTAGATGCTCTTTTGGAGAAAGCTGACTGAATTTGAGTTTTGAAGAAGGAATGTTTCTTCAGGTTTCTAAGATGCAACACAATGTGAAGAGATTTCATATTTAAGGAACTTAAGAGTTCTGATTGATGAACAATACTGACAGCAGCTTAGAAGGTTAACAAAGACCTGCCATTCACCCTCCACAAGGGTACATGGGCACCAAAGGTTTGTGAGAACCAGCTCTTGATTTGTAGTAATACTCAAGGCAAACTGATCAGTAACAGATTATGTCAGAAAAACCCCAACATGTCTTGAATTGAATAGACTAGGGAATGGAGAAATCATTACTTGTACCAGGAGGTTTTCTCCATTATTTTAGATAGTCTTTTACCCTTCTGTGGATATTCCATGTCTGGATCTGAAAAGCATCAATATCCAATTCATATCCATCCCTCAGTGATGTTCTTCTGCCAAAGCTGTCTGAATTCAATACCTTAGGTAATTTTACCTGAACTGTGGCAGTTTGCTCTGCATCCTATCTGAAGAAGCAGAACCATCAAATGGAGGAGACAGCAGGAAGCTTATCTCCACCTAGAGAAACTTCAGGTGATCACCAAAGGAAGAATGGAGCTTGCAAAGCAAGGTACAAATTCTGCCCAAATGGCCTTATGCCTGGAAAAATTCTCCAGGCAGGCTCCTGAATTTGGAGAATTCATTCATAAATATGTTTCAGTGCTTTGCTGCATTGATTCTCTGGAGCAGAACTGCAACATATTTGAAATTATTGCTTTGGCTTGGATTCAGTAATTCCTTTAATGAGAAAAGTGAGCTGTTTCTATTAAGATATCTTGCATACACAAGGCAAGCTGCTTCCCCACAGCTAGAATTCATTAGTCATTATTAAAGCTGGTATAGAGAAAATTGCAGGCTTCATCTTCCCAGGACTAGATAGCTTTAAAAGGCTTTAAAGCAGAGTAGCTCATTCATTTGCATGCAGGCCAAATAACAAGTTCATGACCATTGATTTAAAAAAGACTAATTGATTTGTGTTTACCTCTTCACCATCTAAAATCAAAAGAGATGGAACAAAGTATTTGAATAATCCAAATGGGAATTGTGGTTCAGCTGAATATTTCACTAAATCCTGAATTTTGTTCACATCCCCATCCTTTTCTACTCTGGATAAAAACATTCTGAAATGAGTCCTGCAGTTTGTCCTGGTCCATGTGACCAATCATCATCATTTTATCGTCAAGGGTAAAACATTTGTTTTGAAAAACAATCAACTTAATAGTTTTCCATACTTCAAGATTGCTTCGAAGATGCTAAAACAACAACAACAAAATCCCCAAGACAAACAACCCCCCCCTTCAATTATTTACAATCTGATAAATAAAAAAGTTGGAAACAAAGCTACATAAACTATTTTATTAACAAACTTCAATATCTTCTCAGGTTTCCTAAGCCTCAGTCTGAATTTTGAGGTTGACCTAAAGTATTCAAGCAATATTCCTATATTAATAGGCTGCATTTGTGGCTGATTAGTCTAGCCTTTCTTTCACTTTCAGCAAACTAGCCTCTCCTTTCACAGAGAGGATAATGAACTGGGAATCATCTTGGGAAAGGCTTGCTCATATGTTTTTATTTGTTTCTACAGACACTCTTCTTTTGCTTTGTCTTCTCTGCCAAGTCAACGACTGAGTTTATGTTTTTGGAACTATTTCAAAACTAGGACACCTCAAAACACTTCAATAGCACCACTTTCCTTCTTCATATTACCCTTAGGAAGAAAAGTTTCGTAAAATTAGAAGAGGAAATTTCAGATTGCAGTAACATGAGGTTTTGAACCAGACATGAAAGTCTCTACTACCCTTATTCTAATCTCCTTATTATTTGAAACTGGGATGGAAACCTCCTGAGAAATAAGAGCGTCTTTCTATGAAAAGAGTTTCCTGGAAAGTACAAATCAGGCAGGGAAGAAGGCCAGCTTTAATTTCTAAACTTCAAACACATGGCATAAATCAGCCCAGAGGCTAGAAAGCCAGCCTCTCCACTCTGCTTGGGCAAGAAGAGGGACAGACAGCGGAAGGAAAACTTGTCAGGAACCAGGAAATAAACTTGCTTTCTGCCTCTCACTGGATCAGGGGATGGGGTTAACTGCCATCAGAAAACATGTGGCTTGTTAAGTGTGGCACATCCTTCAGGCTTGAGAATTTAAGGGAATAACTTGACTAAAGAGGGAAACAAAATAAATAAGTCTGCTTTTATAGCTGCTGAATATAGCACATGTGAAAATAAACCCAGACCAAAGAACAAAGTAGTCTGGATTACTAACCCAACGATGGATGCTGGAGAAGTATTTTCACTGTTTCCTATTTACTGGAGCATCTCCTTCACCAGTTCTTGCTTCCCCAGAAGCTGCAGGGAGATACTTTATTCCAAGATTATACTCACAGTTTCATTTTAACTTTGTTTTTAACCAGATTCATTCATACCTACCACTCAACTACTCCTTAAATTATGGATTGCTCTAAACAAACTACATGTCTAAACAATGTGAATCAGATTCTTGAGAAGTAGAAACTAGTGTAGTGCCACAGACTGCTTCTGAATTCCTTCCACAATGAACTTTTCCTAGTTTAAAACTTATTCTCATTGGAGGAATGGATGTATTTATTACAAATGGCAGAAGTAAGGGTAGCTCTTGGGATTATAACCTGAAAAAACTGTGCTCATATACTTAAATGGAGTTTTAGTGCTTGCAATAAACATGTAACTTGCCAGCATTCCTAGGTATCCGCAATCTTATGCAATTTTTGGACAAGAAACAAAAACTACTGCCACTTGAGTTACTGCTGCCTTTGATAACCCTTTGTCTATGCAATTAATCATCAGTCATGAAACATTACCACAGCCTTCAAAGATGATACAATGCATACACTGCTTCAAGCATACCAGTCACTTTTCTAACAGTCATTTTTTGCTTGGTATCATGGGGTTTGCTTTTGCTGAATTAAGATGAAGAAAAAACAATTGGCGCCTGATCTGCCAAGCCAAGATGCCATGAAATCCTCAAGTAAAAAAAGCTATGATGCAGCTGATCAATTTACTCTTCATATCTCTCAAAACAAAGTCAGTAAAAGAATTTCTTGAATAGCAGCATTTTGGTGAGTTTTTTCTACATTGCTTTTTCCACATGTGCCTTACTTATGAATCCAAAAGGAAACTTCTTTCTCAGCAAGACTACATGTGCTCCAGGGGCTCATTTCTCAATCAAACCAACAGACCACCCCATGTATTATTATAATTAATTACTATGTAAATGAATCTGTTTTGACAACAATACTTTAATGAGAATAAGTATTCTCAAGAACTATTTACTTGTTCATAAACACACATTACTTGTGTTCAACCAAACAGAAAACAAAGATTAAATCAGAATATCTAATTTTGATTCCACATCTAACTGCTTTGTATTAATTATTCTGCATCTCATTTATATCCTTCAGAGATGATAGCTAGGCAAAAAGAAGCCATCTCAACCTTAAATGAAGTGTAAATGGATCTTCAAAGTACCTAAAAAGTTGCCAACACTTTTTACACATTTGGATCCCTAAATATTGAAAATGTGCACTGGCAATGACTAACACACAAAGAACTGGTGTATTTCAGAAATTAAGAGGATTACTTACATATAGTAAACAGAACTGAAATATGAGGGGGGGCACAGCCCCATACCATCAGTTTGTTGGGCTTTTTAATTTGGATGTTAACTACACTATGAATAAGGAGGCTTCTATGTTGTCTCCTTTTTTGATCTTTGTAATTCCCACAAAATAAATCACAGCTGGATTCTGAACAGCAACAGGCAAATTCTGAAAAGACTTGTTTAAGGAAAAAATCCAAAGTTTAGGTTGGATGAGCAAACTTCTCTTTTCAAATATCCAGGATTTTATGTTATTGACTAGGCTGGAAACAGAGACAATTAATCTATTGGGACCCTTCTTAGGCCATTACACACATCATATATCATCTATGATTATAAACATACAGTGCTAAGGGTCAAACCCTGAGGGGATGTTCTTGAACCATCACAACTGAAAGGTAATCAGTCCTCCCAGTCCTCAGGGTCTGGACTGCCTCTTCTTCCTGCCCACCACTTTATGTTCATCATATACAATATGTATTGCAGACTGGCATCACATACAACCATATAATGGGCTTTGGTGGCTATTACCATTCAGAGGTATTCCTCAGAGTAGGGAAACATTGCTTATTTATGAGATTTCTGCATTTTTTGCACTGCCAGGATGGCACAAACAACTGGAAACTTCCAGCCTGGCCTTGTACTTTTATCAACATGTTTGCAACCACAAAATACAAACAGATATTTTTCATTATATCCTAAACCACCCACAAAACCAATAGTTAACATGTCTACCATCTGCACCTAGGAGGCACTTGCAATTTACCATTTCCCATTTCTGTGTGACTGATTTGTTTTACGGGTGCCTTTTTGCAATTCACTTACATTGGGGAAAAATCCAAACCAAAACAGACCAAAAATCAAACCCAAACAAGAGGATTTCTCAGTTGCTGGTGTGTATTTGCAAACCTGGAACTTTGCAAACCTGATCTCATAGTGGCATAATTATACTATTGGTTTCATGACTCATTCAGTGATTACATGCTAACTGCTAACTAGCCACTCCTTGTCACTCACTATTTGCCAACACTGTGTTTATCCAAACCAGAATGTGCTCAGCAAAAAGCACATGCTGTTAAAAAAGCACTTTGATTAAATCACAAAGTTGCTCTTTATTCTCTAACATCCCTGCCTAATTTTTGCCTGCCTAACACAAACACTGAAGTTGCATATCCTTGAAACTGGAAAATCAAAACAGGTTTTGGGTTAGTTTCAATCCTTCTCTTATTACCTTTATAGGCAGACTTAAGAACAAAGCATGAAAAAAACAAAAAAAGCTTTTAGTGCCTTCAGATCCTGCATTGAGTTTGGATCAAGAATATGTTCCTAATCCAGCCCTGAAGTTTGGTACTACAAAGGGTAAGTTGCTCCCTAGAACCAACATAAACCTCTACACCCTTTCCATTGTACTACTGAAGAAGAGGGGGATTGAAAGGGGAGAGATTGTTGTGGCCTTCATCAAATCACAACACCCTTGCTCTGCCAGATGCCTGTCTATCATGCCCTTCACCATGGAGGTGAAAGGGGGTGTTCTCCATTACTATCCATTTTTCCACAAGGTTATGCCACACAAGTTATATTGCACATTAGCAATCTAGTACTTTGTTCAGCATCTCTCCCTTTGGCAACACCAAGAATGTGCAATCTTTCCTTGAGCAACTGAACCATGCTCAGAAGTTCCAGGCCAGGGCCCTTCTCCTCCTGTATGAGGCCACACAAGTCAGTCCCACAGCACTTGCACACTATAGAGATCTTGAAGCCTTTCAAAAGAACTGATTCATGGAAGGAGCACAGAGCAGACATTTTAGAGGTGTTTTAGATGCCTCTAAAAAACTCATCTCATTTTGCATGTCTCTATCTCCTGTTAAACAAGTCTGACTTGTATTTACAGTATATTTCAAAATAAGAAAAAAATACTGGATGTTGGGAAAAAAAACAACCCACAACCAAAAACTGAGGGAAATGCTTCCTCTTACATTTCTGTTTTTAGCACTAAGCTTGACATGACCTTGAATTTCCCATGACATAATCAGGCATAAATACGCATATTTACTGATGAGCTTTTACTGATTACTGGGGAGGAGAGATCATGTACCTTTGTGTTCTTATTAGACCTTTAGAGTTTTCAAGAAGCATTTTTTTTTAAATCCTCAAAAATAATGCTTCTAAATTTAAATATATATATATAAATGAGAAATACTTTTAAATGAAGTTTTACTTTTTTAAAAATGCATGAAAAAAGAAGTATTAACTTACAGAAGAGACATGATATGGTAGTGCACTAAATGGATGGATTGATTTTCACTCTGACAGAAATATTTAACAGTATATGTAATATCTGATTTTTTTTCCTTAGGTAGATGTCAAGCAGACAATAAAATGACCATTCTTCTCTGTAGTGAGGTTTTCCCATGCTGAAGGAGTAAACATATAATTATGGCTTAAGAGTATTTATTATTAAAGAAAATCAGAGCAAAAGACAGACTTCCATGGCAAAATTCTGGTAGTATTCAAATAATATTTTTCATTTCACCACTTCATCCTATAGCTGGGCTAAAGAGAAGGAACTTATGCCTTATTCTTGAGCCCAGCTGTAGGCATTTCTCAGCTTTGTATGTAAATGACATATAAGGTAAGGACTCAAAAGGTTCAAAAATGTAAACAAAACTTCAGTTGTTCTCCACTGTAAAGATCACCCACATGTGACTTAGCTTTAAGAGTCATTAGCTTTATATCTGATTTAAAAACACTCTTTAAAAGTCAGAGGAAAGCTTTATGGCCCAGCCCTGGTCACCAGTCACCACAGATCATCATGCATGAGAAGAGCTAACCATCCAAAAGTCAAAAGCAATTCTAAGTAGTCACTGTAGCAAGAAATACTTAGGAATTCTCTCAAAAATATACTCAAGTGTCTGGACTGCAAGCAACTCATGGTTCAGCAATTCAAAACTCAGTTTAGTAGCTGATAGTCTACTTTTATTAACAAGATGCTAACATTTCTGACATATTTACAGGATCTTAGTAAGAGAGGCCAGTTTTGCAAACTAAGAGGCACTTGTTTAAGCAACTTAAAGTACTCAGAAAACTAATACATACAACTAGCATAAATTATCACTACTCTATATGACAAAGCACTTTTAAAAGCTGCTTCTTCAGGCATTCTTATTGCCCAGTAAGCCATTTTGTACAGTGCCTACTGCTCTTATGGTTTATTACAAAGGAAATGAGATAGGAAATAAAAATATTCCATTAATGGAGGCTGTCTGTCTGCAGGAAGCTTATTCATGTATATTAAGAATAAAACACTTCTGATACTATCAGAAATAGGATACTGGGAGAATAGAATGCAATATTTTGAACATCTCCCCAGGGACATTCACTTTCATTTGGACAACTTATACGGAAGCAGAAAGAGGAAAGGTTGGGATTATTTATAAAACCACTTGGTCTTGTTCCTGACACTGAAGTTATCACACAGGTTGGAAAAACCATGTCACAACATCAAGAAATCACCCATGCCTCTCTTAAATAAGGCAGCTATAAATTCATAAGTGCTCCCTAACAGGCAATAGGGTGATAGAAGGCAATTCATCCTACCATGATGACATCAGTGAGATGCATAGCTCCGTGAGCCACAGAAATGAGTACCCAGGCCACAATGAGCACCTACATTTCAAGATCAGATCAGAAGTTATTAAAAGACCAGTTTTGGAAGGAACAATGTAAGACTCAAGCACCTGCCTAAATGCCAGTGACTTCAGATGCAATCAGCAAATTAAATAATAAAACACTATTAACTAAAAGTAGAGCTTAAACCACTCAGTTATTGTTTACATTGTGATTCTAGATTATTCTAGGTCTGAAAAATTAAAAGATGCAGAGAAATCTGACCCAAAGAAATGTTTTCTCTTTCTGCCCTGCTCTGTCTTGGTTCAACTGATTATTTCATTTTGAAATGTAGGTATTTTCTATTCCTCAAAGTGTGTGTATTTCTACTCTGAGTTTCTGTTCTACAGGGATTGGACTGATCCATTACACAATTCATTCTTTCCTTGATTGCCCACTTTCTCTAACATACTAGAAAAAAGGTAAGGATAAGAGCATTTGAAAACTGAATTATCTAGAAATCAGCAAAAAGTGTTGCTATTTTAAGGACCACAGAAGGGTAACCAAGTGAAACCTCCAGCTGTCACAAGCATCCCATTTTCTTTGCAGTTAATGGATGGAAAGAAACTGACTCTCAGTTAATTCTTGTCACGGTTCAACAACTGTATCAAGCAGAGGAACAAACCCTTCTGGCTATAAATTTCCCTATAACCCCATCCCTCCAAGTATGCTAATTTGCCTCTTTATACTCATTTTACATAATAAGGATGCACTCAGAATTTCAGGCTCTTCTGGGGGAGGTTGATCTGTAACAAGATGTTATTGATAGAGGTACTGCAGGAATGGACTTAACTTTTCCCTGCTCACTTAAACTTTTGCCTCCTACCAACTCTACTCTTGCTGGCAATAGCTAACCTTTCCCTGAGCAAAGCCTTGGGTACTCCTTGGCAGATCTTCATAGGCAAAGGTCTGAATTTAATCTGTTGCAACATGCTGGAAATTCTCTAGTAACTTCAAATATATCTCCAGGTTTCATAGTTAATGAATCATTCTGAAGGAAATATAACAGAAAACTCAGAAACCACTGAGAGAAGAAAGCTACCTCTTCCTAGCTTCCGTATTTCAACACTCTAGACTTGTCTCATTCCAATTAGAAGAGATATTTCCAGTAATTTCTAATCCTGCACTAGCCCTATGCCACACCAGCTAGTGAATGGTTGGAGCAACTTAAGCTTAGCTCTGAAATAGCCTCCTTATCTAAGAGTCAGTGCAAAGCCTAACCTTTCAGTGGTGCAAACCTCTCACTCAAACCTCAGCCTAGAAACCCATGTGAGAACCAGAAGCAAGATGGTTACAACAAGCATTAATCCTGTAACTCCAGGCATCAAAAATAAATTCAAAACATATCTGAACAGTGCAGCTTTTGTTCTTCACAAGTGCTGTTATAAACTCCCATTTTGCACACAGTCTCATTCTAAAGAAAGTTTGGATTCAGGGACTTTTAACAGCAGGAAAAAGAATAAAAGCCATCAAGTGTCTATTTCATATTTCAATGACACCTGTAAAATTGTCATTAGGAACAGTAAGTAAAATATAATTGAAACTCTAGTCAGGCAAGCACTGTTTTAAAAAAAAAATCATAACAGTTCTAATTTTTTTTTGGAAGTATAATGTGCTTTAAAATAGTGGAAGTCAGTGTGAGAAATTGTCTAAAAACGTGACTTTTTCAAACTCTTGAAATAGCAAAACACTGTCAGAACCATTCTGCTTTTTGCCTAGATTTCCTTGACACAGTGTAAGTCTTCCTTCTAATGCCCAACTTTACTGACACATGCTGCTAAAGGGAACATTAGCTGAAGATATCATTTAAAATACCCCAGAGAATAATGAAGAAAGAAGTACTGCTCAAAGGTAAAAATTACACCAGTTGCCTGAAAGACTAATTCACACTGTGAAGGAATGTTAAAATCATTATTAGTGACTGCTTAGAAGCTGTCATTTCCCTCTTTCAGTTGTGTTTATACAGGTCGTGCTGTTTCCACTGAGACATTTATCCAACTCACCAGGCAATTTTCATACTTGCACTTACAGAACTCTTCAAGAAAAAAAACAACTAATGAGCTAACATCAAGACCTCAAGACCTGTTCCATAAATTAAATGCATCTACCTTTTTTAGTTACATTCCTCTTTTCAGTGTGAACAAAATGACACCAGTTATGAAAATCAATAAGTAGCTCCCACTATTAGCACATTTTTGCTTTCTAAAACTTTACTGAGAGACATATCCACCACTGTAGCTTCCAAGGCCATTTCTACAGGCTTTCCTAATAGCTGTGCTTTATTTGTACCATGGTAAATGAGTGATTATGCTGTAAGTTAGGGCAGTATTTTATATTCAAGGCTGAAATAGGCTGTATTTCAAACAGGTATTTTGAGCTTCATGCAAATATAACTGTGCTAAATAGTCTACAGTTTGTGCATGCAGAAGGTCACGCTGAGAGGATAACATTGACTTCTCACCTTAAATAGCTTGGACTTTGAAAACCAGCAAAGGTAAAGAAGTTGGACAATAAAATGTAATCATGATTTTTATTAATGATCTATTTTCTCCTTAACTTTCTATCTTCACCACTTTTCCTTTATATATAAAGCCAGCTAAACTGCAAAGATCACATCTAATTTCACATGTTCCCATACAGGGAAAGACTACAGTAAAAAAAAAAAGCAGAGATGCACAGAATGGTTGAGGTTGGAAAGGACCTCTGGAGATCAATTAATCCAATCCTATACAAGCAGCATCAGCTAGTGTAGGTTGTTCTTTCCAGTTGGGATTGGACTGCCTCCAAGGATCCACATTCTATGGCTTCAAGCTTCTACTTAACTCAGCTAAACTAACCTGCACTTGCCATACATTTTGATTTAAGCTTCTTACAGTCAGCATTTTGCTCAGAGAAGTTCAAAGTTATGACAACAGCATAGCTTCACAACTACAGTCTGAGGAGAAAGCACTAAAGATGAAAAGGAACTTTCTATGACTGTGGCTGCGGAATGTTTCAGTTAAAACATGAATTACATGAATTCACTAGTCCAGATTTCTTTGCTGTGAGGACTCAGTCTGAGACAAGACCATTTGCACAGGTTATCAAATACTAAGTTAACATCTTCAAGTTGTTTGAGGCTGTCAAGCAATCAAGCACTCTGGACAACCTCAAATGATTTAAGAACAGGAATAAATAATTCTTTGTTATTTGGGTAGCCTGTGGGGAGTTAGTAGTTTTTTTGTTTTCTGCAAATGAAACATTACATATGGGATTAGGATCTGCACATAGCAACAGTTCCCACAAATACAGAAAGTAGTTGTCTCATCCCAAGCATTCTGTCCTTCCACATTGGGTGGAAAATTTGGAAAAGAAATCTCTTGAACCTGAATAATCAGTGCTTTGGGTGGAGCACTCACTTTGCAGCATTGACTATTCACCTCTGGAACAGAGTTCAAGTCCAAGTCAAACTGATGTAACAGAAAATTCTCTAAACAGAGCATTATTAACAAAACTTCTAGTCAGAAATCAGCTTCAGAAAGATAATGCCTAGGACAATTTTTAATTTTTAATGAGCTGTTGAACCCTGTGGTCAGGATATTCTAGAGCTGTAGTGTGAAAGAGAAATTCTTGTCTTGTTTTCCAAGACACTGCTAAATTTGATGCTAAGTTGGTGAAACTTTAGGTCTTTGGAATTATCAACTGCAAGTTCAGTTTCATAAAAGACCAAGCCAAGGGGTCCAAGAATAAATATTCAAGCCAAATTCCTATAAGACTAAGTTTTGCAGCACAGAAAACCAAATCTATATCTCATCCTTTCCTGCTCCTAATAATTTTCTTTGTCTACACACACCAGTGCAGCCACAAGTGACCTAGCAGACTACCAGATATTGAGAAACCTCATCACAACAGAATAATTGCTATTACTACAGAATAGACAAATCACAGAAAAATATGCAACATTTTATCTGACAGCTATCAGACAATACAAATTGAGCCAGTGACTTCAGTGTAACAGGTAACAGATATGTATTTCCAAACTCATAGTCAGAAGAGCTATAAAACAAGATGTCTTAACAACTACAGTTAATACATCATAGTTTCATCAAATCTATGCTGTCTTCTCAGTGAAATTTCATGTTCCTCTTCTCGAATTTAAAGCTGCAAAAAAACAGGAGTACCACCAAAAAGGACTCTTAGCATCACTGTCCATGTTTGGCCTAAAGAGTAGAGAAATGAAGTACTTCAGTATAAACAACTTCCATGTATACTGGGGAATGCTCTAGATCTATTTTGCCCTGTAAAGAGGATCTTAAGAAATACTGTGTAATTATTTAAACTGCTTTGTATGTGTAACCACAAAGAATTGTCAGTTTGCTAGCTCCTGAAATTATCATCAGGAACAGAGTTGAACTACTCAGAGCTCTGTGTATTATACTCTAATGGCCTGTATCTATTTGCTTCTTTTTGGTCACTTCTTACCCTCAATGAATCTGCAAATACATCATGAAAAGGCTTCAGTTGATGAAGTCACAGATTAACAGACATTCCTCTCTATAGAGAACAACTTGTCTTATGCTACAATAATGTTCCTGATACGCACTTGTGGAAACAGACTGGGAAAAGCTTGAGATCAACAGGAACTACTCTTATCTCAACAAAAACATATGAAACTCTAAGGAAAATATGCTTGCACTGATCACGATGAATCCAAAGAGTAAGTATGATGAACTGAGTTATTACAAAGAGCATTTTATGCCCATAAAACTTTATTCTGAACTAAGCACGTTCCAGAACCTTCCACCTTGTTGACTCAACTTTTCAGGACCTTACTGCCTCCTCCCAGTTACATTGATTCAGCAGTGTGTCTAGCTGCACTGTAAACTGAACAGGCAAATGGTCTAGTTCAAAAAAGAAAATAAATAAAACACTCAAGCAAAAAGAATTTTTTTTAAGTGTTTTTTTGGTGTGTGTGGTTTTTGTGGTTTTGTTGTTTGTTTGTTTTTACAAAGAGGGGTTTTTAAGCTCATTTAAGGCTCACTTTGCTGATTAGTTTCAAAACTTTTTCATTCTCACCCTCAAATTTGCAGAACTGAGGGGACTACGATGCCCATACCAGTGGTGGGAAATAAAACAATCAGGAACAAGTGCTGAGAACATTATAAGATTATCTTTTAAACTGAGTTTGCCTCAAAAAACCAGCACTGTATTGCTAAGCTCTGTAACACCACATTTTCTATATTTGTTAAATATGTGCTGTGAAATGCAAACAGACATCTGATAATTTGTCACATTTAAAAGTGTACCAGTGAAGATTTTCAATGTCAATTAAATCCATCAGCAACTGACAAAAATTACCATAAAAAGAGTATTCTTTCTTCCATTTACATAATTTCAATGAAATTGTTACTACTCGTATTTCACTAAAATAACAGTGAAGACTCCATAGGATATAGAATTATATCAAAAGAAACCTAGCAAGACAAATAGCTGGACTTAAAGGAACTTTTGATCCAGAAAATATGATCAACTGTGACTAGTTGTTTCCAATACAGGCAATTACTACAACCCCCTCCCCCAAAGCTAAATATTATATGAACAAATAACAACCCTCATTTGTGCCATGATAATCCTTGCCAAGAGCTTTTAGTACCTAGGATTTAGAGACAGTGAATGAACTAAATTAAAGTCACCCAGCAAATAAATGGAGATTTAAACTCTAAATATGACATCTGTATAAGTTTGCAATGAAGAGCTATTTCACAGCAGAAGAGTCTGTGTTTCAAAATAGACACAAGCAGCAGAAAGAGTTTAAAAAAATTAGTCTTTTATCACAAAGAGACCATAACAGTAAACTGTTCCAAGCTCATTACTGAAATATTAATAATTATGGGGTTTAGAGTATTTTCAATTTCCTTTGAAACTCAAATATCACACAAGCTGGGTGGAGAGGAAGAAAGAAAAAATTGTTTGACTTCCAGAAAAACTAAAAGCCTCAGAGCAGAGCTCTTACCATACTTTCATAAACAACAGATTTTAGTGCAGACATTGATTTACAAAAGAATTTCCCAAGTAAGGCAAAACATCTAGCTGGTGATTTATGACAATGGTAGGAAGTGCACTCAGAGCTGGGGCTGCTCCCAGAATTTTTGCAAGTATAGCACAAAAAAAGTCTCTTTGATAAAATTTGCTTATGTGACTGAGCATATAGTAAACAGAGCATGCTCTGGCTCGGGGAAAAGTGAATAAAGAGTTGGGTTAATCAAAGAGAATAGATTTCAAAACCTTATACAGCTTCATTAAGTACTTCAAATACGCAAAACTATACACAAGTAGCTAACATGATTCTGAGATGCCATCAGTTTCTGCAAGGGATTCATCTCTTACCTTATCATTTTCTTTCTGTTTTTCATTTTTCACACTTCTTATGGTAAATGGAATTAGTTTAGCTCGTTTTTAGGACTAAAAAACAAATCCACATAATCATATCCAGCTTCTCTTTTTGTTTTTTCAAATCCTGTAAGAAACCAACCCTATGGAGAAAGCTGGAAGCTTTGAAAGACAACATTCAACCCACATATGGATCTTGCACGTTACTGTTGATCCTGAAATCACTACATTGGTTAGAATCAGAGCCCTGGTGACTGCACAGGGACCAAAACTTTTGTTATTATTAAAAACAAACTTTCAAGTATGAAACAGAAATTAAATAGAAATGATATCACAAATAATGCCTCTTCAGTTTCCTCATAGATTGAAGACTCTACTAGAAAAGTGATAGTTTTGGCACATGCAGCACCTACAGATAAGGTCTAGGAAGACTACTCCGGGGATAGAAGCTGTTCTTGTCTTACGTGATTACACTGACTGTCATAGTGACTATGTAGTACCCACTCACATACTCAGATGTTACTACAATGAAACAAAGTAGCAGCAACGGCAATAAAAGTTTAAACAGACTATTTTTCAAAGATTCTTTAGGAGACTTTATTGCAAAGGATCGTGCAGCAAACACAGAGTTTGTAAGATATTTAGAAATGTCCCTTTGTAAATCTGGTATGAAACAGAACGGTTGTTTGGGTTTTGGTTGATATTAAGGATTTTTCTCCTGAGACGCAAAGTGATATCATTACTTCTCAGCCAAAAGATGTAACAGAAATGTTCTAATGAAATTAACTTTCTCCAAGACAGAAGTTTACAACCAAAAGAGCCACTCACAATTCTCTTTCAGGAAAGAAACGGTAATAAGATCTAACTAATTTAATTTTGGTGTCAAGTTTTGTAACAGTTTTATAATGCAATAATATAGAAGAAATCTAATCCTGGAACTAAGATAAGATCTATTGCTTGACAGGTTATAAAGGATTTAAAAGTAGCATGACAGAAATATGACATGATTCTTTCTAATGAATGGTCACAACATGATTAAAGTAATTAAGTGCAGATTGCATAGTCAACAAAAAACCAATAAATTCTGTTAATGAAATCGTTGTATTCAAGAAATCTTCTGGCACATTGATTGTTCTACACCAAAGTGATGTTTCAAAAGCAATTACAGTAGTCAGTTCTTTATTTTCCTGTCTCACATTAATTTAAAGCAATGTGCTGAAAGTAAATCAGTAGCTTTGTAATTTCTTAATGCTGTTGTCAGTGGTTAAAAGGCAACATATGCTCCTCATCATAAGGAGTTCAATCACTAGCTCTTTAGCAGCAGCAAAGAGTAAAACTTTGAAGGCTTTTCTCTCACGAAGGATATTTTTAACAAAACACAGATTTACCAGCGGGAGCTGGAGGCACAGATACCAGAAGATAGACAGAAAAATGGTTACCAGCAAGTTACTATTTGATTTTCCAGGCATTGTTCAGTAGGCTGTGTATCAAAGCACATCTAGGAGCTGACTGTATAATCTAGGGCACAGAAGACTGCAGCTCCCCTCCACAAGCACTGTGCAGTGCCATACACTCCTGTAACACAACTCTACAAGCCCATGCCCATTCCTGCACCAATATTTGCAACAAGTTATTAGGCAACAAACTGTAGAAGATCTCATGTCCCTATAAAACAAGAGGATTGCCAAACTCAGTACTGACATATCTAACTATATAAAGTCTTGGTCTTGGAAGACCACCACGTGAAGTAAAATAAAAGCAAGGAGGCATGGCCTAAAACTTGGTTTCTGTGACCTATGTATTATTTGCCAGAGTCAAGAAGATGCTGCTTTAGAAGACTAGAATAAAAATGAAAAGTGCAAAGGCAAAAGACCAGTCAGATGTTTTCCAATCCTTTTTAAAGTATTCTGTAATTATTTATTCCTTTCTGAGCCTAGTGATTTGGTTCTAATTTTAATTAAGAGTTTCTCTTTGTTTTTAGCTGAGAACTTAGGTCAGGAGGTGCTAGGGTCAGAGGCTAACAGAATCTCCTTAGCATAAAACACCCCCAGTGAGGGGCTGGTCCCGCTATATGTTCATGGATCTACACAAAGAAGCAATTCAGATTTGGGACACATATTCTACTTTGACCCATATTCATAATTCTATGGGCAGAGGACAGATAGCACTGCTAGGAGGAGAAACGGCTAGAAGTGTTTCTTACTTCCTTAATAAAACCCTATTTACAAAGATTGTTTCCTTGAAAATAAACAACAGAGGATAGAGAATTTATTACTCAATGTTCACACCATCTCTTCAGCCTTTGAATTACCTGAAAAGCTGCCAGCTTTTCTACAAAATCAGAGTGTACTCTCTCTGTGCTAGTTTCTTTGGATATGTTCTTGGTTTTTCCAGTAACAAACATGTACCTCTCCAGCAATGTATTCTGAGCCATTTGCTACAACTTTAGCTGTAACTCTGGCAGATTTCCAGGACTATCTATTCTGCAAGTTTCAAAGCAACTCAGAATCAGCAGGCAACATGAAAAGTTCTCAGCCCCTCCTTGGGCTCACACATTGGCTGCAAACAGTTATACAAATGTAAACACAATAGCAATTTTTTCCAGTGTGCTTCTGGAGCATGCTTTCCATTAGAATTGTGTTTGTTAAGCAGTGGCTGCTCTGCAATGTGAGCCATTGCACAGCAAGGGTGAACAACAGGGAGATTGACTTCCAAACTGAACCCCCAGAGCAAAGCAAAGTGATCTAAAGTAAAGACCTAGTGAAGATGCACTGTGTTTTTGTCTCATCAGGGATTTAAATACTTATACCACGTTTTCTTGCTGGAGTTGAGACTGTATCTGTATTTTTACTTGAATATTCAAATATGAAAATCACAAAAGCCATGGGCTGCCCTTTAATCCACAGATCAGACAGTTTAGAGTCTTTTCTGGGGATAGTCCTGCAGAGAAATCTCCAAGATTACCATGTGCTTAAGTCAGGGACATCCTCACTGCACAAAGGGAGCAGATCATGGCAACAACTAGTGGAAGATGGGATTTAAAAATCGGGATATAGGCAAATCTAGCTAAAATTATATCTTTCCACAATAATTTTTACCCTACTTTAATTGAAGTACAATGTTTCATCCTCTTTTCTGAGCACAGCTTCACATTTCTAGGCACTTGTGAAACTCCTGTCAACTCCTGCAAAACACCAAGATTCAATTTTTAAAATATATGACAGATGAAATAATGATTTACTTTTATGACATGGACCAAAACAAGAAGTAGAACAGCAGCAAAGTACACATCTGAGATTTCAAAGACCTGGTGATATTTACTGTAAGCTTTGTGGATGTTTTGTCTGACTAATTGTTAGCAATGAAACTACACATACATGCTTTACATCTCACAAGATACATTACTAAATGAGAAACATTTTACATCATTAAATCAAATACTCCACAGTTCATTTCCTACTCTTAGAGCATGGATAAATTGGTAACAAACCTTTCTGCTTAAAAACACAACTTAAATAAACCTTTAAGCCATTTCCAACCCTTAACTATATTATGACTTTACACTTGAAATTCTTGTTAGTTCTACTCAATTACTGAATTTCTAAATTCCTGGCATTGTATTTACTATGGTCAGGATAAAAATCCTTTATCAGTGGGAATTAAAACACTCTGCCACCTAATATAATATACATTAAAATGAAGATCTCCCAAACACAAACAAACAGTCAGATCCTATCATCACCTCCAACTGTACTGTGTTTTTATGTTGTGGGAAAGGTACTTCTATTTCTGTCAGCATATACCAACATGTGGTTTTCTGCAGTGCAATCTCTTGGTGTTGTTTCTCTTTTGCGCAATGAAATTATTCTTCTTTTTCCTGGATATCTAAAGACAAGGAGTTTCTATATAATCTTAAGGAATAGATCACCCAATCTATTTTAAAATTAAGCATATTCATCTCTGTTTCTAACAACCACCTGAGTTTTAGCTAATTTCACAGTTAATGTAATAAATTAAAGTGAAAGTTAGATCCTGTCTGAAATGACTTCTTGGGTTACTCTGAAAAGTCTTCTTGAATTACTTTGATTGTATTCAGTTTTCTCAGAGCCTTTTTATCATGCACCTCACATGCTGAGAATTTTCTCCCTCACTAGTTAAATTTGATCCCAAAAATCTCAATTCACAAAAGATGGCAGCCAGAGCTGCAAGACTGAGACATAAAAAAAACATTTCTTGAATAGAGCAGGTCATAGTAAACATTATTTTTTACTGATTTTTTAATTGCCTTCAGGCACAAGTACACAGATTTGACAAAGAGATGCTGGATTGCCAATCCACCCTTTCTCTGCAAGAACACACACAGATTCATGTTCATTTTTGCAGGTGCAGTACTGTAAGTTTCGACCAAATGAATACTGTTTTCATTCTTTTCAACAACAAAATAAGGTTCTTCTAATATTGTTCTGCCTATGATAAACTTAAAAATCAAAGTAATTGACTATCATCAATAAAGTTCAAGTTTCTTGAAGCTTTTTCTAAAAACAGATGTTACATTATCAGTGTATCTTTTAAGAATTAAACAATGAAGATTTCGAATAGCTTAGAAAACTCCTTATTTCATCAAGGCTGCAGCTTCTGTTCTAAAAGTTAATCCCCCTAATACAAGTTGTTATGATTTTCTGTTCTAAATGTGATTGTTCAGTAAAAAGACAATCTGATTGCAGTGTATTTTTAATCTCTAAACAAAAGATCAGCACTGTAATGCAAATATTTTGGATGTAAAAGATAACCAGAATAAACCAATTTTACTCTTGGTGCTTAAAACCTACCCATTTGCTACTTCGTGCAGAAACTTCCCTTTTAAGTGACAGAAACATCTTTGTTCAGAACATTAATTCACAATAGCTGAGTTCCTGGAATTCAAAGAGACACTTCTAAAACTGCTGTCCAAGCTTTCACCACTTTAGTCTGAGCTTTATTTTACTGTAAACCACAGTAAATGAAAAAGTATTACTTGGAGGACACACACACACAGGGACACACACATAGAACGTCCTACATCTGAACTTGTGAGGAAGTTAACAATGAAACAGTTAAATGAGCTACTAATGAAAGAGTTAAAAGCAAGGACACAGATGATGACATAGATTTGTCATTTATGATTTTATAATGAAAACGGAGATAGGGTCTTGATTCTCTGGCCCTGCTACAAGTGACACTCCCCTTCTTGGTTTATGCAATAAGGGAGCGAACAATATTAAAGCTTCGCCCATGCTAGGCTGCGAGCCTGAGGTCATACAACTGTACTGAATCCACACATTTGCCCTTAAAATCTGCTGCAAACAAGGAGAAGATGCCAATCATCAGTGAGTTACTCCCTTCATACAGCAGAGCTAATATATAAAGGTGAGGAGTTTGTGACCTTCAACATTTGTTTTGAAAACACCCAAAACTTCTGTGAATCACAGTCACATGAAGGCTGTTTTAAGCACAGTACCATTTCTGGCACACTCAGTCTCCCAACCAACAATAGTTCTAGTTTTGGCTTTTCTCACTCCTGAGTTTCTCAGAGCATTGCTGTATTAAGCAGTCAAACCAAACAAGTGACACTCAACTGTAAAATAGCATTTCACGTCTGTTTGCATCCGTGATGCAAAACAAGACTTGTCTGGACTCCATGGCCAATACAAAACATTGTCAAAACAGCTTGGAGTTTTCCTGGCTGCAAGGCAGCGGGCTTAAAAACCTAACAGCTTAACAAAGAAACTCTGTATTTTCTCACATAATTGCACTTTTTTTAGTATTGCTAATTTGCCTTCTCGTCACAGGAAAAAAAGTCTTTTTCATGTTTGCCCCAAGTAAATCGCAGTAACTAAATAAAATCACCCATTTTAAACTGTTTTGCACACCACACACACCCATCAAAGCAAGAGCTGAATGTGAATTAATCCAATGCTGCATTAGCAGAAAAACTACCCCAGATGTTCTTAGGGCACATGACACAATAAACACTATGTCTGGATACCTGTCTACTATCAGAGGTATTTGGAAGCATTCTGGAACAGAAGTGAAGACAGTGCTGAAATAGCACAAATAAACAATTTCATCTTGATTACTATAGTTTTTATAGTTTGTGTATCTAAAATCATAATCTATGATTTCTTTTTATATATTCAGCTTTCCTAGATAATGAATTCAATGGTAAAAAATATCCTATTAGTATACCACAAGTTTAATTAAAAAGCTAACTCTGTAAATCATGGTTATGAGGGAAAGAAAATACTTAACTACAGAGAAGTGGCAACTTGTGAAACATGGTCAATTTCCAAACTAATTTTGTCCTTTCCATACATTGTGCAGTCACCAGTGGAAAATTCCTCCTCTTTGTGAAGTTATAAGGCTATAAATCAAACAAAATAGGAAACATCTCCTCAAATTCTCAACAAAGAGGGTACAGCTGCAATAATAGTATTGCAGAATGAGAGGCTTGCTATATTCATTTTACAAACACCTTATTAAGTCTTCATTCTAATTGTGGTTTATTGTGCAATAATAAAGTATAGTTGTAGTTGGCAGCTCCCAAGTTTAACTTGAGAATTATTCGGTATATTGTAGCATTGTTTACATTTAATTTTAGATTAGCTAAGATTGGTTGTGTCACCCTAGTCTCAGGTCAAATAACAGACCTTTTACCATATTGTGTGATTCAAAGTAAAGTACCATCTGAGCTAAAATAAGGAAACTGAAAAGGAAAGAGGAAGCAGGTTCAGGCACACTCCAACACGACTGATTGTAATAAATCAGCTCAGCAGAAAAGTAAAAGAATATTCTTCATAAGATACAGGCAGGATGTTTGTCCAGTTTGACCAAAGGATGCTCTGTTACTGCATGAGCACTTTTACCCCTTATGCAATTTAATTCTTACTTTGAATGTGGTTATACTTGGAAAAGGCAGATGGTTACATCTTTTCCACCAGTGCTTGAAACTAAAGATCAAAGACCAAATGACAGGCTTTTGTCATTTGAAACCTATCCCAGGAATCATCAGTGTTCAGCTGCCACACAAGGAGAACAAAGTCTCACCCCAGAGCCAAACCAAGATTTCCTAGTGACTTAACGGGGGAAAAGAATGAACATTTAGTACCACAGAGATTTCACCTGCAATGGAGAATAAACACATGAAAAACACTTCAGTAAAAGGAGAGGAGAGAGAGAGACCAGCTACAACAGAACTCTCACGGCCAAGACTTTACTTACTTCTCTTACAGTGTCCTTTATCTCATAAAAGAGAAGTGCTGGGGGGTATTCTACTTGGGAGGGGTTTTCCTTTTTCTTAAACACCAAAGTTTATCCTTTTAGACATTAGGACACAGCAGTGGCAGGTAAAACTATGGCTCTTCTTGGTGAAATTGTGAAGGTGAAGATGGCTTAGACAGGAATCCTCCCTGCATTGGACTATCCTGAGCCCTGAGCTAAATCACCATTTGTTTCATGCAAACTCTTGCTTCTCCATGTTGTGATTTAGATTCGGCATGTTGTCTTTATGGGGAGGATTTTATCAGTGCTGTAAACCTCTACAAAATAGGTGCATATTTTATACTCAGAAGATTGCCACTTCCAGGCTAGATATACAAAATAAATGCATGCAGAAAACTGTTGGATATGTCAATCAGGGAAGGCTAGTGCATATGGGTGTTTACTGTTTCAAAATGTAACCTTCTTCCTTTGATTCCCTTAATTCCATGGAGAAATAAGTTTCAGTTGAAATACAGTATATTCAAGAGTTTCACTAATAAGCTTTCCCAAATGGTTTCTATAAGCAATAGTCATGTGAAATTCACTCAATAGAGTTCAAACTCTAAACTGAGCATTTTCTTTTCCCTGACATATACTCCTAGGCTCTTTAGATGTTTGCAATATGTTTGTGGGTGGAGGGGTTATTAATGAAAAGTTAGCCATGTGCTGGAAAAATTGAGGTATTGAAGCTATCAGGCTCAAAAATTGAACTAGATGTCATAAAGTCCATCTCTTTTTATCAGCATCTATTAAAATAACATTTATTTAAATCATGTAGTAGTGGCTTAACAAGATGAAATAAATTAATGTCAAATCAGAGCCAAACTCTGCTGGAAGCATTCCAAGCACACTGTTTGGACATGCATATAAAGAGTCCCCTTTGTACTGTGTGCAGGAGGAGTCCATTACTAAGATGACTTCTGTAACACTGGCCTTACCTACAGCTTATTTAAATCAGTAGAAATCTCTTTATTGACATCTTGGGCTTTGGATTAGCCCTATATGTATTTCTGTTTGCTTGGCAAACACTCCAGTTTCTCCCTGCCTTACCAAACATGTGGTAGTTACTAAAGGACATTACTACACTCAATGTAAAGAAATACTCCAACTTTTTCCAGATGCCCAATTAATATACTAGATATTTTCCTTTACCCCAAGTAATTGGGATGAATTTAATCTGTAGTTAAACCTGCAAAGCTACATGTGGAGCTATTATTTAACTTAACATGAGGCACATGCAATACACTTGTCAACTGCGGTGCCAAGTTATGAGAGTATCTTTCAGGTCAAATAGTAGAGACTGATTACTTGGTGCCAAAAGAACTAGTGGTAAAATATCAAATGGTAAAAAAGGAAACAACATCATACCTAGATATTTCAAGATTTAACTCTGCTGACAAACTGTATTCTTGCAAATCAGAGGACAAAGCCTTGGCTTTTATTTGAATGGAAACACAAAATAGCAAGTTTGGACACTCTTCACATAGAAATTTGTTCTATATTTTCACGTCTTTGGGCTAACTAATGTGGAAAAGGTGCTGCCTTTATTATATTTCTCAGGAATAGTTGGTTTTGAAACAGTAGAAGAAATAATATTTCAGTAGGAAGGTCACATCTAACTAGCACTATCAAATCCAAAACAGAGGGCCTGTTTTGCTATTACAAGGCAGAGTCAACAATCAAAAGGCAGGAAGGTAATTAAAGATTTGGCTTAAGACCAGACCTGCAGCAGTTTTAGGACACTCAAGGTATTGTTTTCTTAAGACTCTGTTAAATGAAGATACACACATACAACCAAGAGTTCCAAACTGAGCTAAACTATTTAACAATCCTGTTATGTCTTGACACCAAGGTATCTAAGTGAAGAAGCCACAGTTTCATAGCTTCTCCCATCTCCCTGGGAACCTGCTTCAATTCATCTGGAAGGGTTCACCAAGGTCTTCCTTCAGTGTCTATTCCGGAGTGGGGGAACTGGGCTGATCCATGCACCAATTATTCTGCATTGCAGCAGATTAAGTGAATATTCAGGAGAATATCTTATGAGGACTTAATGCAACCTGAACCAGTGCTAATGCCTGCTGGGTCCTCCCTGTCTGCTACTTCACAGGCAGAGTGAGCTCAGTCAGTGTGGCAGTATTGCTTGCAACAAGGCAGGAAAAGTTAGAGGTGGGAACACAAAAGCAAAGTGGAAATAGCACCAGAAAATGTTCTTTCATACAGACTCTTAGAATTTGCCATTAGCATCTCTTTTCCTACTTCTGCTGTCTGCCACCACCCTCAGCACAAAGAAGCCAAACAAAATTCTTCCATCCTTGGGATAGTTCTGTGGAGTTTGCAGAAAGGTGAAAGATTTATCTTTGCTCCCTACTGTGACTTCTTCACAGAAAGAGGTAATCAAACATGGGATTTAAAAGTTGTCAAGAAAAAGAAGGTAACAAGAGGTGTAGCATTGGTCAGAGAGGAGGGAAAGATATGACAGGCAAAGCCAAACCAACCAATCAAACCTACTGGCAAATGAAAAACAGGAATACAAAGAGATGAGAGTGAAAATAAACAAGCAACAGGAAGTGAAAGCCAAGACAAATATAGGAGACTAGTCAATTAAGAAAACTGGGTAAGAGTAAATAAAAGAAGCAAACAGAAGCATGCATAGGAAGAGAAAAACAAATGGCACAGATGTGAACAAAGTACCACAGGTCTAGAGATGAGAGAGAGGAATCTCTTCCATGCTCACTGGTAAAGCCCAGTTTTTAAATACAAAGTACATAATATGTGCAATCTAAATATCTAAATTTGAGCCCTAAACTAGTAAAAATAACTTCATATACTTCAAAAACAACTGCTTTAAACCAGAAGAATAGTTATTTTCCACATAAAACTAAAGTAAAGATTCTTCAGTTACTGCATTTTCCTCATCTGTTTTTTTCATGCACTTTTTTTTCCAGGCAAAAATAAATAGTCTCTCTTGCTGTTCTGCTGCAATATGCTACATCTTCAAAACTGTCAAAATGAAACAGTTAAAATTACCTAGTACTGGAAAAGATACGTCAGAATATACAAAAGTGGTGTCAGGGGGAAAAAAGGCAAGAAAAGAGAGAGTAAGGATTTTAAGTTTGTTTATTTCTAATTTAATTTGTTTAAAGTATTGTTACTTACTAAAGTAGGAAATCCATGTAATATTTTTGGAAGAGAAGACATTATGTTGATATTGATGAAGGAACAAATCCAGTCAGAGAAAAAGAACAAAATCAAACTCAAGTAAAAATATCAACTTATTTTGTTTGAAAACTGTTTCCAAATTAATTTCTTATCACATTGCCCTCTTTCAACTAATCTGTGCATAGGGAAACCTGCCTCATCTCTCACAGAAACCAACAGCAACAGTTTGTCAGTTATGCTACATTCCTGAAGGTGTTTTCACCTCTGAGTGACTCTTTTAATCAAAGGATTCCATTAGATTATCTGCACAGGTTGGATTTTAGTTAACTACACATTTCATAGCTCATGTAATAAATTTTAGCACTCCTTCCTCCAGATAGCTAGGTAGGGAGCAATGCCAGGTAATGCCAGGACAACTCTTACAAAAAATGGTTTTGTTTTGAATCTCCATCTGTAGTGCTGATGTGCCAATACGGAATCAGCTTCTCCTAATGGCAATTAGGAGACAATGTCTGCTTCCAAGTGTTCACAGCCTGACAGAGAACAAGGGAGTTCTAGTGCCAGCCAGCAAATACTGAGAATATCAACATTAATGCCAAGAAAGATACTGCTCTCTACTGGCTCGTCTAGATAAGAACAGAGTGTGTTTTTCCCTTTCAGATTTCTCAAAGTAACAAATTACTTTTCAACAGATAAACCACAGTTTTGAACTACAAAACAAATACCCAAAAAACAGTAGAGACACATTTGTTAACAAAGAAGTTGATTAGATGAAGCACACAAACTGGTATGCTTTCCAAAAGAAAATGAAGTGAGAAAAATGCCAAATATCTCCAAAGTAATTCTTCTTCTTTATCTCCAAGCCTTATAAAGGGAAAATTAAAAGAAAAACAAATAAACAAACTAGCTAGGGTATAACAACTCTGACTGCTGGGAGTAAGGATACTGAAATTCTTAGCAATAGAGAGAATTATTCTACTACTTTTAAATCTGGCAGCTAGAGCTACATGTAACACTGCACTCCCCTGCCTAATTTCAACCAAGATCTGAAAGTGGAAACCTGGTCTAGTGCCACAGCACATTAGTTCTGATTCCACTGTATTTCAGAGACACTGGATAGAACAGCAACAACAATTTCATGGACTTGAGAGTTTGCAAAACCTAACAAGATTCCAGCACATCAAAACAATCTCCTATAGGGGCTAGTCTAGCCAGGGAAATGCAAAACAAGCTGGAATGTCCATCTTAAACCTAACTGCTATTCTCTTCTAACTTCCCACAAGGTCACTTGCTGAGAGATAAATGGGTCATTTTGTGGTTGAGTTTAAACCATTTCCAAAGGCACTGGCATTCAACCACATGAAAATGCTTGTACTTAATCACTGCTAAGAAGCTAGTATGAAAATCAGGCTTTCATTAAGAGTTTTGTGCCATTCCCTTACATAGAGTCTACATTGATTTAAAATTTGGAACAAATTAGAATTTCTGAACATCTACCCAAACCAGGCTTGAGAAATTTTAGATATCTGGCTTGGAAACACCTCCTAGTTCTGCAGCTTTAAGGGCTGATTTCTTTCCCCGTCTGCACAGCCAGGAGGGTGGATTTTTCTCTTTGTTTCAGATCTGTTTCTGACTGTAAATCTTTTGGAATTTGGCAAAAACTCTGATCTACGAACTCTGGGCTAAACTTTCACTGCCATCCAGAAGGTGGGTTTATATCTTTGCATTAAATTTACACTGTCAAATAATTCAAAGCCCTAAAATCATGAACATTCAATTCTAAACTGTGCTTTACACTAACAGTTTAGTTACCTGGAGATAGGTTTTCCAATTTTAAACTATGCTTTATATCAACAGTTTAATTACCTGAAGGTATGTTTTCCATAGAAAAACCAGAACTGTTCTTTATTTGCTATCTTCAGTGGTATGCAGCTGAAAGGATTTGTGTATCAGTGTGATAGCAGATACTTCTATTAGAGTGTGTTTTGGACATACACACAGGCTACCAAAACCACAACAGTTGAGCAGGTTTTTTCAAGCTGCAAAGTAGAACTGGGATAAGGAATGGCTGGACATCGGATNTATCAGTGTGATAGCAGATACTTCTATTAGAGTGTGTTTTGGACATACACACAGGCTACCAAAACCACGTGGCCATCGAAACAGAAGCTACAGAACAGGTTTGCAGGAGAATGGCAGGAAGAATCTGCTCTCTACACTTCTGTGAAAGGAGAGATACATTCAAATTCTTGTTGCTTGGTTGAATATGCAGTTTAATATGCTGCTGTAAAATTCCATTATCAATGAAGATGTCACAGCTAATCGTATCCCCACTCCCTCTGGCAAGAAATCAGGTAACAAATGCAATTAAGAGTTCCAGGATCCTGCCTTTTCCCAGCTCTACACATATCTTCTTCAGCTTAAGGTAGAACAATTGCAGGAAATGGTGGAATTATAGCCTTTTTTTTTTTTCCTAGAAGGGGACTTTGAAACTTAGAAAAGAAATCCTATCAGTGCTCTACTTACACAACCATGAATTGGAGGAAACTGGCTACATCAAGTGGATTTAAGCTGACTGACATGACATCGGGCTAGATTGTCACTTCCTAAAAGGGATGGGCAAATACCCTCCCCGGATGCACCTTCCTCTAACATTTCCTGTGCTTTTCCCTATTAACCCACTCCCAGTATTCCACAGAAAAGTCTGCTATGCCAACACTAAAAAAAGCACTCCAAAGTCCTGTTCCTCTCAAACCCTTTCAATTGTAAGAGCTAACAGCTCTTGCATTCAAATACTATATATAAAGACAGGCAGAACAGACTTGGAAGGGAGATAAATAAGACATCCACCATGAAAATCAGCTGAACTCCTGACAAGCTCACTGCCTAATGTTACAAAAACACCACTGAAATCCCCAGTGTGGGGCCCAACACAGCCCCTCAGCTTCACAAATCATCTATAACTGGAAGCTCATTAAGCACTAAAGACATGAGGGGAAAATACTGTATTTTATTGAAGCCATTACTTCCTATGGAAAATTAATGATTGCCAAGATCTTAAGAGACAGCTGAAATCTTAGCAAGAGAACTTTGAGATAAGGAAGAGAGAAGCGCAAGGCATTTCCTGGGGATTAATGACTGGCTGGTGAGAGCTGATGGCACCTGGCTGAGCTTCAGACTCTGAATCCCAACTGATCTCTAAGTCCCAGGAAATGTCTTGAACTTCAGTTATTATTGCTATTGTAATATGCCAATTAAATTTGTACCCACACTCATGCATACCAGGCTAGGGTGTTTTAACAGGGGACTTGCTGTCTCAGTTGGCATTCTCCAGGACATTGCTGCAGAATTAGAGCTCTGTAAATTAGCCAGCTTGAATCATTTCTCAACATGCCATTCATCTTATAATAGATTACATATGGTATTGCCACTTGCCAGGCTGCAGCACAGACATTTTGCATCTATTTCTACACATCTTCCTGTTTTAAATGTCTGCTCAGAGAAATAAAATCTCTGGGTCAAAACTAGATTTCCTCCTTTAATCATATTCAGTCAGACATACCAGTTCTGAATTTAGCATGGAAGTTTAGCTGCATGTGTTCTACCACACAAATAGTAGTTTTAAATAAATATACAAATTTTTTTAAACTTATGCTAGTCCAGAATAAGATTTAACATTTCTAGTCTGAATATTTTGCCTTTCCAAACTATAGCGACTGACCCACAATAAACAATCAGAGCCTATCTTGGACTCGTATATCCTAAATATGACTAAGTGCACCCTAATTTAATGTCAGATGACTTCAAATCCAGAAGCAAAAGCTAACTAGCTCTCTTGAGTTGTCCCAGGCTCAGTGCTATGCTGATTTGGCTTTGGGAACCTCAGTGTTGCACAGATTACAGCATACCTATGCCTCTGCACTGAAGGTCACCAGTGAGACATGGAGGAAGAAAGGACACAGCCTTCCAGTGTTGTGACTTTGATATAAGCACCCTAAATGAAGCAGAATAAAGCAAGTTGCTTCCTTAAATCTATACAGAAATGTTCTTCTTGAAACAGCAATAGATAAAGACAGAACAGTAGACCACCACCTCATCAATAAACTTGAGGGAGTCAACAGCAACACTCCTCTAAAGCTTTAATATAGCTCAGTCTTACTCTGCACAAAGTGACTATTGGACTACCACAGTTTTATTTGCTGCAGGCAATTATCAGGTGAGTACAGTTTAGTTATTAATGTTGTGAGGGTTTTAAAATCACAAAAGCATTGGCAAATTTAGCCTATTTAGAAATAAAGTCACTTTGTATTTTAGCAGTACTTTTTCATTCCAGTCTCAGGATGCACTCTCATACCCAGAATATCCCAGAGGAAATCTAATTTTCATGCTCATCCTAAAGAATTTGAGGCTGAGATGCAGAGGTTAAGTCTCAGGCAAGGCCACACATTAAGTTAGCAGAAGAACAGGGAACAGAGGTCAGTAGTTCTGATTTTTCAGTCCCCTCAGCCTCAACACACAGCTCCTTGAGAACAGCTAGTTCCACAGGAATTCTCTCAACAGCAACCCATCATAAATTGCCTGTAAAATAAGATTCACAATCTACTGGGTCATTATTAATAAACAACAGGCAGCTGAAAAATTACCACAACAGGAAGACACTTTTGAGAGTTTATGGTTATGTTTAAAGACAAAGTTAATGACATAGTTAATACTGAAATCATATCAATAATCCAGCTATTTTTTTCTCCTCCTTAATTTTTCACATTAAACACACACAAGAGGGCTCTACTGTGGAACTCCTAACACCTGTACTCCTGCAGAGATAAGAGGCATCAGCTACTCATCATCTTCTATATGGGTAGCACATTACTCTTCAAGACCATTAACAGTGTTAAGGCATCTGCAAAACATGGCTACAGCTACATACCACTTCCCAAAATTCAGGCTGTTACTTTCATCCAGTGAACTGCTTTATTTCCCCCTTTTAGCTAGAGCTTCATAACCACACATGTGTAACTCTTGCACCAGGTGTGGCCTTGAATACTAAAGAAACATCTGCAGACAAGATTTGTCTCCTTTTATGCCATGAGGAATGAAGTGAAATTTTGCCTTTTTTCACTCATGAGGAGAGCTCTGGGACTAATTCAATTGCAGATTTTTCCTTTTTCTCCTGCCTAACACAGATCCTGTTCTAATCTAATGACTAATGCTAGGGCCATAAAAGGAACAAGTTTATCCAGCAGGAACAAAACCCCAGGATGAAATAAAGGAGCTATTCTGTCAGTGCTAAGTAACTAAGGATTCAATAAAAAAAAAAGAGAATAATCATATTAGAATCAGTTACTTCATACACAGTAGTACTGTTTTATTTCTGTCCTACCACACAGTATTAGTTTTGTATGTGTTAAAAAGTATCTGAATGGCAATTCCATATGAATTTTGTTTGCCAAGCTCTTGATCTGCTAATATCTAATATAAATTACAGAAACCTTAAAACACCATTTTCTTCCATGAAGTTTGAAGACAATTATTAGATATGAGAAAGTTAAAGAAAAAATATGAAAATTGAAGGATATCAGAAACAAAATTTTATGGCATTGCATTCTTTGTCTCCTCTTCATCAACAAGCAATCACACCAAATTTCGTTGGGAATATTTGGGTCCAGATTTGCCTTATCTCAGTGGGAAACTCAAACCAGATCCAAACTAAAAAGAAACTAAGAATCAGAGACAGAGTATTATTGTTTTGGATGGATTTGTCCAGCATGTTTTCCCACTCCCTCAAGTTTAAAGAGATAGAAGATATTTTGCTGCCAGAAACAGCAACTACCAACCCACAAGACTAATGAAGTGCACTTTACAAAGCAGGTGATGGTTATTGCCTGCAGTGTGCTTAGCTATTGGAGAATGGAAATCCAGATAAAGTGGCGCCTACACAGTCTAAGTAGTAAAGGATGGAGAGAGCTATCTTGGAGAAGAGCTGGGTGGGATTAGAACACATTTGTTTTCTGCTTCATCATTAAGTCGTAGCACAATCATTACTGCCAATAAATTCTTGGACCACAGTGTTCAATACTAGAGCACTATGCTCTCTGTAAACACTAGGAAGAGCACATACAAATACTTGTGCCGAAAGAAGCCACTAAACTACTATTAAAAGGGCAGTTTACCCAGAAATGTCCCCAGATACAGACATTTATCACCTGGGTGGTGATTACTGGATTCTACATGGAAACTATCAGCGTGAAAACCTCTGAAACAACAACTGAAGGTAACTCTGTACACGCTAACATCCAAGAAGGTTCTGAGTCACCAGGATTTCTATTTAAGGATTCACTGAGAGTACTATAGAGCGTTCCCCATTATTCAGTGAAACTAATAAAGAACAAAGAGAGTTGCTCTCGTGTGCATTTTACATTGTAACCACATCCTCTGCCATTCAAGAACAACAGCCTAATGCTCCACAATTTGTTTTCATGTAGCTCTTCCAAACTCCCAGGAATTATGTTTTCCTCAGTTAGATAAATCTCACTTCAGAGTTCAGTTACTCAATTTAATCTTCACACTGGAGGAGAAAGTTAATCCATTTTATGGGGCTTGCAAGCAGCTGTTTAACAAAGCCACCAACAGCTACCTTTTATGAGGGGATATAAATAGACAGAGTGGATTCTATTTCTAAGCCTCCAGTTCTGAGCCAACCTTCCTTCCAATTCCCTCTGCCAGCCTCAGAAACGACACACAAAGAACTAAATGAACAAGAGACAAAAGTTGACCTCCAGCAGCTGGGGGAAATTGGGATGCAGGTCTAAAGCTGAATGCCAGAGCTTTGGGAATTTTTATTTTTTAAATCTGATTCATCTCTTTCAGGTTGAGCATGCTTTACAGAATAGGGAAGACTGTCAGTTAACAACCCATAATAGAGCTATGGATTTTCAATACTAACAGGGAACTCTGGTTATTCACTCACATTTATGCCAAAGCATGGCAACCACATGATGATGGCCTCAATGCCAGTGGAGGTTTAGATTGGACATTAGGAAAATTTTCTTCACTGAAATGGTGGTTAAGCATTGGTCCAGGCTCCCTAGGGCAGTGGGGGAGGCATCAGCCCTGAAGGGGTTCAAAAACCAGGCAGATGTGGTGCTCAGGGGCATGGTTCAGTGGTGACTTGGCAGTGTTAGGTTAACAGTCGGACTCACTGATCTTAGAGGTCTTTTCCAACCTTAATTATTCTATGATTCTGTGAATATATTTTATGGTTTTTTTTCTGAAATCCAACATTAAGGCATGAAATTGCATTGATTTCAGTGTAAATTGGGATATTAAGTCAGAACAAAACAATATCTGAATCAGTGCTGTAACTGATACCTTAACACCGAATATTTTAAATACTGTTAATGAAAAATAAAGCATTCATTTTCCTGATCAGACTATTCTTCAGCACAGTGAAGTAGCATCAAGTGAAAAAGAAAACCAAACCCGAAATAGTAAACCACATAACAACAATACTTACAGACTAAAAGAACCAGTATGTTTCTAAAGCAAGACTTGTATACTATGCTATGAACACCAGGTTGTGTACCTTTCCTAAAGAAAACAAAACCAAACCAACAATGATAAATAAATAATAATAAATAACATAAATAACAAATAAATAAACAATGAACTATAAAATGACTGAAAAAGCAGTTAGGACTAAACAGAAGGGAAAAAATAAGACCCTGTGTATCAGTAAATAATTTTTGCAAGAAAGAAGTTACATGACTTTTTTTGATTCTGTGGGAAAGAGATGAGCCACATTCTAACCAGAAGGAGATAACCTCACTCTTCTCACAAGCCTGAAGGTCTGAAGAAACTAGCTCTCTCTTTATATTTTTCTCCATTTGTTACTAACTGCAGTGCTCTGAACAGCTGATGTTGTCTGAATCCAAAAGGCAGCCACGTCAGCAGGAGATGAACTGCAGTACCCCCAGTTATGTCACTATTCTGCATGGCTTTTATCACTGGGCGTGAACAGCAACTTTCAGGCGTGTGAAACTCAGAATTGGAGGTATTGCTCAGACTATCATGGTAACAGAAATCCCTCCTGTTTAAAAAGTAATTTATACATGGAGATTATTGTCCCCTCCCCTTTTTTTCTGTTAGGAAAATGCAGTGCATAAAATCAGTTATTATTGTAAAAGAATTCTTTTGTTGCTTCCTTGCTAAAGCCAGAAGTCTTCTATCATGTTGCTCGTTTTATATTCAGGGAAATTGTACATAATGAAGTCACCTTGATTTTTTTTTACTATTGCAATTCTGAAGCCATGCTACAGTCCAATGAGAAGATAGTTTTCAAATCTATACCTTTCTGCAATTATTCATAATTTTACTGGAAATAAGTATTGTAAATTTAAGCTTGAACAACAGATATCCATGTTTCAAGATGATTATTCAGTTTTCACAAAACTAGTATCTGAGAATTCTATTTTTGAGATGGAATAGGCTCTATAGTATGCAGACAGCAGAACTAGGCTGTCCTTGGGCAACCTTAGCACTTCTCAAGGATTTGAATTACAATCTCTGTGTCAATGATTCCCAGATTTCTTTCTTCCTCACTCACTTCCCTTTTGTTCACACTTGTAATTCAAACTGCTGCTACAGAATCTTCTCCAGACCCCCTCTTGCCAAATGAAAATCATGCATGTTAAAATCAGCTCCTCTCCTCCCAACTCCTTCCCTCCCATTTTGCTGTGACTGTTAACAATTCCACCACTCTCCCTATCCCACAAGCCTTTCAGTACTAGTATCATTTTCAGGTCTTATTTAATGTTAATCCTACTGCCTTCCACATAATCTCTCTGCAGCAAAGGTTCAAAATAGACATCAAATAAACATCAAGTGCCACAGACCAACTGAACGAAAGGAGGATTTACCAGCCACTGAAGGCCTTACCTAAATGTGACAGCTAAGAAAATAGAAACTCTTACTCCAGCAAAACAAGTTGTCTTTGCTTGTTCATATCAAATGATTTCTATATATAGGTATAGAACTATGAAAATTATACAGAATGCACAATAATCATTAGCAAGTGAACAATACTTTGGGCATTTACTAAAAAAAAAAAATGCCATCTCTATTAAGCAAAGCTGCCTACTTTTATTGTGCTGTGAAAGTCTAGCACAATATCAGGTCTTACTCCCATTTCACAGCTTGGGGTGTGTTGTGCCTTTGTTAGAGAGCACATAAATAAACCAGCCACCATTACTAGACTGACTGAGTCACTTATTTATCTTAATTCTCTTTACTAGCCACGTAATTTTAATGTGTCCTTGCGCACAAGCTCTGATTACTAAATTTAGGGCTAACCTTGTAACATAATGAAGATGAAGAGTCCCTTCTTATAGCTAAGATTAGTTGGGTTTTTTTTTGTCTTTTGAATGTAAGAAAGAAACCATAGCAAAAAATCCAATAGGTTTAACATTCCAATTTAGAGCCCCTAGACTGCAGTGGCAGCTTCTTGAAGCAAACATTTTCATAGACAAGGATAACATGCACTCATAATGGAACAGGGTAAGCTAAAGCAATGACATCATATGCAGCATGAAAGATAAGGGGATTTAATCTTTGTTGTTACCTTTAGTTGATCTTAATTCAACACAAACATGTAAAATGCTTCCCTCTGTTGAGGTAACCAAAGTGATTCAACATGTTCTTTATTACTTAAGAAATTCCCCAAATCAGGCAAGTGTACTGTATATTCTGCATTATCATACTAAAGTACTAAATTGGAAAGAGAAACCCATTCTAGTTTTCACAAATGTGTAACATTTTTGATTACAAAAGACAGTCTTCTATGTATATTTCAAATTAAAAACAAATGTTGTCTTCAGCATCTTAAGCAAGTTGCTGAAGTAAGATGAACAGGGCTTGAAACTTAGCAGGATTTTCACTTAAAGTCAGAATTTGCTTGCATTGTCTAAACCTGCTGCTGTATTTTTTTCATGCAGCTGGACTGGTAGAGTTCAGAACCATAGCGTGAAGCAGAAGGCACTTTTATCCAAAAAAATCAAGAAATACAAACCCAAACTCACTGATCAGGAAAGTGATAAAGAAAACAAAAAAATCTCTATTACTATCTGGAGCTTACTGCATGCATGTCTCTGACAGTTACAGCTTATTTAGTTTCAGGTAAGAACCATTAAGCTTATGCTGTGTTTGGCAGAATTCTTAGATATTTTTATGTAGAGCCAGATGTTATTCACTGGCTGGCAAGAGGGCTGGAGTATGTTATAGATATTTAACATCTATCTAGTATAAATGGGCAAAATGTTGCCTAATCTTGGTCTTTCTCAACCACTGAGCAATATAATTCCCTCAGCACTGACTAAAAAAAAATATATAAATCCATAATAATATTTTCAACTTACAGGATATGATCACTACTGACTGATGGATGTGACTCGTGCATTTTGATTAAGAAAATAGTTTCCAGAAGTCCCAAGTCATGTAAAGCCAAAATTCCATGCAATATAGCACTTGGTTTGGGGTTGTGTGGGGTTTTATTTTTGGGGGGTGGAATTCTCAAGAGATTAAGTATTGTTTTCATTGTCTTTGAACTTATTTCCCAGTTAATGAATGTTTTCGTTGTCTGCTGGTTACATCTTTATAAGTACCATCTGAGTTTGTCATTTTGCTTGTTGTCTTCCCCTCTGTGACTCAATGATTTCTGTCTATCAGTTTAGCTCATAAACAGGGCAAGCAAGCAAGCACAGAGCCATATGGGAATGGAAGCACAACTAATTACTGACTTGTTTTAGTTTCAGACAAACTTGGACTTCATCCTAGTACTTTCTTCACATAAGCCATTATGTCACATGCTCAGGCAAAGTAAGGGATAAAGAAAATTCCATCAAGGTTAAGAAGTCAATACGTTTGCAGAACATGTACTTTCTAGAGCTTAGAAGTGCCTACTAACGAATTAGCTGCCCAGTTCCCCAGATTGTGCCACTGGTATTAATGCTTATCATTTCTACCAGAGAATTAATTTGAATAAAGCTTTCAGAGGTGATGGCAGAGCCAGTCCCATCCCAAGCCCGTTCACAGTCTCCCTTTTTCTGGAAGCAGGAAATGGTTTGAAGTAGAACACCCTCCATGTCAACACAGCCCTGGAACACAGGTCAGAAACCAGCCTCCTCTCAACAGAGAAAAGTCTTCCATCAGCCACAATTGCTCAGTCAGCAGATCCCTACATGGATTTTGCCACAGAGAAGATACAACTGACAACATACTAACCCATCCTACCAAAATAATAGGCTTTAAAACAATAGTAGCAGTCCCCCTGGAGGAAAGCCCTTAGTTTTAAAACTCCTTTGTATGCCTTTTCCTGGTGGTTCCTAAAGATTCATAAGCTACTTTTCTATTTATTTAGGGGGTTTTGTTTGGGAGGGGTTGTTGTTGGTGTAGGGTCTTTTCCTGCAATTTTTTTGTGTGTGTGTTTATTTTTTAAAAAGAGATCTCTTGCTTTTGGTTTCCCTGCAGGAGATTAGTACAGAAGTTAAACAAAAGCTTTAGGGAGTCTTTGTGCATATGAAGATCATTTAAAGAAAACACCAAAAAAATCCAAAGACAGAGCTGTGAGGAACATGAAGGCAGTGTACAAAAAAACACCCAAAACACATGAGATAGCACAAGACAAGTCAAAAAGAGAAAAAGTACCAGGAAGAAAATATACAAATGGAAATTTTTATGTGTGAGGAAAGACATGAGAAGATGAAGAGTCACAGGGAGTAATTACTTCTTTACTGCTTTGTTTCAATGGGAAGAGAATTTTGATTTTTACATGAAGCTCACTTACTCTTGGTTTGAGTTGTTAAATATTAGTTGCTTCTGCAGGACATTCATAAACTGACATGGTTTTAGAGCCTTGCTTTTATTAATCCCTCTCATGTAAATAATGGACATGTCATTAGAATGCATTTTCATTTATCTTATTTTCATGCTTCATATCCTAACATTGCTAACACTCTCTCTTCAGAGGTCCCATAACACTTGCTTAAACAACATATTGGCACATCATTTTCACAACACAGAGGCTGAGGCATAGAGACTGTATGGTGATGAGTACTATGTCTAGAACAAGTAGAAAACAAGCATTCCTCTACATTTCAGACTTGTTACTCTTTTATTCAAATCTCTTCAGGATTAGCACAAAGAAACAGCTCATCTTTCTCAACATGGCTCATCTGGACAAGCTTATGATTTCACTCAGCACAACAGCATCAACCTTAATAAAAAAAAAATTCAAATCCCTTCAAACTAAGTACATTACAAAATCAAGTTAAGGAAGAGAATAGCATTTGTGTAGAAACAAACAATTGAATACAATACTTGGCTTCTGTTCCCTTGCTAGATTTATTGAGAAGTTGGGAGCCAAAACTCCTTTTTCTTTTTTCTTCTTTGTTTTTGTTTTAATTTAATGCCAGTATCTAGAAAAAACATCTGGTTATTCTACACAATATTATAACTAAAATTGCCAGAGAACAGAACATCTTTTGCTGAGAGTACTGAATGTACCTCTCAAACTTCTCAGGTTTTATTTTGAAAATGATAAGGGCTATTTGCTGCTTTCTTTAATGTCTTTCCATAGAAAGACAATTCTTGTCAAGGATTCACTCTTTGGTCTAAGACACCTACTCTTACCACCTGCTCAGTGATACCAAAGACTCAGTTGTGTTTGAGGGATGTAATTGCTGTTAATTTATCTGGACTACATAGAAACATTAAATATCTAGTCTTTGAGAAACACTGAGATCTGAAAGGTGGTTTTAAGTGTGTTTTATTAGTGGCATATTTTAATATACATGTCAGAGCATAAGGATGAACAAGAAATGGGAAAACCCCATAATTCTTCATCCTGGCCTATCCTACAGGTTACACTCATCATCAGGAGCAGTCTACTTTTTAAGTGGCAGTTGAAGGCATCTGGAACATCATCCAAGATTTTTGTGTGTAACTCAATTCTTCCATGATTTTGTTATAAATTGTGGCAAATAAGTGACTCTCATACTGCTCAATAAAGCTTAAAATTCCACATGAATTTAAAAAAAAAAAAATCACAAGTATGGCCATATTTTGCTTTTTGTGGTTATGTCAACACAGACACAAACTGCAGATGCTATAACACAGAATTTGCAGCACAATTTTCAGAATTAGCATCAGACAAAAACAGGGAAGAGACCTAGATCACTTATTTATTTTGGCCATTTTTCAAAAACATTTTTATTATTTCAAAGAATTTTAATAATTTTTTTTTGTTTTTTCCTGACTCATTTTTTTCATATATTTAACTCTCCTTCCTCAGAATTCATTAAAAAAAAAAACAACAAAACATTGGCATTGGTTCTTTATAGGGCCTGAGTATAAGCAGTTTAATTCCTGTGATCCACTCTGCAGCTGGTATGCATCATTATAATACTACTGATTACACTGGAACTATGCCATTAACAGCCAACAAGTCCTTGAACTAAGAAAATTCAGAACAAGTGAGAAAGCCACCAGAATTCAGACAAATGTGTGAGAAAAGCTATACAAATAGTCACATTATATATATTGGCACTTTGCCAAAAAGTGTCCTGAAAACTTAGAAATATCTGAAAGTATGAGCTAGAGCAGGAGGCCCAATTTGCCTGAACAATTAAAACCACTATGTTTTATAATAAAGATCTGCAATATTACAAGGATAGCAAAAGCTTTCTGTCCTTCTAAGGTGTTGCTCCAATGTAGCACACACTGAAAAAGTGCAAATATTCCAATAAAGAGGAAACAGCAGCAAGCCAGACAATTACAAAGTCAAAAGAGCAGACAAGAAAATTCAAGTAGTTACTGTGTGTAGCAAGATATTTGGAAGAGAGTGTCCATTTACACACTACAATAACTTGGAATTCTTCTAAAGGCTAATACCTCTTGACAAATCTCACAAATAAAATAATTCTGATACCTGCTAGTTTGGGGCTGTGGCACAGTAAAGGTCCAACTTTCTTGTAACAATTCTTTCCATCTTGCATCTCGATACTACAAGTGTTTACCTGTAAATACAAAAGCAAGTGTTTAAAGATTTTAGGTCTGTTACCAGGAGAACTTTGAGAGCAATTTCTTCAATTCTCTCTTTTAAAGATCTACCAAAGCATTTGTGAGAGAAGCTATAAATTTCCTTAAGATACTACTTCAATAACTTTCTCATCTAGAAGAAAACTTGCAGCTGTTGTGTTTTGAAAAATTTTGGCAGGAATGTATTTGTATGTTGTGAATGATGTCACCATCTTGTGACAAGCTACAGAATGCTTTTGGCTGGGTCAGCTTTTGTCTAGGCCACAGTTATCTCCATTTATTTGAAACCTTTGATTAAAATGTGCATGCATGCAGACATAAAGCAATGAGAAGTAATTCCTTTGCTTTGTTTCATTTGAATAGTTAACTCATGGTACCAAACAATACAACATGTTCCTTCTCAATAGGAACATTTCATTAACACATGGTATCAGATAGATTCCCATGGAAGACAAGGATTCACCTTCACCCCTTGAGAAATATTCTCCCAGCACACATTGTATCTCAAATAATTCTTTTCTAATATGAGAATTTTGTTCTAAACAGGGCTGGTCCCATGAATCAGTTTTAGCAGTTAGCAAAGAAAGCAGTTGCCTAAGGCCTCAAATGGGACAGCAAAAATGACCATAAAAGCAGAGGCTGTGTGAGAAGCTCAGGGGAAAAAGATCATGCAGCTGTCAGGCATCCCTCCAAAAGGGCTGGGCATAAAGAAGAAGTGGAAGCACACAGAAGGAGAGGCTGAAGCTTGACCAGGCTGCCACCTCCACACAATTGAATTCTGCCATCCCCAGGCCTGAGGATTAAATAAGTTAATTCAATTTGTTTAATGAGCTGGAAAGCTGCTAACAAGCCCTGCTTTTAAATGTCTGGTCAGGAATACAGAAATCTTTCCAAAGCATTAAATCTACCACTTGCAGAGAAGAGGTAAGGTTCTCTTGGGGTAATGAGTAAGAGTGGTGAGGGACAGAAAAGGATGCAGCCCTGTCAGGAACCTTAGCAAAGCAAAGCATTTTTCATTGGAGCATGGTCTTCTCAGAAATGTTAATTGCCTTTCCTGTCTCCAAGGCACTCTCTGCCCTATTTGGGAGCAATCCAGGTGGGAGGCTGGAAAGCAGGTTTCCACTTACAAGGGTGTTGTTTATGAATTATTTTCGCAAAGTTCTGATTTGTTTTCTTGGAGGAGGTGATGAGGATTCTGCCTTGAGACTATTTTCTCCCTGAAAGATAAACATGAGGGGAAAAAATGAAGTGATTTGATGTTATTACTACGTTCAATATATCCCACAGTATTTTTCTCAGGCAAATTTTGCTTTCTACATTAACAATTTAAAGCTTTTCTCCTCATAAAGACATTTATGTTGGCTTTACAACTTGCTGAGGACACTGAGTGTATATGCTAATCATAGACTACTAACAGAAGCCTGGCTTCAGCTGTATTTCACTTATTCTATGAGCCTTGACAAATACAATTTTTGAAAGCAAAAACTACTGTAATAAAATGTCCTTAAATGCATTTCCTTCCCCTCCCCCCTTCTTCAGTGAGTGACATTTAGATAGTGTCGTTGACTCTCAGGAATTTCAGCAAATTACACTTCCCCAAGCAGAACATTAGATTTCTGTCTAACAGATTATGTTCCTCTCTTTGCATTATCTGTCATCCTCTAAAATGATAAATGTTCTTGAAGAATACACTTAATTATTTTTGACCTTCAAAGTTCCAGTTTTGTTTGTACTGCGAACTCTTTCAACTTGGCATAACAACAGGGAAAAAGCAGACTCCACTATGTCATTCAAAACTAATTACCAATACAAAAGGAAAGTAATAATATAGAACATATTTGCCATTCCAACAAAGACTAAACATCTTTGAAACCTTTCTCCCAAGAGAGTTAAAGCTATTGGTGTGGGCTCCGAGTGATGCAAACTCTAAATAAAATAAAGCTGAGATACCATTTTCCTTTCCCTTAACTAGAAGTTTGACAGCTGATGGATAAGAGAGAACACCAGTTCTGTACCTCAGTCCTTGAAACGTGTCTAGTTTGTGGTTTTATCACTAACCCTCATCTCACAGTTGGCATTTCTCCTTTTGCATATATACAAACCACATTCAAAGCTGTTCTTTTTTTTCAGATTTACTAACCCCCTTCTCCTATGACATTTAAATGCAATAATAATGGATAAGAAGAGGTGCTATCAAGTCTTGTAAACAGCATATATGATGAGTTTTATATGCCAGCTTTCACTTTCCTGGCTAACATACTAAATCCAGGAACTGGAACAGGACATTGCCCAGTATATGTCAGCTAACAGAAACTGAACCTCTTGGTAAAATGCTCTCCTGATTGCTGATATAGCATTAAGTCTGAGAGGAATGACAACAGGACATTAAGAATACTGCATGAATCTACCTTCTAGTAGCTATTAGCTGTAAAGATGAATAGCTGATCTCTGCTGAAAGGACCAGATAAAAATGCTCTACCTGCTTATTAAATACTTCCTGGTATGATAATAGCCCTGATACAAACTTCAAAGTTATAATTGCGATGGCTTTTGTTAATGTCTGCCTAACTCACTGGAGAAGTGCAAGATGTTGCACATAATAACCTTCAGTATACCTCTGGTATTACTGCTTTAAATTTAAAAGAACTGACAATAAAACACAGGTTTGACTTCTTTCCTTTCGTTCAAAAACCTAAGCTAAGACAGAAGATAAGCTAAACAGAGAACATTACAATTTTCCACTCACAAGGATTCCATGTGTTTGTTATGCTGTTATCATAGCATATTAAAAATTTAGAACACTTTCCAAATTAAATTTACTACTGTATGATCTCTTAAAAATATCCTGTGTTAATATTTTCTCCCCAAAACATGAGCTCTGAGGGGTCAAAGCTACTGCAAGATTCACATATACAAATCTAACTAGCTATCGCATAAATAGCGAGTATCCTGGTATTTATTTTCTTTCTATTTATTTCTATTTCCATTTCAGACAGAAGTCTCTGCATTTTTATAACTCCATAACTGTGAGTTACTTGGTCTTTCCCAGCAGATGCCATAATCTACCTTAAAGAACATATAAGAGTAAAATAGCACAGGAAGAACAGCAGAGATTCTCAGGAGAAATACTCTATTTTAGGCAGGCTTGAGACAGAAATTAAGATCGATTCCTATCACCAAAATTCTCCTTAATCAATGAGTCAGCTGTAGGAGCAATTCAGCACCGCAATCAGAATGTCTCAGCATGGCTAGATAATTAGAACTCCTGTGGCTACTACAAGAACTGTAAGTAATCAAGTGTAACCCTGTTCATCACCTCCAATTCTGCTTCAAAACGTCACATGAAGATGACTCATTTGCTCTAGTAAGGGAGCTGGGAAGTATGGAAAGGGTTTAACCTTACTATTATGGCTTGTCCTCACATGATTTCTACAGCGATTTTTCCTTAAATTGTTTCACTCTGCTGTTTCTGATCCCTTATTACACATAGTAATTAACCTTCTGGTTGATTTGCCATTGACTTCACAAAAAAGGGAAAGACACAACCCCTCCTCTTAATCCTTTTGAAAAACATGATCTTGCAAAGGACCTGCATCCTACATGATGTTCTGTGTACATGGCTTTCAAACACACTCCAGGATGACACTCCAACAGCAAAGAACCTGACTCATATCACTATACCAAAAAGTGACAGTCAGTATGGTGGTGAAATTATATTTGTTGAGCACCAAATTGAAAAAAAAACAACCAACCAACCGAAAAAAAGATATTCAGGCATGTATGTAGCCCTAAAATATCTAGAAAGCAATACAGATTTTTCTTTAGAAGAATAATTTCGGTGTTATCTCAGAAACAAGTTACAANAATACAAAAGGAAAGCAATAATATAGAACATATTTGCCATTCCAACAAAGACTAAACATCTTTGAAACCTTTCTCCCAAGAGAGTTAAAGCTATTGGTGTGGGCTCCGAGTGATGCAAACTCTAAATAAAATAAAGCTGAGATACCATTTTCCTTTCCCTTAACTAGAAGTTTGACAGCTGATGGATAAGAGAGAACACCAGTTCTGTACCTCAGTCCTTGAAACGTGTCTAGTTTGTGGTTTTATCACTAACCCTCATCTCACAGTTGGCATTTCTCCTTTTGCATATATACAAACCACATTCAAAGCTGTTCTTTTTTTTCAGATTTACTAACCCCCTTCTCCTATGACATTTAAATGCAATAATAATGGATAAGAAGAGGTGCTATCAAGTCTTGTAAACAGCATATATGATGAGTTTTATATGCCAGCTTTCACTTTCCTGGCTAACATACTAAATCCAGGAACTGGAACAGGACATTGCCCAGTATATGTCAGCTAACAGAAACTGAACCTCTTGGTAAAATGCTCTCCTGATTGCTGATATAGCATTAAGTCTGAGAGGAATGACAACAGGACATTAAGAATACTGCATGAATCTACCTTCTATTAGATATTAGCTGTAAAGATGAATAGCTGATCTCTGCTGAAAGGACCAGATAAAAATGCTCTACCTGCTTATTCAATACTTCCTGGTATGATAATAGCCCTGATACAAACTTCAAAGTTATAATTGCGATGGCTTTTGTTAATGTCTGCCTAACTCACTGGAGAAGTGCAAGATGTTGCACATAATAACCTTCAGTATACCTCTGGTATTACTGCTTTAAATTTAAAAGAACTGACAATAAAACACAGGTTTGACTTCTTTCCTTTCATTCAAAAACCTAAGCTAAGACAGAAGATAAGCTAAACAGAGAACATTACAATTTTCCACTCACAAGGATTCCATGTGTTTGTTATGCTGTTATCATAGCATATTAAAAATTTAGAACACTTTCCAAATTAAATTTACTACTGTATGATCTCTTAAAAATATCCTGTGTTAATATTTTCTCCCCAAAACATGAGCTCTGAGGGGTCAAAGCTACTGCAAGATTCACATATACAAATCTAACTAGCTATCGCATAAATAGCGAGTATCCTGGTATTTATTTTCTTTCTATTTATTTCTATTTCCATTTCATACAGAAGTCTCTGCATTTTTATAACTCCATAACTGTGAGTTACTTGGTCTTTCCCAGCAGATGCCATAATCTACCTTAAAGAACATATAAGAGTAAAATAGCACAGGAAGAACAGCAGAGATTCTCAGGAGAAATACTCTATTTTAGGCAGGCTTGAGACAGAAATTAAGATCGATTCCTATCACCAAAATTCTCCTTAATCAATGAGTCAGCTGTAGGAGCAATTCAGCACCGNTACTTGGTCTTTCCCAGCAGATGCCATAATCTACCTTAAAGAACATATAAGAGTAAAATAGCACAGGAAGAACAGCAGAGATTCTCAGGAGAAATACTCTATTTTAGGCAGGCTTGAGACAGAAATTAAGATCGATTCCTACCACCTAAATTCTCCTTAATCAATGAGTCAGCTGTAGGAGCAATTCAGCACCGCAATCAGAATGTCTCAGCATGGCTAGATAATTAGAACTCCTGTGGCTACTACAAGAACTGTAAGTAATCAAGTGCAACCCTGTTCATCACCTCCAATTCTGCTTCAAAACGTCACATGAAGATGACTCATTTGCTCTAGTAAGGGAGCTGGGAGGTATGGAAAGGGTTTAACCTTACTATTATGGCTTGTCCTCACATGATTTCTACAGCGATTTTTCCTTAAATTGTTTCACTCTGCTGTTTCTGATCCCTTATTACACAGAGTAATTAACCTTCTGGTTGATTTGCCATTGACTTCACAAAAAAGGGAAAGACACAACCCCTCCTCTTAATCCTTTTGAAAAACATGATCTTGCAAAGGACCTGCATCCTACATGATGTTCTGTGTACGTGGCTTTCCAACACACTCCAGGATGACACTCCAACAGCAAAGAACCTGACTCATATCACTATACCAAAAAGTGACAGTCAGTATAGTGGTGAAATTATATTTGTAGAGCACCAAATTGAGAGAAAAAAAAAAAAAAGAGAGAGATATTCAGGCATGTATGTAGCCCTAAAATATCTAGAAAGCAATACAGATTTTTCTTTAGAAGAATAATTTCGGTGTTATCTCAGAAACAAGTTACAACTGAATGCTGGAACCACTAAAGTGCGGTTGATGAAACAGTGTTTTCCAAAATGAGCAAAGGGACAATGAAAGTCTTCTAAGCAAAATGAACCAATCAATATCAAAATGAATTCCCCATACATCTTCCACCTGCCTCCCTCTAACATCTAATCTATTTCTAAATATCACAAAATAAAAATGTGATTATCACACATCTGTTATAATTCAGAACAATTACTGTCACAGCTGTTAACATTTTTTACCTCCACAACTCTTCATCCTATCCACCTNACAGATGTTTTCTTTGAGATGGGAACTAGTTATGATGGGTTTGCTTTTTGGAGGTATTTCTATGCTGTCATGAGGAAATTTCTGCTCATGACAGTTACATGTCTAAAAGGCACTAGGTTGCTACAGTTTATCTTCCAGATTTATGAAATAAACAGGTCATATGTGAAAGCAATGCCAAGAAAAGCATTTTTGACTGAATTACAGACATCAAACACACAATGAAAATCAATGATCTTAAAATAATGAAATTAACTACCCACTTAATCTCTCTGTACAGATACTTTCCTCTATGCTCCCAATATTTCTAAACACATACTAGACTTCTTGTTTAAAAAAAACAACAAAACACCAAATAATGAAACTAAAACCAACGTGCACACACACATCAATTATGAAACAGCAAGAACTCAGTGTTTGCCCCTAGTATTTTAGCCCCAGTATACAATGATATAGGTAAGCATTATGAAACCTCTAGCTATTTTAATATGTTCAATATATTGACACATAGGTGGATATTTTGGGAGGTTTTGTGACTGAAGCATGTATTTTGGTAACAAAATGCTTCAGAGGAAGAAGTTACTCCATACTCACAAGACCAGTAAAGACAATTATTAGCCAATACTAAGCTGTACATGAATAAGGTAAGTTCAAATATCACATGTTCCTTACATATTTGGGCCCTGCTCACATAATGCTGGCCACATGTACCAGAGATCTGTCACTCTGCTCTTCCCATACTTTATAGTTTGGTATTTCATGCAGCTACAATGGATATTCCTTAGCTCTAGTCACCTGTGCCTTTATTGAGCAAAGGCTTACAAAAAGCCTTCTAAATATTACTTTTGCTTTTCTGTGTAGTTCTTTTTTGAGTTAGAAACATGATGTACGATGGGAAAAGGCTCAAAATTTCCAGTAATTCTAAAAGCAGGAAGTGCTGATGAAAACCTGCTTCCCAAGGGGTGCCCAACCTGAACATGTGGATCTGAAAAATTCAGAGTCAACAAGAACATATTCCTTGGGTGTTCAGCTATATAGGGATTTTGGAAACCAGTCATGCCATATATTTGATATATTGTTATAGTCAGGTTCGGAAGTGGCTTAGACGATCCCTTCAGAATGTCTATTAAAATATAAAGTATCTATATTATATAAGTAAGCTGGTTGCACACTACTGGCCATAGCTGGTCAGAGGACTGCCCACCTGGATGTGAAAGGGAGATAGGGATGAGTATGACAGCTCTTGGAAGATGTTTAATCCTTATTGGTGACATCACAAATTACTTTTAACAAGTAAACAGTATAGAGGTAGCTTAATGGCTTAATCTACATTTACATTACATATTACTTTTCATAAATTAAAGAAGCCTGGAATAACACTGAGGCTTTTATGATGCTTTTTCCTACAAGAGACACTTTACTTTCCCATCTAACTTACCTAGTGTATCTTCATTTTCATCTGCCCATTTTCTCAATTGTATTTTCTTTACTGGCTAATGGAGATGTATGATAGAAAGCTTAATTTGTAGTTGATCTTAGAAGCAGACATTCAGACCACTGTGTAGTAATAGAATCTCTAGATTATGATGATGATTCATGACTTCTACATTCTTGCTAACATTATATATTTACTGTTCAGAAGGAATAAAAATAATAAAAAGCAATAAAAGTTGACATTGCAGTGAAACACTGGAAACATGACAAGAAGAAAGCAAAACATAACAGGACATCAAAACGACAAAATGGTACTGAATTGATTTCTCTCTTTAGGCTACTCTATCTTTATCAAAAACCACATTTGGAAGTCAGGCATTAAAGGATTAACAAGAACTATTATACATTTTGAACTACAATCAGTCTCAACTCTTTACTCCAGAAATAACTCCCCTGAGTAGAGTAAACTGCATCAGAAGAAGAAAACCCCAAAACAACGATTATAAATTATTAGCTGCTTCCATAACTAAGAACATGCTTTCCATTGGACATTTAGGCTTGGACATTTACTGTCTCCATACAGATAACTGCCTTTGAAATAAGTAAGTTTGCAGGAAGGAACTTACTAACAATTTACCCTTACTGAAATGCTTTTCTTTCTCTTACTGTGCACTGTAGAACCAGAATCATTTTTCCTCCACTGATTCAATACAGCATTTAAAATTACATTACATTTCAGAATTAAAAAACAAGGATGGAAGGATGGCTCTTTCTGAATGTATCTAAATGGGTGACTAATAAAATCATGATCAAGTGAAGAAATATGTATAAAAGAACCATTTTAAATCTACTGAAACCACGTGCATTTTGCTTTATACAACCCAAATGTATTTCAAGAATTCGTGCTGTAGTTTGCACTTGAACTCTCTCCTAGATAACATCTGACTTGTCTCTGCATGATGTATTCAGGCAATACATCAGAAACTTCCATAGGGTTCATTTTTTGACTGATATTTATTGTTTAGGTAATTCCATCAACTCCACCTTGAAAGTCTTAGACTTCTTCCAAATCAATTAGTTAGTCCTTCAACATCCATCACTTGGATAAATAACTCATGCTTAGTAATTCAATAATTTACTTGGATTCCCATTAGCAATGGATAATAAAAACCTGTTGGCTTGAATCTGAGAGGGCAATGCCTCACTGCTAGGTGCAGTTTGGCCTATCTGCTCCCAAGAGTAGCAGCCAAAAGACAGATGTGAACTTTAGTTTTTTCAGTTTAAAGTTAACTTCTGTGTATTCACATTGGACAGTTGTGAAGCTGATGGTCAGTCATAAAGCAAGAATAAGGTAATAATTTGATAGCTCTGAACCTACAATTTTCCTCTTTGGAAAGACAAACTGCTGACATTTGAAAAAAAAAAAAGGCAGTTATACTCAAGATCTGATTAGATACAAAGACATCATTTTAATTATTGCATGGACTTCCTGCCATCAGGAATGACCAGACACTCACATGTCTTTCCCTCTGCATTCTGTTAACATCTATTCCCCATGGCATTGCAGCCAAAAGAAGCTCTCACTGGTATGAGTAGACACCAACCCAGTCTGTCTGTCACTCATTGCTTACTGCAGTTTCTTAAGATGACTCAAAATGAGGCACTCCTTCCCTTCATGTTCTTTCTACCTCCCTCAAGAAAAGCAATATGTGAAAAATACTCCTATATTCAGGCTAAAGATGAAAATCTAAGTCTTTACTAAACCATGTTTAGGCATAGAGCAATAAAAGGGAATTATTTTTCTAAGAGAAACATCTACACAAAAGAGCTGAGAATGAAGATGCAACACTCATTCAGTTAGGGTTTGTCCCCACAGAGGACTACAGTTACTCTAATAAGAGTGCAATACAGCTAGTTTCATGTTTTCATTGAAGTAATCATTTCTAGTTAAGATAACCTATGCCTACATTAATAACAACTCCAGTTGTGGCCTTTTGCCACTTTATATCTAAAAGTCTTTCATGCACAGAGGATAAGGAGTGTGATGGAGAAAATCAGAAGGTATTATGATTTTTTAAAGGCAGACATAGCTTTTTTTACAAAGCGCAAAACCAAAAAAAAAAAAACCCTAATGATAATTACTAATAATAATTTTGCTCTGAGAGTGATGAGAGTCAACTGTTTTTGATATAAATAGGATATCTTTAAAAGAAAGATATGACAATACATAAGGTATAACTTAAAATCCTACTAAAAACATGGAAAACTTTGTGTTTCTATAGAAGATACTGATTTAAAGAATTCTGTAGATGTCATCCAAGTGACAACAAAGCAGACAAGCAGGGTTCATGCAGCAAGAAAAGTTCTGGAAGCCCCAAAGAAATGAAGGTAAGCAGGATGATACATCAAAGTTTCTTAAGAGCAAAACGCAAAGCTGAGAGCTGGCTCAAACCACTAAACTGTGAGAGTTGGCACTGGCAGGAATGGATTATACTTTTTATTAGGCAACGACTTCTATTACAGAGGTTTTATTGACTGCTATCTATAGGAAGCTGTTGCAGATTCCATCAGCAGAAGCTGACAGAGAGCCAGCTTCCAGTACCACTGTTTGCCAGAAGTCAAGAGACATTTGACACCTACTGACAAACAGCAATTTGCTCTTTGGAAGCTCTGATACATTTCAACTTGTGCACGCATCTGAGATGGTTTATCTGTTTTGGAAGTCTAAGAGACATTTAGGGCTTTTTAAAGTAGTATTTTTAAAAATTCTAGCAATGCTATTTGCATTTGTGTCTAGATTCCTATATTTGTGTTAAGAATGCAAGCTGGTGATCAGCAGTATTCCCTGTATTTATTTATTTCATTCAAATTCCCAGAGATCCCTTGTTTGTACATGGTGGAGAAAGCAATTAAGTATTGGACCTCAGAATAACAGCAGAAAGAATGGGATTCTTTCCTCAAAGAGGACTTCCCGTCACTAGGAAATTAAATGTTTCTTCTGGCAGACAGTAAAGTACACACAGAAATAAAAACTAATCTGTAGGCTTACACTTACATGCTTTCTCAAAGTTAATTAAGAGAGAAGGTTACCCAAGGTTCAATGAATGAGGCAATATCAAATCAGGAAATGATCTCAACTTAAAAGATACGAAAAATACTACATTTTACTTGAGCAGATTATATAGTAGATTCTTCTACTGCATTTTGCTAAATTCTCTGATTTTTTGAAAGTGTGACTCTTTGAAGTCTAAGGACTTCAGAAAATTGTTTTCACTCTGCGCTCTTATGCTTTGATCTTCAAGTTAAATCCAAAACAACACATTTATCAGCCCTGTGCAATCCCATCTTTGTTGAAGCTACATTGATAGTTGGAGAAGTGAAGCACTAGCTTCTCAACGATAGCTTAGACTATGTGTCTTGGAAGCTGGTGGTACACAATGAATTTGCATTCTGAGAATGAATCTAACTAGGAGATCAGGACTAATTAAACTCTAGAGACTCAAAATACCTGGGATATAGCACTGAGTTCTTCTGAGAACAGTGTGACAAAAGGCAACAGGGGAGAACTCTGCTAGATTCTGTCATACAAACATAGCCAGAATAACGATTCTTCAATATAATGTTTACAGTTCTGTTTCAGTTAAGGTATTTTCCAGATAAGAAAAAACACAAATACTAATTTTCAAAGTTGTCTCTGTTACGATCTGAAACACCGGTTTAGGAAAAGCATTTTTAAATATATATATTAATTCCAATAAACAATGACTAGAGAAGAAAAGAATCTACACTAAAATTATCTTTGCATATCGTACATTCTCAGAAATCTAGGATAATATATTCTAACAGATCACCAATGACATTTTAGGGTACTTCAGGATTTGACATACTTTGGATATTCTATAATTAATGATCATCCCTGTAGAGAGACAAATAAACAGTTCATCGCTTTTAAATCTATAGCTGGGGCCCCAGCTAGGCAAGGAAACCTTTAGAGGTCCTTTTGAGATTACAACCCTGGGATCAGGATTGAACTGTTAAGCGAATAGCTTAAAATCTTCACAGGCACCAACTCATGACAGAGTTGCACAGTTCATTCCTAAATTCACTTTCTCTTATGTTTTCATGAAATGCTGAGGTTCTAAAAATACCACACAAAGGCCAAAAAGCATAAAGCCAGCTAGGTCTTTTTGGTAGGACAAATAATTTTTGTGATAAACTGACAAAAAGGTTTATGCATGTGGTAGCACCATGAAATAGGTTTCCCTTACTGCAATAGGCTGTTGTTTTATTTTGACCTTTTAAAATGTTTAGAGAAGGTCAAAGTAAAATTAACAGGCAGTAATCACCCTCTGCACACAGTTAAGTCTAAGTAAATCTGTACTGCTGCTCCATGCAGAATGGCATAGGTCACTGCATACAAGTTCAGGCATTCCGATGGGTCATAGAATTGCTTGCTAGCTGCAAAAATCAGTTTGGAGCCACTATTATCAAATGCCAGGGATAAGGAGAGAAATCCTTCAAGTTTAGCTCATGCTGCTCTGGCTGGGAGCCAACAATAGCAAAGGAACTTAGAACTGCAGGACTAAATATCCATTCATCTCACCCTCACAGTCACAAAACTGTTTATGCACATAAAAGAACAGAATTGAATCAAGTGCCATACACTGAATTACTGAAAGTAATAAATCAGCTTCTTAGCATACAGCATGAAAATTTATGCCACTAGTAAAATACAGTGTGTTTGTTGTTCTGTGGCTGGCTATGCTTCTGTCTCATTTTGCACAAGAAGTACAATCTCAGAGTTAGCAGCTTCCTTTTACACAAGGAGAAATATAATCCAGAAGTGTTTGTATCAAGAAAAAAAAAATCTATATGCGGAGAAAAAAAAAGTCAGAACTAACCAACAAGGAGATTTACTAGAGCAAAACCCACAAAGCTTTGATTGGTCCTTCACATATCTTCTAAACAGTTGTTTTTTTTCACATCAGAAATATTAGTAAGAATCTATAACTGGTGTCCAATATGGTCTTCCCTCATACAGCACACAGTAAATGCTTCCATGGTTAGTTCGGTGCATTTCATATATGGTTTCGCAGTAGGAAGTGTTAGAAAAATCATCCCAAGATATTCCTGCTCTCCTCACACTCCCCATTCCCTTTTAAGCCAGCTCACTTCAACAGAAGTGTTGGCACACCATGTAACAGAGGAAGCAGCGAGGGCAGAGTTGGAAAACAGAGAGAACATCCTAAACTGGCACTAGCACTAAAAGCTTAAATTTAAAGACTCATGAATCTAGAAGGGAGATAGTTAAAATGCTGGCTTCAGCAGTCTTTTCTGATGCTCACAGCCTTCCCACGTTCATCCCCTTGTCTTTCCACTTCTCATTTATGCCAGAACGACGAGTATAATTAAAAGCCTAAATTGATACAGGGTTAAAAAGAATAAAAGTTCTCTTTCATGATGTCTTGTTTTCACCCTGAACGAATTCAGACATTCAGTTTGCAGTGTTCTACAAAAACAATTGCTCTGGCAAGGGGAACTGTGATCACAAAACTTTTGAGACAGCCTTGCTGTGAGAAGAACATGTGAGAGAAAACAAGCCCTGCATTATGGCTTCCTTACCCTGCACAGCTGGTGACATTTCCAACAGATGCTGCTATTTAATATCAACAACATGGAACAACACAGAATAAACAAAAGAGAATTTACATATGTCATTTGGCATGGGTCATACCTCAGGTGACAATGCTTCAAGTATTGGTACAACAAAAAAATAACAATAAACTTGGAAGAGGTAAAACAGAGAAGAAAAGTCTGTAACTCCCATGAACATTTGTAACATCCATGGGATTTTGTCAAGATCTTCAGTCTCCAATAGACTGAAAAAAAAAATCAAGATTCTAAACATTGGATTTAGAAATCTTACTAGAGAACAAAATAAGTAAATATATCAGTGTTCAACAACTCTTAAAAGTTTAAAGACTGCAAACTGTATGCAAGGGCCCCATGAGCATCCCCCCTCCTGAAGGCATGTCTGCCTGGGCTCAGGGCCAAGTCAGAGAGCACAGCTGCAGGCTGTCCCCTCTCCTTCACTGACCATGCAGAGAGGCTTCCTGCCAACACTGCAGCCCAGGGTCAAACCCCCTTCTCATGGGAGCTGCTTTTTAGCTGAGCTTCTACCATTTGCCCCCTGCTTGAGCTACACCTCCTGCTGCGATGCAGCTGAGCTGGTGCTTTGTCATGGGCCCCATTGATCCAGCCCTCCTGTGGGCTGTTATCCTGGCCTGGCCTCAGCTTCTCTTGGTATCCCTGCACAGCCATCATGGGGATATGTCTGAGCCTAGTTCCTCTCACTGGACCTGCTTTGCTTACCACACTCAGGTACTGCTGCCTGTGTTACCACACTCAGCTCCTGGCTCACATTCTCTCCTGGAGCAGCCATCCCTTACTGCTCCATGACTGCCTAACCTTATGTTTTCTCTCAAGCATTCATGAGGGAATATAAGTAATAGAACATGATTTATAATGGTCTAATTACAACTGAAATAGCTCTTATCCAGCTAGCTTGAGAAAATAAAGCTGAGAGGAAGTATAGAATAAAACATTTTTAGGTCAGTCTGACAATTTGTTGCAGACAAATATTCCTTATGAAAATCAGACTCTGAGGTCACATGTTCTCAAAGTGCATATGAAAAAGGCAAGGCAACATCAAGAGATTTCCTAACGTAACAGGAAAACTTCAGCAATGACTAGAAAGTGGCATAACTGCCTGGCAATGCGTATATATGGATAAACTTTTTTCAACCCATCTGTGATGGAACAAGAGCATATAAACCAAAACAGTGAAGTTCAGAGGGAGCAGATTCTTTCCAACAGCAATAAACATTACAAAAATCAAAATAACTTGATAATTGTGAAGATTTAAAACTCTGGGATGAGTATCAGACTTATCTAGACATTTAAGGGAAAATGTATCCTTGCTTTGGTAGTTCTATTCATCATTTGTTCAAATCTATTCAAGTCATACTGCTCTTCCTCAAGATACTCTGTCAAGTGACAGGCCTGCACCCACTATTTCAGTTTTTTTCTTTAAAGCCTTTAGAAAGGGACCACTTAAACTCCATTGTCAGATACAGTTCCAAGAGTTATAAATGAAAAATCAAGAGCTTCCATGGGATTACACTCCACAGAATTTCTGTTCTGCCATCAAGTTATTTTTAACATACTAGATTTCTTAAAAGTTCCTTGTCATCAGGGACATAGTTCATTTCTCACAGTTCTCCAGAGCTGCAATATTATCTTTTCCATCAATACAAGCTACTTGTGCTAGAAAGAAACAACCTCTTTAACTTACAGTTACTTAAAAATCAGACAAAAAGCAAAATATTAAAACAACCTAGTATTTGACCCAACACAAACCTTCCCAAACTGGCAACTATTGTTAGAGTAAGGGAGCAGGGAAGATGTGCGTATTTACAATGCAGAGGAAATTAACCTTTCACTGAGTATCATTTCATGCATATCTCTAATCCGAGGAAAGTTTCATGTTTCTTTATTACAAAAGAAATTACATGTATCTATCTACTGGATCTATGAATTACTGGGGTAACGAGACATGAGATTAGAACGGAACTGTTATAAACTACTGGATGAGGTTATATAGCTAGGTATCAATTTGGCAGAGTTTTACATAAAGCTTTCAAGTGATTAAGAAAAAAGTCATTGTTGCCACATATCATTCTTTCATATAGAGCTGCTATTTTCAATCTTATGAACTCACAGTAGAATTTAAGGCTACCCACAGAAAGACATCAGTTCAGGAGGCACAATTTCTTACACATGTAAAGCACACAGTGGATTTAATTTCTGCAGTACCAAACAGGATTTACCTTTGTTCAGCTAAGGAAAAAGAGCAAATAAAGTCTCTTGCTAAAGCTAAGCTGGGAAATTCTTCCACAGACAAAAAATAACTAGTTAACTCTTAATCCAATGGCTTTGGCAACACACAGGGGAATAACCTGTAAATATGGGACAGGTTCACAAGCTCTAACAAGCATCTCCTACTCACCACTCATAGAGAAATAGTACTGCTCTAGACAGCCCACAGGCCTGACACATATGCATTCTGACTAGAGAAATTGCCATCTGTACAACTTCTTACTATTACACCATCACCTTAGGACCCCATTATTAGAAATGCTGAGTAACCATGAAGTAACAGAATAGTAGAGCAAGAGAAGTACTGCAGCACTGTGTTTCTATGACCTTTTCATCTTTACTACTTTTTAGTCCATGCAGATTATTGGTGGTGCACAAAAAGCATACCAAAAACATATTGCACATATTCACATGCATGCAAACAAACAAAATAAGAAATAGAGGTAAGAAGAAAACTTCAAAGTTTAGCTTAACTTTAATTTGGCTACAAATGAAAACCACTGTGGCAAATTACACAAGAAAGGTTTGTATATGGTTTTCTCCAAAGAAAAAAAAGGCTGAGGAATAGTAAGTTTTTAATCATATCTCTCAGGGTTAGTATGTTTTCACACAAATTATTTGAATACTATTTGAACATGTAAGTTCAATACTCAAAGGTTCATCTGCCTAAAAAGCAAGATACACTTACTGTTCCAGAGCTCTTCCTCATCTTTCCACCACTATGCAACTCCACTCCTCAGTGTTATATCCTCAAGAGTTTTATGAGAAATACTAACCACAATAGCACTAGTCTTGCCATTTATAGAAATGGACATAGTCATCCAGACAGAATAGCAAAGATAGCTTCACCTTTACCTGAAAATTTTGGGGCTGAACTTTAAAGTAAGAATTTACCTTTAGATCCTTTACGTTTCCTTCTTAAAAAGGAAGACTTTATTTCAAATGGAAGGTAGGCAAAACTACACATTTCATTTTTTCCAAGGTCTTATCCAATCATAATGTTTCATAATGATTCTATGATTCCTTTTACTCATTTTTAGTTCTGCAAAATTTGAAGGGCAAAGGAACGTAAAGGAAAGAATTTGTCAAATTTTGATAATGCATGGAGAACTCAGGGAAAGCCCCCAGTCTTTATTTTGAAAAATATGCAAGACAGTTATAGCAGCTTGTCAAATAAAGTTATTTTAGACTCTTTCCATTCATACCAGTACACACACATGAACAACATTGATTTGTAGAAAAATCCTACTTTCTTGAAATATGAACACTTGGAAAAAAGCTTTGGCATCCCAACCCAAGTATTTAGCTCAATTTTTTTGATCTCCTTACCAGTAGTAACAGTTCAGATACCAGCACTTTTCTTCTTTTTCTCCTTAGCCCAGCCATTCCTCAACTCCTCCACCAACACTGATTAAGGCTGTTCTGAGTAGGTAATTTGCCAGGAGGGGTAAATTCCAGTGAGATGGAAAACACCTGAGTGGGAGGGACAGCTGTGGGGCCAAGGGCAGGACAAGACCTGCTGGCCTCATGACACACAATCAGGGTTCAAATGGCTACATCCCAAGAGCTCTGTACTACCTTGGGAAAACTGCAAAATTCTTATGTGAGGAAGGGCTTAGTGTCTCATAATTCTCTCTCACCTTGTTGCCAGGTAGCCTCTCCCATCTTCAGCTTCTTCTCTGAGGACTACATCTTCTCTCTGTCAAAGGAGGGGAGGGGAAGAGCAAAAAGGCCATCAGCAGGGCACCCCTTTGTCCAGCTCAGTCACTTGGCCTCCTCTACTTTTCTCAGCACTTAACTCTTTCCCAGCTGTGATCTGTTGGGGGGAAAGCAGTATTGAGAGACTGAGTCAAATGATTTCAATGTGTTCAGGACAAAATGCAAAATTTAAAACCTGAATGAGAAGAACTATATGGGAAAATAAAACTCTTTTTTGATGACGAACAGCCAGCTTCTCCTGACTCAGTAGTGTATCATTACAGTCAATGCTGGAGTGGCTAATATACTGATTTTTTTAGTGTTTATTCAGTTTATTTTTGGAAAGTTAACAGCAAAGACCTCTTTCTCGTGGCTCAGACAAAATATGCTTTACTTCAACACAGGTACTACAGGTTACCAATATTTGGAATTTTAGGATTACATGAACAATTTTATTTCTTAATACTGAATTAATTCCACCTTCAGTAGTTAAATCTTCTTTCCCTGAAGCTAAATATGAATCTAAGAAACCTGCACTACTTCCCAGGTTCTATAAAATAAATAGAATTTTATTGTATTTCAAATCATAGTCTAAGTCAAAGTGTCATAAGTACTTTTATCTTCCGTATGAAAAAAGGTGAATCAGAAATTCTAGTTGACTATTTCATTTCTTACTACTCTGATTGTGTTCTGTATTTCTTTGCACTAAAGTTTTGCACATACTACAAAATATTCTCCAATTCCTTTGTTTTTAGACCATGACTCGGGAGAAATAGATTGGATTTAGCACTTCTAAATTATCAGTATAATCTCTTCCTTATAGGAACTAACAAATACACGAGAAACCAGGTTGCTGGCAATTTTAGAGTGCAAACTGGTAATATTTATAGACTTCCAGAGAAACAGATGGGTAAAAGGTTTAGTGAGGAAATATTTAATCAGCAGAGATTTGGCAAATTAATCTGTAAATGCATCCTTGCGTGTGTGCTCTTTTCATTACAGGAAAGCAACATCCCTGCTGCCAATCATTTGCCAGCATTTTCAGTGCCAAAGTGCACCTTACCACACACCAGCCCAACAAGGGTTAGGGTTAGGCCAAATGATACAAGGGTTAGGCCAGATGATACAAACATTTACAGTAAAAAAACCCCAGAATTCCTATTTTGACACTATTTTTGACAGTAGAGGTTCTACTTCTGAAAATTGTCAAGTGGACAAATCCTGAAATGCAATAATACAGTCCCTAAGAAGGGATTTGGAGTGTGACTTTGATATTCCAAAAATGAATAGTTTGGAGCTGCAGGTTTAATCTGGCAATTTAGTGAGGTGAGCAATGAAAAGGAATAAATTCCAGCTTTTCATTGACCTTGGTGTTGTCCCCAAAGCTTACCAAAGTGGTTTTCTCAAACCAGTTTTGTAATGGCCTAAATTCACATAACAGCAGTATCTTATGAGCCCTCACCATAATGTTAGCTTTCAAGTATTTATAGCTCCCACTTTTATATCACAGGAAAAGTATGCAGGGTCTTATACTCTGGAGAGCAGAGATCACAGTGTCAGGAAACTCAATAGTCACTTTGTTATAATGCAGTAGCTTCAATACATAAGCCTTAAAAAGACAAAGCATCTAGTGTGAGAAACCTTTTAATCTATTTTAGAAGAATTGTACAACTAAGAGGTAATGATACCACACTGGGAACTCTTTTTTTCTTATTGGCTTCTAGGCAGAACCATAAGTTAGATATTATTCTTAACAGAAATCTGTGCTGAAATGGCTGCTTGAAACCCTAGACAGCTTTTCTTTCCAGCCCTTACTGAGCTCATAAAATGCAACAGGTGTTCCAGTAACTGGATTTGTTCCTTTTCCCTTGAGGTAACCATGTGCCACAAAGAAATTGAGATGCTCTTGCCTGCATTTTTCCAAGCATAATAAGGGAGGCATTACTGTGTATATATTAATTAGAAATATTAATGCTGAGTTACTTCCATTTACTACAGCTGCCTTCCATCTACTTCACATTAAACCATATTTATCCTTGGGATCTCCCTTTAGGGAAACCTCCACTCACCATACCTATAGCATTAAAATAACAAATAGATTTGGGGAAGTTATAATATAATGATTCTAAAGCCTAGCAGGTGGTTAGTATGTCTAAGACAGGATATTGCATTTTACATTATTTGTTACACAGATAACTTAAACCAACAAGTCCAGGCAACTGTATACTCCATAAAAATAGGTATGTGATCTTCCAGACCCTAGAACTGTGGGTAAAAAGTAGGAAACTATAAAGTATTGGTTTATTTACTTCAAAATCCAAGAGCCTGAGCAGCTATGAATCACATCTCTCCATACTGTGGCCAGCTATAGGCTAATCATTTTATACATTAACCTCACTTTGACTTGTTCTACTGACAGTTACGTGGAAATTCATGAGTTATGAGTCAAGAAAGTTTCTTCCATTAGAAATAAAATACTAAGACAATTATACCACACTGTGGGCTGAAAAAATAAAAGGCTCTCTCTCCTCCTAGATTTTCATCCCTCTCTGGATTGGACCTTTCTGGCCGTCAACTGGCCACCCACAAAGATGATAAAGGATTGTGTCAGCCTAAAATTTAATGCAAGATTAAGAGAGAAAATGAAATGTCTTATGCTGGCTTCTGCAAAAGGGGAAATAGCACCCAGAATGTAAATCAGTTTTTTGTATGACTCAGTTTGTTTCAGGCTATTACCTAATAATTTCTACTGCTGTCAGGAAGATTATGGAACAAACAGATTTTGTCAGGGGGATAGCATAAATGATTTCTTGAGGCCCCTTCCAACCATATTTTTCTACATTCCTACAATTTTGGAAAGATGCTAAAAGTTTCATACTGGAATTTTAAGCTGGAATCTGAACCAGAGTATTGCTTCACTGCTCTGAATGGCAGAAGTGGAGCCTGAACACCAGAGCATCAAAGCTGACCACTAAACTCCATGACATACAAGAGAGGAAATGTTCGATCCAAGTCCCCTCTGCCCAAGCTGGAATTCTTTAAAATCCTGGCATTCTTTTTTGTTTCAGACAATCTGTTAATACTAGGAAACTACAAAAACCCAAAGAACCACACAGTAATATGAATAGTAGTATACTTTGCACATGACATGGTGAGTAAAGAAAATAGAATATAATACAAACAATGTTCTAATATGTGTGTCCTTAGGCACAGACAGAGGAGACGGAACCTAAAACCTTGGATTTCTGGGGTCACTTTGAGCAAATTACTCAAGTTAGCTCTAAACCATTAATTCTGTTATTTTTCAGTGCTTCTGTGCTCTTAGTCAATGTACTTTCCTCCTCCATGTTCCAAAATTCACACCCTCTATGTGTTGCTCTTTCATGGAACCACAGCCACTAGGAGAATCACTGCTCATTATTTCAGGACAGCACTGTCCAGAGACATTTAAACTCCAAAGCTGGAGGTATAATAGATATCTTAATTTAAGAAACAGTGCTACTTAGTCCTATTGTGGTGCTATAACAACTGTATCATTCCCAGGACCCCAGCTAGTATTCCCAATGGCTTTATACTGCGTATTTCCACAAGACAATTTAGTAGAGCTATCTGGGGTTCTCACAATTGTTCTGTGCTGCATAATGTAAATAGATCCTTTATAGTCTTGTTCTCCATCAAATGGGACTAGAACTTTCTACTTCACAAAAATGCAACTGCGATAAACATTTACTAGAAATATTGTAGCACTCAGGAAAACTGGCATACAGAGTCATTAAAAAAAACAGGTATTTTGAATGGGATAACAGTATGTATTGGGTTTGATATGTTTCTACAAAACAAAACTAGATCCCAGTGACCAGAGGAACTCATTAGCAGTGCATATGAGACACAGGGGTTCTCTACAGAAGTATTAAGACTGACTTCATCAACAGAATATAAAATGATCACAGAGGGGTGACTGACATTATACTATCAAAGGAAACATCACTCACCATAGCCTTTGGTTAGCCAGTCATTGTTCTTTCAGTGCACTATGCAGTATGACCATAGGTAAAGCTGCAGTTAGTCTACCTTCTGCCTGAGATTCTGGAAAAAATAGGTGATATTTTCATTTCAAGCTTCTAATTTACCTCTAGGGGGAAAAAAAAATGCAGTGAAGATTCTAAAGTTGAGCAAATCTAGGAAATAGCAAGTCTAGACAGTGCAACATTTTGATCAAACTAAGCTGCCTCCAACCATTGCCAAAGCCATGTGAACGCTTAAAAAAAAAATCTAAGAGAGAAAAAGCTGATGAAAGAAGAGGACAAGACATCATACTAATCCATATACCTCTAGAATAAGATGGATCATCCCTCTCTGTTTTCCAAGACTTCATAATGCAATACTAAGACTGCAGGGTTGTGAACCAATTGATACAATTCTGCTGGGATCAATTACTCTGTGTAAATATACTGAAATATATCAGAAGCTCCCTGGACTTCAAGATGCATTTCTCTGTAGTGCAGACAGCTCTAATTAAGTAAAGCAGCCCATCCTGATTGACATACTTCAGTAATTCTAAACCACAATTATCCTTCTGTGTTATCCTTAAATGCAGAAAGAATCTTTTTAGAAAACTGTTGCAAGACAAAATATTTCCTCCCAGATGGGAAACTGTGTAGTCAGAACATCTCATTGCTTTGAGAAAGAAGATAATTATGAATAATACGATGGGAACTTTCAGAACATACTGCATCATTCAAGTTCTGCATGAGTAATTATCAGAATGTTTTATAACATTATTAATCTTGTCAGCAGAGCATGTCTCATTTCTCAAAGAAAAGATTTCTTCCCCAAAGGACATCAGCCCTCAGCACAAGTTCTTGGTAAATTACTATGACTGCTGAGAACATCTCAATAGTGAAGAAAAATTTGTTTTCTGGACTAGGATTTGGATGTTGAGGTCACAGAAGGTATTGTCTGAAAGCTGGCTATTTTCCTTCTGTGGCAATTGTTGTTTTGAAAGACTTTACAAATGTGTGCAAGCTGTTAGGTGTAGGAAGGCTGATGTCAGTAAGCATTACAATTCCTTTTCTTCCAGTGGGAAGCCAGCTCACTTCTTTATTGCTACTTGAATAAGAACCTAGCAATTTCTCATGGCTGTGTCTTCAGATTTCAAGTTATTTTTTTTATTTTAAATGTCAGTATCATAAAGAAAGGAATTAATAATTTCTCTGCAGAGGTCAACCCATTGAAAATAGCTTTATTGTTACAAAAAATAAGATGAATTATAAGTAAGGCTTACTTTCAAAGGACAGAAATTGGAAAAATAAGGCAAAGAACTAGTTTGTTACAGATCATATAACAGAAACAGGTTCAGAAATGATTACAGAGGGTCTTATAAGCAATGATCCCCCAAATACTTAATAACAGCAAGAAGAACAGGATAAACTTTAAAGAAAGGCCCAAAATTGCACAGGTAAGCCACACAGAGGAAAACAGATGCAGAATTGAAATGGGGAAGATAGGACTAGAAAGGAGGTAAGAAACTAATTGCTTAAACTGATGACAGATCATCCATGTAGAGACAGCAGAAATGTGAGACTCTTGGCAGTAACAATATGACCCTAAGATACGTTTTAAGCAATGCAGCCAAATAAGGAAGCCCTCAGTTTTCTGAACTAAAGCTGCTTCTTGTTACTTTACGTGGGTCTGTCTTACCACACAAGAAGTATGGTTAGGCTGACTAAGGCATTCAGGATACTTGTGAAATGAAATACCTTTTTAATGAGGAGCCATGTTAAGTCTTTTGTAAATGACACATTGTTTGGTTAAACTAGCTCTGAATTAACGATTTCCCCAGAGTTAACAAACAACACTTTGCAAACCAAGAAACATTTTTTTCTTGTGTTTCCTGAGGCACTGAGCTGGTTTGAATGCAAAACAAGACAGATAAAATGGCAAAAATGATGCTTAGCCAGACCTGTTGGCAAGGAATTCAGTTCAGATATAACATTTGTTCTCTTGCAAGAAAAGAAAACCATCTACAGGATTATTATTTTCCTCCAATTTGTATTATTTTCTTCCCTTCCCATCCATTCATACTTGTTTCCCCCTCACTGTTGCAGTACAACCCAAAGATATATCAGGGTGCACACATTTAATTGGTAGTGCACTAGTATGAAAGGGAAAACTTTGATACATTTTAAACTTTATTCATTTCAGCCATAAATGGAAAAATGGAATTGACAAATGTAATAAATACTATAGCATTTAGATGCCCCTATTATTCTTCTCTTGCTCTATTCTACTCAAATATTTAGACAACAGTGAAAGACAAAAATCATGTACATGTTCAGTTTTCACGTTTTCCATGTCACAACTGGCCACTAAAATTACACATAGCTAAAAACATATTTATACTTCTGCAAGTCACATTGTCTATCTGTTATATCTAAGTATGAATAGATTTGACATATATAAAACATGCCAGTCTAGTTTATTTCTTAGTCTATGGAAAGCAATCCTATTTTTTGGTCTCCATGGTAATTCAGGTTGGTTTTAATGACAAGGTTGTTACAGTATTTCCAGCTTGAAGTGTGCAATAGAAAAGGAAATCAAAATTGAAAACAGAAAATCCTTGTGCTGAGTAGATTAATAGTTCTTGATTACAAAAAATAATGTTCTTCCTGTCCTCATTTATAGTTGCTCTGATTCTACCAGTAAGTTACTCTGTATGAATTTCAGCTCTTAGTTTTGTAGGCAAATCACGAAAGAATTAATTACACCAATAAATCCACTTATTGTATTTGAAAAAACTTACCTGGGGTTTCAATAAAACATATCCACAAAGTTAGGGGGAAAGGTTTTCATCCTTTCAGCACTACTTAGTTTTCAGTTACTTGTAAGCAATAAACCCATGCCAATTACACAAATTACAGCAGAATGAAGGAGTAGGCCACAGTGTCCTACTTCCAAAGAAGTACTAGCACTACCATGGTAAGTCATTGTCATTCACACTCAGTGATTAGTTACTGATGTTGTACAAAATGGAACAGCAGCAGCAGAGAAAGCAGAGGAGACAGACCAGAATTCAGCACAGGATGATGGTTAGGATATTAAACAAGAAGGTAATCACAACTGGAATGTCTAGTAATCTCTTCGACTAACAGATTTATAGACATATATTGTCAGCCTAGTAACATGGAGAAACCACTTCACAAAGCACAGCTAAAAGCATATACAATCCTGTCCTTGGAACGTGCAATCCTTTCAATTTCAGTACATCCTGAAGCACATGGAAGGTCTCCTGATGAGACTTTTCCTTCCTCTGCGTAGGAGTCTCTCACATCAAAATAGAGTTGCTTCTTTCCTGTTACTCATTGTTCTAGCCTTGTGGGGTTAGAAGATCATTTTGCCTAGCAGGGCATCTCTTTAATTAAAGATATCCTTTTAGAAGATAGCTCTACAGCATCTTCACAAGAGCTAGACTGGGTGGAGTTTAATCAGATGTGGCTGATTCTGAGGAAACCTTTCCCCTTCAGACCAGCACTATGGCATGTCAAAGGAATGTATTTCAAGCCATGGCAGCTTTCGTAGGTATGCAATTACTGAAACTACTGACTTGTGAAAGTTTCTTTTGCTGATATTCATACAAACATTTACACTAAGTCATATCCTTGGAAAGGAGGAACCCGTGGCTTGCACTTAAAGATCTGGGTTTAAATAAACATAAAAACTGGAACCAGAGATCAAATAACAGCTCAACTTAGCCTTCAATATTTTTACCTATTTCATAACTATATCTGTTTCCTCTAAATAATTAACAGATCTCCTTTTAAATTATTTAACATTAAATGGAAGGTAGATTCCATCCATTCACTGGTTTACACTTGTCTGAATTTAAGTGGCTAGTTCAAAGAACAGCTCTCCCAACTGCATTAACAGGTCAAACAGAACTTTAACATGTACTACAAGAGACTGATTTTTGTGATAACTTTACTGGAGCTTCTCTGAATACTTGGTCAAATTCATAATACTGGTATGTTCCCATATTTAAGAGCTTCTTTTTGCTGGAGTGTGATGCAGAATCAGTAATTACTCATGGATTACTCAAAAGACTTCTCACATTCCAAGAAATCTGCATTTGAATTTGGTCCCTGTATAAATAAAAACCCAAACCAAAGCAAATGTCAGACAACTTTGGTTGTGGTTGCAAGTATTTTGCAAAGCTGCATGATTTAATTAGGAAATGTGATCAGAAAGAGATTGTGTAGCTTAACATCTAGTTGTGCAATAAACAGTACAGCCCAGTTTTTTGTGTTATGTTTTAACAAAAAAGTGACCTGAAAGTGCTGAAATTTTGCTGAACAACCTCATTGCATGCATTTGATAGAGTATGCTGGCTTTATAATACAGGTCCTCAGAACAAAGCTTGTCATGAAAAAGAAATGCATTTTTGTCCTCTATTGAAAATGCTTATCTGTCATGTAAGGAATCTGCTCAGGATTTAACATTTAAATAATGACATCTAGTATTTGACATAGTGAAATACACTGACAGACATACTGGAAAAGTAGGATGCTCTTAGAGAAATGATAGATGTTATCAAGATAAAATGAGAAAAATAGTTAAAAATATCCTGATTCTATTCACTGCTAGGCATAATCTTCAGTGCAAAGAAAGAGAGAAGCCAGTGGAGAACTTAGTGGTGATAAAGCAAAATGCAGATGGCTGTTATTTAGGTCAAAGATAATTTTTCATTTATTTGCTTTCACAAGCAGTATAGACCTATATAGCTAAATAATACTACACAGTTCAGTATGAGTGACATTTACGATTGGCTGTGGTGAGTTAAATATATAATCCTAACAGCCTTGGTGATGGCTTTGCTTGTCTAGCTTTGATGTTAAAACACAACTGTGCTCAAAAAAGCTTGGGGTGGATGTGAGGAAACTACTGGGTATTAGTGCTACCAGAACAAATCATTTCAATAAGCAGCACAAACACATTGAAGCAATAATGGGGATAGAGCAAGCAGAGAGCAGAACTTGAATAAGACAGCTACCTCTCCTATCTGCAATTATTTCACATACAGCTGCAGGTATTTTCTTTGGATCAGCTGAGAGTCAGTTCTCAGTGTACTCCTGTCTCTGCCCCTCAGTCATTTCAGAATTGCCAATGCTACTTTTCTTTCTCCCAGGAGAGCGCAAAGAAAAAAACCTATGTTCATGTCTCAGTCACAAGAGTAAATCATACACTTGCTATAGGTCCTTATTAATGCCTTGGCGAAAATGAAAATGATAGGTTGAAAATGAAAATGATGAAAATGATGATTCTGTGTGAAAGCAAAGTGGCAGCCCTACACAATAATGAGAACACAACACACAACATTCTCACAAATACTGGCATTTTGGATACCTGGCCAAAGAGGGGTGTAAGGAGGAGAGACTGACAAAGACCCCCATACTCTGAACCAGTCAGTTCCAACTACTTGAAACTCTAAAACTTGGTATATACCCAGAGGCTAACAAGGGATTTTTTACACTCAAACATTTCAGAGTGGCATTCACAGCTTGCACCACTCCTTTCAGAATTCTCCAAAAGAATAGACCCAGAAGATCTCTTTATTGTGGTTCTAAGTTACTATGCAAATTGCATTTTACTGCACAAGGGTTGCATATCATGAAGGATCAAGGATGCCATTTTCAATCTGTAATTTAGAAAGAAAATTAGCTCCAGAAAACAGAATTGAAAAGTAAGCATGATGATCAGTAACAATGATTTCGTTGCGTGTCACTGTGCATTTGGTACAAATATCATAATATTGCTTAATAAACCGCAGCCCAAAAACCACTACAAAGATTTCCAGTATTAACATTAGACACAATCTCTTCACTTCAAACTGTAACAGTTTTTTTTTAAACACTCCAGATGTGCATATGTCTGCAGGGAAGAAAAGGGGGGCAAACACAATCTATGCCTTTTTTTTTTTATCCTGGAATATCACAATAAAAATGAACATTAAGAAAACAGTGCTTGTGTCTGGATTATTTCAAAATGTAATTAACCAAGCTTGAATTTCATGGGGGTATATTTTCAAATTCCTTTGAAAAAATAAGCCAAAGTCTTTAGTGGATACTTTAAAAACAACCATCAGCTAATAAGAAAAAGATTTTTGTTCCATTCTTAAAGATCATCAAACTCATAAATGAGAGGAATGAATTATTCCCTATGTATTGAGAGAAACTATAGTTGTTAATTACTGAATACTTTACATGATAAGCATTATTTTAACATAAATCATTAGCTTCCTGGAAATGCCACAAAGTTTGTATTTTTCTCTTTAGTTTAAGGCAAGGTACTAAGGAGACTGAAGAGAAAATAGATAAAATATTAAGTTAATTAACCGCTACAGATATACTTTTTAAAGTATTACAGACAAAAAATGTTATAGGGCACTTTAGTGAATGGAAGTGTCACTATGGGCTACTTAGTGATATTAATGTGTGAACTTTCCATTGGTAGAAAACTATTAAAGCAAATTAGCTAATGCATTTATACAATTATGACATAAAAATGATATAATTATTTACAGGCATGGTTCATTAACCAAAAAAACTTGAAATCTTATCAGCTATATTGTCAAGAAGGAAAACAATCCACCAGAGGCAAAGCCTTGGAGCTTTTATGCTCAAAGTGTGCAATCAGAGTTCCATACAAGTCATGAACAACCTGCTCAAGACTCTGGACAGCCTTCAAGGTAAAAGCTGAGTACAGTCCTAAGCCAGCAACAGCAAACAAGTTTGGGGGGAAGGAGGCAGAAAGTCAACTTAACATGTGTACAGGTCACTGTACGAGCTTGTGCATAATAAGTATCTTTTAAGCCCAAATTCATAACTCCACAGAAGTTGCTCTGCTAATGCTGTTGTTTCCTCTGCCTTATACACTCTTTTAACGCAAAATAACACTTCAATAACTTGAGTGTGTGTGTGACTCAATCATTTTGAATCACCAATCAAGATAAATCATTGATTACTTTCGAAGAGAAGATGCTTGAGACTATGCAGGGTGTGTATAAAAACACCCCCCTGGATTACCTATTCAGCCACCTTCATCATTTCTACTTCAATATGCTGAATACCAATAGAGAAAAAGGCACTACTCTAGGGAGACACAAGAGCAGGCAAGTGTGATATCAACATCTCTGTTCTGTCTGGACAGATGTGCTGACAGGCACAAGAGGCTTTCCAGCAGCAGGGATAATATGTTTGCTTGTCTCCACTGGAGATAACAAGCTAGCTAGAAAACCTAATTGTATGTGAGATCCAATGTCCATTATATATAACAGTCCAAATTTATGGAAGTATATATTAACCAATAAAAATAAAATAGAAATCAGTTTCCTTCCTTGGAGAATGAGCTAACTTTGAGAAAAATTCATGCAGACCAGGGGAAAAGAATTCCATCACATGCACCATGTCTCAGCTAAGCTGAACCATTGTTTAGCTGACTGTGAGGCAGCTTGTAAGCTGCTGTAGTAGCTCTTGAACAAGAATAACCAGTGGATGTTTGCAGATTCTTTGGTTTCCTTTCTTACTACACGATATTGATGTATTCTTACTACATTTGCATTCCCTTTGTGGACTGCTCTTCCTACTCATTAGTGCTCTAATGAAAAATACATTAGTGTGAAGAGCTGCTAGTAATCAGCATATTACAGATTTATATACCTAGAATTATAATTCAAATCTGGTATTACGAAGAAAAGGCTTAATGAAAAAAAAGCTGTTTAGAACATAATGTTTTGCAGTTGTGTCTAAAAAATAATTAAAAGAGATGCACATGTAGAAAATGGCAGTTTAGAAGTTACTTTATGTTCACATGTTGACAATCAATAGCCTGTTCTTAAATCAACTTTAAGTTCCACGAACATCTCAGTAAGTATAATGCAATAACTTTATGTGAAAGACACCCAAATTCATGTGGTCCAACTGGCTTCCATCTAGATTTCTGACTTTTCCCAAGGGAATATCAGGAACAGCTGCTTGAGCAATGAAAGCTCTTTCAAAAGTCAAAAGCCTCCTCTTGTGTCTGCTGTAGCCTAGCAAAAACAGTTGCTGCCAGCTGTAGTTGCTGAGGGCAGAAGACAGTCACTGAAAGAAGCAGGTGCTGCTGTGAGGGTGAAATGTTGAGATCTTCTTCAGAATAATACAAGGAAGAAAGGAAAATGTGTCCCAGGAAAATTGGAGCAACATCTAGACTCGCCTTTCACTGTGGGAGATTCAAATACCTTTGTCTAAATGGTTGCAGGGCTTGGTGATATGACTGTTTAATCTTAAAAGAACTTCAGAAGTGTCTCTCTCTCAGGGCTGCATCCCAGATTCCAGTTATGCATCAAGTATTATGCCAGCCCTCATAAAAGTTATTCATCAAACATTATGCCTTCCCTTATAAAAAAGGGAACAATATTAGTGAGAAGAGAACCTCAAAATTTTATTCTGCAACATTATTTATTCCGTGTTTCCAGGAGAGAGATTAAAGTGAATCTAATAATCATTAATTCACATGGCTCTCATGACAATTTACAGCAAGTTTTCTATCTTAAGAGAAACTGTTTTTGATCTTTGCCTAAGCTTGCATTGTAGGCAAAATAGGGGATTTTTAACACCCATAAATTGTAACTGTAGTAATTAATATTCACTTGCCTTGGGCCCAAATAGCAGTATATTAAAATAGTGAAATTTCAACAGCATCTAAGGATTTTCTAATACTGTGACGGCATAACTGGACATAATGTACAAACATTTTAAACAAATATGTGATGAATGTGTCCACCAAACAGACAAAGAAAGGTAAATGAGTACATGTAGCAGGCATTCAAGTAACCAACCTGTCAGGCAAGATAAGCAGAATAACCTCCTTACTACACAAGAAGGATGACCAGAATAGCCAAAACCAAGATAAACAGCACTGTGATAGCCATTTTGGGAGGGAGTGGGCAACAGAATAAGAGTATCACACACAGTCAAGGAAAAGCAGAGAGGAAAGAAGTGATCACCTTTATTTCAGAGACTAAGAACCACCAAGGATTTCATCATCAGTCCTAACCATATAGCATCAGCTCTGTAACTCTGTATGCTTAGTGCTAATGTAAATGTTATAAACCAACAATCTAGCATGATAAATAAAGTATAAGAGTTAATTATTAACAAGAAATGTGTTGTTGATGAATTTTAGTAAGGTTAATCTTCTAAATACTCATTACAGCAAGCTGTAATTTCCTGTTCTCTATCCACATATATTCACCTGCAACAGCATTAAATAAAGATACAATAGGTAAGATTAAAGAATACATTTGGGTAGTGTTCAGTAAATTACTTAAGTGCACATCAAGCTATAAATAATATGACTAGTTCTGCTAAATGCAAGAGAATGAAATTAACAGGTGCAATATTAGGAAGTTTTCCGTATCATGAGAAGTTTTGATGTTAGATCTTAAATTCTAACTTCTTAATGTTCTGAATAATCAAAAACTTCACTAGAAATACAGAATCATAACAATGACAGAGCACAATTCTACCATGGACCCACCTTTCCATCAGTGAAAATGAATTAACTCTACCCAATAGAGAAAGCAGCTCTAGGCCTGATCATTTTATTATCCTGGATATCTCATGCTGCCATGATCTGCTATGGCATACTTTGGTATCTCAGAAGTTTCATAACTGCAGAATATTTATTCAAAATACCAAGATAAGAATTAAGGAATCCATTCCCCAAGTTAGAAGTAAGCTTCCTGCTCAATACCTTCAGAATATATTTACATTTTAAATTGTCTCTTCTGAGTTAACTTTGGGAATAGTATCTTGTTCTAAGCAGGGCCAACGTCATGAATGGGTTTGAAGACAAAGTAGGCCATGAACAGGCAAGAGTAAAAGGTATGGGTGCAACAGAGAGAAATCCACCATGCCCTAGCCAATCCAGTCTGCACAGGTCATAGTTCTCTTCAGAACTAGGAAGGAAAGTAAGGAGACTGGAGGCTAGAGCTGGCTACATACATTTCCTTTCTCAGTTGTCATGTCTGTTCTTTCAGTAAGCTCGAAACAGGCAGAGCTGGGGAGACAGGGACTGAAGAGGCATGAAGAGAGAGAGCCACTAACTACAGCCTTAAATACTTCTCAGTCTACAGTAGCTGCAAAATACCAAAATGATAACAGCATGACTTTGCAAGAAAGTTAAAACAGTAGTTGTGTTCTAAGAATTCAGGGCAGAGAAAATTAAAGATGTTATTTTGATTTCTATTTCTTGCTGCTTTGCTTTTTTTGGAAATTCTCCCAGGACATTTCGGGTTGTTCTCTTTACACTTCCTTCATTGGTCTGCAGGGATTTCTAACATCCAAGCTACAAATGAAGACATGTATTTTATTATCACATCTAAGACTGGGCACTGTTAATAAAGGAAATTTTGATCTGCTTGTATTATTCAGGATCACATAATTTACAGAGGCAGGAATAGCAGTTTGTGTGGACTGAAAAAACCTGTCTTCTCTGTAGACAGTACATAGATTAAAGCACTGAACACTTCTTACATCCTTTCATAGTATTAGGCAGAGGTCTGACTTCATGGCTTGAAGACCAACCAGCACACTCAACAAAAACTCCACTGATTCCTTCATATTCCCTCATGCCATTGTGAAATAGAGAACAATAACAAGGTAAGAAATCACATGAAGTCATCTAGCTGGCCATGAGAAACTGGTTAGGTGATTGGATTTTCAAGTAAGTTACTTGTTTCACCAAAATGCTGAAACCTCACAGTTTTCTGTTCCTGGGAAAATGGTACAAAAGGTACTCCAGGGTTCAATAGTAAGTTTCTTTGTATGTACTGTAGACAATTTTTTCATTTGTCATCTTGACCATTAAATTAATTCCTTACCTGCCTGTATCTGTCTGTAATCTCTTTAACATGTAGATTACAAACATTCTAAGGCAGGACTCATCACTTGTAGTGTGTTCCCTTCTGCATGGCACAAGGGATGCAGGGCCCAAGAACCGAGCTCCTAAATACTACACTAACACCAAGGAACACCACTTACGGTCATCAGCTAAGCTGTATCTCATTGATGAACACACCATATCAGTTCAGCTTAGAATGAATGACAGAACAGTCAAACTGAAGATTACAACTCATCTTCAGTGTAGTGCTTTGGGCCTTGATTTAAAAGCTGTGTTGGGTTCCAGAGCTGTAATGAAGCAGAGCAACTTTATCTAAGTTTTAGCAGCTTTGCTCTTACTGAAAATCCATTTACAGACTGAGTAGTCATCTTGTAATTGTGGGGTTCCCCAACATGAAAAGCATCCTTCAGAAGCATCCTTAGCCAGAATTACAGACTAGCATTAAATATCCTCCAGCTGGAGGAGTAGGCAGGAAGGAGAAAGCCCTTCCCTTTCTCTGTTGGGTAATTAAAATGTAAAAGGCTTTAGAGCCAGCTCAGTTTTCTCTGTATGCATTTGGACAGTCTCCAGCACAACGAGCCCCAGAGTCGCCAGTTAAGGTGTTTATGCTCCATCACAATAGGAATGAATACGTATTGATATGTTCAATAAACATTAATTCATCGAACACCTTAGGGTGATTTCTCTGTTTCCTAAAGAAGGAGGAGGGCTTGAAAGGAAGTCACTCTGGCTGTAAACAGGAGTTTATCATAGTCCACTTCCTTCTGAATTATGTAATGATTTTTCTTTTTATGGCTACCTGATTTATAGCACGATACAAAGCTCAGCAGCTAACTACAAGTGAATCTCAGTAGCATCAGAGGCTCCTCTCCCAGTTTTTAACTCCATTCTCACTGTGCCCCACAGTGTCCATATGGCAAATGTTTGCAGAGAGCAAATGGGTCTACAGATCAAATAAAGACAATCACAGCACTCAAGTCTGCATTCAGGAGAAAGACATTAGCTTCCCACATTCTGAGGGTGTGCCTTTGCAATGAAACAGGAACAAACTACAGCAGCAGCACCTCTAATCCTTTTCTCACTTGAATTCTATGGTAGGAAGGAAGATATGGCTTATGCCAGTGTATCTAACATCTGAACTTTAAACTCCCAGCGACGTTAAGGCACCTCCAGCCTGATCATCTGTACTTTTGTCAGATAATAAGAACAGATGGTGATATTTGATATAAAATCAGCAGCTAACTTTGCAAAGCGTTGGGTATACATTTTCATAACAAGGCATCTGATGATGCTGATAAATAAAACTTCCCATGGGAACAGAACACTGGAAATAACACCCTTAGAAGAGAAAAATAGAACTAATGCAAAAAAAAAAAAAAAGTGCACACGAAGGCACACTTAATTATAGAAAGGACAGTGCTTACCACCTTGATGCTGCTGGAATTACATTTGCAAAATAGAACTGCCAAAAGGTGACTTTCCCACAGCTAATAAATGCCTGCAGACAAACTGCTCTTGAGTGTCCTGTTCTTTACCTAACAAATCATTTGGCAGTAATACAGGTATCATCAAATAAAGCTGGTCAGGAATTTTTATCAAGCGTTCTTCTTCAGAAAATAGTATTTTTTATTACCATTAATACTGAATTTTTGACAGAGAAGCCTTAATGGATTTCTTTTCCCCATAGCTTTTTCCAGGAGTGTCCAATTTCTATGACATTTTTCACAGAGAAAATGAACCCCTTTTTTCATTACTTTTGGATGTCAGAAGAATAGGAATCTATAAAGTTTTAGGCTGACAATAGTAAGCTTTGCTTGCTAACTTCTCTTTATTCATTTTAGAACTAAAATACATTATAGAAATTATTTTCACCCTTTCTTCTAAACTTATTTTTACCTAGTAAAAATATTTCATTATTACAATTGCATCTCAGATTTGCAGAAAGTGAGGAAAGAAGTTTACTTAACAGAACAGGATACAATAAAACTTGCTTTGTTTTGTCAGATGGGTTGTGTATGAGAAAAGACCCATTCTTGACAATGGGTCAGCAGGGAGTTCAGCTATAAATTGAGTTAGCTGCTAGCTCTGCACATCTCAGAAAACTATGCCTTTCTCTGTGCGGTCTTTAAATGGGCTTTCTGAAATACATAGTAAATATGAATCTGTGTGATTCATGTAATATTCCGAAACAGTTTAGATTGTTCTTACCACAGGATATTCAAGATGATGGAATAACATTGCTTTGGTGTCAATGCAAATTCATTTGATTTTGGTATTCCAGAGCCAAATACTTCAGTGTGCCAATATCACTCTGTTTATTGCTCAGATTATACACAAATTTCACCTGAGATTAAAAGGATTCCACAATGCAAGAGCTTTGTCTGTATGCAGACCACCAAAATGCAATATGAAAAGAAAACTGTATAATAGGAACAGCAGCTAATGGGCTCCTCTGGACTTTTATCAGGCTAACCTGTCTAGGATAAATGAATTGCTCATATCATTGAGTTAACTGTCACCAGCACAAAATAGTGAGGTCATTCAAGCTGGAAGAAATTTAAAATCATTGTGTAGGCCAACCTCCTGCCCAAAGCAGAGTCAACAGAGAAATTGGTCAAATATGCATTTGTCTTACAAGACACACAAATAAAGTTTCCCTGTCAAGTTTCACCCTTTAAATTCTTTAAAACTTGATATCTTTAATATTAAAGACAATAAGCAAAACTTACAGCATCAGTAGAAAGGTCTTCCAAACAAAACGCTATTCTGCTTGGTAACGTAGTATGACACCTGTTTCTCTGGGCTTATGCACTAATTTCTCAGCAGGAAGACAAGGAGCAGAAGTATATTTATTTGAACAGCTGAAGAGCAGTGCAAAGAGTTTATGCTGGGAAGACTGTGACCTACAAGAATCTTCTCTATTACCAGCTGGTTTTATAACCTGTGTATATTTGAAACCCTACCACATAAAACAAAGACCTAAGAATTTCTTACTTAGTAAAGTGAAAGATCTAAAATCTCCACCTGATGTTTCAAATAGAAATTATATATATATACATTTTTGCCTCTTGTCTCTGTGTGTCTTGTTCTTAGAGACAGTAATCCCTGCCAAAATAATATGGTTTTGTTAGTTGTCTTCACATCTTTCAGCTGGACACCAAGGTCAGAACAAATAATAAACTAGGAGGAGGTAAATGGGGTGCAGTCTACAATTCATAGTGGACAGGTAGTGCCTACCCTTGCATTTTGAATTCTCAGTCACCAGAAAGTAGTGCTAAAGAAAATGTGCATGTTCAAGCTGGAATTGAAAAAACACTGTTAGGAGAAAAAAAAAAAAAAAGTGAAAAATTCTTCAACACCCATTTGCAAGTATAAGGAAAAGTATTTCTGACTTGAAAACAAGAGAAGGAAAGAGAGAGTTCTCATTTTACTGACAGAAACAGGACAGAATTAATGAAAGTATTTCATCAAACTCCAGTTATGAATTTGCATCAAATTCAGGTTCAAAAATATGTGTCATATTTCCAACATAAAACACCATGATGGTCATAAGCAAACACTATAGAGATTCATTCAAGTGTGGGAAAAAGAAAGGTGTGGGAAAATATAAAGGGGAGGGCTAATGAAATTTGGGCTCACCTTGGTTCATCATTTCCAAAAGTAAATAAAAAGCAAATTGTAGCTTGCATTGTAACAAGTTTTATGATGTCCTACATTTGATCTCTGAACTAGGCTGTGCTCAGTAACAATGGCAGAAAAGAACAAGTATATAATCTCTCTTTAACTCTCCAGCAATTCTTAGACAAAATCTACTTAATTTTAAACTTATGTTTTTCATCAGTGCAAAGCCTAAGAGATTTTTTTTTTCCTTTATTCCTTCTTTCTTGGTCTCCTTTTTCCTTTTTTTTTTTTTGGTTGGGATTTTCACCAGAATATCAAAGTAAACTAAACAAAGTTGAAAGACAAAGCTGTGTTCCTTTTCAGGAACAAAAAAGCACCTCCATATTGCTGTTCCTTACAAAGGATACATACAGTCTTCTGACTATATGCTTTGATATGTGCTAACAATGTTTAAAAATTATTCTTCCTGACTTTACATTCATTAAAGTAGTATTTCTCAAAGCATATGNTCCCTGGAGGCATTCCGGGTGAGGCTTGCCAGGGCTCTGGGGGGGTTGGACTAGATGAGCTCCAGAGGTCCCTTCCAACCCAAACCATTGTATTATTCTATGATTCTATGATTGCTGGTGTTTTAGAAATTCTGAATTGCTGCCAGACATGCAAGATATGAAATCAGTTTACTGCTGCATGGTGAGATTTTCTAAAGAAAGGTCCAACCCTCAAAATTCTTAGTCAGTTAACAGAGACTGAACAACACAATAGAAACACAGAATGTGGCTAATGCATATGTGAGTGAAAGAGGTTTTCTAAGAATTAAGGACATACGAAAAATTACTTCAAAGAGGAATCATTAAATTCCTTACAGAATTAAAAAGAATAAGAAGGTTTAGATTTCACCACAGATAGAAACAGGATTTCTGCATTATCTTTCTTGCATCATAACAATTCATTACTGATTGAAATTAAGTCTTTGCAATCATTTGCCGTTTTTGGTAGCTCTTTTCTTCTCTAAACCTGGGGAGCAAACCTTTCCAAACCTCCTCTTCACCAAATGTGAAAGGCAGTATCTCCTCAGTCACATCATCCTATTATACTATGACAAATGGAGGCAGAGCCATTTTCATAACACTATTTATGCCTTTTCCCAAGCATTTCTAAGAAGGCCTGCCTCCTCCTGGATTGGCATGCTTAGAAGTGAATGAATGAGCCAAGGATGTATAGAATCTCCTAACCTATCATATTCTTCAAAGATTATCCAGAAAATAAAAGGACCTAGAGTTCATTATTTCTTTTTCCAAAACCTGTTCACAGTGAGCATTCTGAAATAGTGCGATGATATTTGTCACTCTACCACAAAAACAAGAGGAGATCCTTTATACAAGATGCTCGTATCCTACAAATACCAGCAGAAACAGGGATAGTGTCTCAGGTGCACAAAGCATCATTATTTCATTTATTTTACCCTGGCTAGCTGATGACTTGCATTCACCTTGTGATGATTTCCCGAAGAAATTAAGTTTCTCATAGGCATTTACTCCCAACTCCTAAAGTGCTCTAACAGTATGATCATGTCCAAGAATGCTTTTAACATCATAATTTTTACAATTAAATCTCTGCCATCAAAATACAAAATAAAAAAACAATATGGAACAATTGTTTTCTTACTAACTGCTCATTGGTTTTGCATGAGCTTTTCAACAATTTTATAATCTATTCTTTAAAGACAGTACAATCCAACAATAAGCCCAGAATTAGGACTCCTTTTATCCCTACAAAAAACTCAACCAAATTAGCCAAAACACCCTCTCCTAAAGCTGAACATCAGCTTTCATAAATTTCAAAGAACTCCAACTCCCTCTTGTGACAAGGGATCAGAAAACAAGCAGTTTCACATTCTGACACAGAGCCGTTTGAAGCAGCTTCCATTCAAATACAATTCTTTTAGAAAGATCAGGAGACTGGAATGAAATAACTTAAGATTGAATTATTCTTTCTGATTTCTTCCAAACATCTGAACAGATGTCACATGAAGAAAAGCATCATAGTAAAGTGACAGTATTCTGTTCCTGCTTATTCCCTGGGTAATAGTTGGCTTCCTTTAATCACAATGGTCTCTGTCTTAATTTAGATAGAAAGGTAGCTAGAAGAAAAAAAATTGCTGCTCCAAAGTGGCAAGACACTAGCACTGGAAGCTGTATCTATACTTCTGGATGGCTAATGCTCAAGAGCTCATTTCACCATTTTAAGGCCTTTCTGAAAAGTATAGTACTTGGCATAGCCTCTGAAGGTGTGGGGAAAAAAAAGATGTAACAAGTGGAGAGATGGGATTAATTGCAGTAAGACAGTTCACTATAAAAAATATCCCATTCCTCACTTCCCTGAAGGCATGGGCAAGTATTGGGCTTAACTCTACTTCTGTCGTCCTCTATTCCCACACGTATCTCTATGTGTTATTTATGGTGTGGCTTAGAACTTCCAGGTAGTAGCAGTACATCATAGGAGAGTTTCAACTGGTCCTTAGAGACAGGAGTTGGAACTCAGTGTGCCTGACGATTTGTCTGTGCTGAACAAAAGCCAGAGGATTGGAACTACTATAATGTATTGGGAAGACTTTCCTGAAGCAGTAAACAATGTACCGGAAGCAGAAGACAAGCTGCAAATAGATCCAAATTTAGCACTAATGAGCATGGTTCCAAAATACTGGCTTATCACTGCTGAAAACATACAACCCCTATTAAGCCAATTCCACATTTCTCAATCATAGAGAAGTGGAAACCCCACTTTCACCATCACTAAGATGCCAAGACCCACAGCATTTCATTATATGAACTTGCTAATATATTGCACATCATTTTAATCTTGATATAGAGCATATTGTATGTTAAAATAAGAATCTAGAAAAATTCAAGGCAAGTCACATCCTTTTTGTTAATTGGCAGTGTGAAACTGTATCTGTGCAGATGATCTTCATGTTCAATTCATTACCAGTCAAACCCACTGCAGCTTTGCTCCTTACTGAATGAGTAATTATTCTTTAAACATTACACAAGTCCACCTCAAGAGAGGATACTACCTGGAAAAGGTTTCAAATTGATACCTGTACTTAGGCTATAGTAATATCAAACTAATCAGCCACCCTTCCCTTCCCTAATACTGAAACATAAACAGCATATAGAACAGCATTATTGGGATACAGCATTATTAGCTCTGTACTACCTTAGCAGAGCTCCATCAGCCTTTAACTAACCTGACGCTCTTCCTGTATTTGTACTTTGTTGAACACGAGCAGGCTCACAGCTTCCTGTGTGATGGTGATAACATATGTCTGACTTTGTTGTTGGCAGCTGGAGTGAAGGTGAAGACAATGCCCTTTGACCTGTGAAAAGCAGTATAAAGCTTATCAGATCCTCTCCAGATATCACTGAAGGAAATGGGCTGGAAGATTTGGCCCCACATAGGAAATATATATAAAAAACCTGTCAGTACTAATCTTTCTGTAATGTCATTAAAAACAGACTTTTGCAAATCTGAGTCCCTGCTAGACAATGTCATTTGTACAAAATAAACTGAAGTAAAAGTAGAGAGGAAGAATCATATATCACACATTAAATTTAGCTTCATATCACTCGAAATTACTCAGTAGTACCAAAACTGCTTAGCTTTGTGGTGCCAAAATATTTTTTTCTTATTCATTATTTCTCTGCTCCACTTTTGAAGTAGACCTTGAAAGGTCATGTATTATATAAAATATCATACATAAACTTTTCCCAGTAAACAGTTCCTTTGGGGGTTTTGTTTATCTGCAACGCTCTCTAGATGAACTGTAGTAAAGTCAGATCATGGAGTGACCCCAACAAAAAGCCTTTATCGAATGAAAAATATATTTGCAGGCTAGTGTTAGGATAATGTCCTTACTATACTGCCAGATATTGTTGGCTGCATCAGTATATTAAGCTTTTCATAATATGATAGTTGTTAAAATTAAACCCCAAAGAAAACAATGACAACACAAGGCTGAAAAGATTATGAGCAGAGATTCAGGAAAACAACTTCTTCATTTTGATATGCTGACATTGTGGGTATGACAACACCAGGCAAAAAGTAATTTTTCAGTATCTCCACTGACATGAGGGAACATTTCTAGTCTAGTTTCACACTCAGAACCCTACTCCTCTTAAACAAGGTACATTATCAATTTTTAAATCATTTAGCAGTCAGAAAAATCACACTGAAGATCATGCTGATGATATCAATGTCAGAATGCAAGCAAGAGTAAATATTATTCCCATATTATTTAAAAACACTTAAAAATAACATCCAGGCAAGACTATTGCTAAGAATGAACACACAATATTCCACTGCAGATCTACCCAAATTTATTAATGCTGTGCTCTACCCCAGGTATCTGCCAGGACCCCGAATGTCATCCTCCTGATATGGAGAACTCACATACTGAGAGCCTTGAACACCTCCACCTTAGAAGGAGGGATCTGTCTTAACAGATAAGGCAGGAAGAAAGGAAAGATTCCTGATGGAAAACTGAGACACTGAGCAATTTTGCTCAAGGTCGCTCAGGAAGTCTATAAAAGAACCAGGATGATTAGATTTTCCTCTGTCCTGATTTACCACTAAGCCACAAAGTCATTCTACTTTTTAAGTTCTACAATACTTAGGGATTTTACCACTAAGTTAGTATCTCTAACAGGAGAGAGGTCTTCTAGTTTCATGATTTGCAGAAGATTGTAAAAATATAATAATTCTTTTTGATTCCTCAAATCTTTGATCTTACGTTCTCAGTCTGGTTTTTTTGAGCTTCTTTGGATAAAATTTCTTACTGTCCTGCTCCTCAGTATCTAGATGTTTTGTGAACCCAGCCTTCAAAAAAAAAAAACAACCCCACAAAAACTTTCTGTCTAACCTTGTTCTCACCTCTGCACTGATCTAGATCAGCTTTTCCTCATCAAACCCTTTCCTCCATCATCTGATATGAGGATATGAGGGTTGGCATCCATTTTGATGTGGTGCAATGCCAGGCCCCAGACTCCTGCTGCCTTCCCATCACCTCATCCCAACTCCTCCTGCCTTTTGGGAAGCTCTGCCCCAGCTCTGTCACTTCCAAAATAATAAGGCACTTCAGAAAATCCTAACATAGGAGAAAATGACTTTGTTATGCCTTTAAGAAACATAAATGGGAGTTAGATCCCCATTACCACATTATATGTATCTATCTCAAAGAAAATGACACAAATTACCGAAAGATTCGTATCAACTGTTTGCAGAATTGATAAAAATATTTAACAGTGTGATATTGAAACTGAAATAAGCACCTTTTTACAGACTAGAGGCAGGGCAACAGTTCCCTCTAGCGACTGCGACACAAAATAGGAGCCCACTCGCCTTTCTGCAAGGTGTTTTCAGAACCGGTTTGCCTTACAAAGAGCAGGTCACAAAACTCGTGTTTTCCAAAAAGAACTGAGGAAAGAGAAAAAAAACTGAGAGAAGCGGCGATCCTTCGCTCTCTGAAGAGATCCGACCGATCAGGGCCGACACCGAGCGAGTTCGTGGCTTTACGAGACCGGCGCCGCTTCACCCGGCAGAAATCGCCTCAGGGAGAGGCGGGAACAGCGAAGCGGGCGGGAGCGGGAGGTCGGGGCCGTCCGCGCAGATAATGGTGGGGGCGCATTGCCTTGGGGAGCAGCTCGTGCGGCCCTTGGCGGGAATGCCGAGCTGAGGCGGCAGCAGGCGTCAAACTAGTATTCAAAACAGCCACACAAGAGCCATTTGAGGCTTCACAGTAAACCCGGGCAGCTTCCAACGCTGCCTCTCACTCCAAACAAGAGTCACACACTTGACGTGAAGGGTCACAGGGATACCCGTGAAATGGTGTCCTGCTGCCACCGCCGCTGTACCCTTTTCTTTTTGCAGGATTTGACAGGCTGAGTCAAAACCCACTAAATCAACAGAAAATTATTATTTTAGTCTAGGCTTTATTTTTGTGGCAGCTGCTGCTTTGTGGTAAAGTGCTAACTGCTAGTTAACTTAGCTCCTTGATGGGGTTTAGCTTTTCCTTTCAGGTGTACTGAGTGTGTTGGTTATCACCTAACATCAAATTAGAGAATGTCCTGAGCTGGAAGGGACCCACAGGGATCACTGAACCCAACTCCTACCTATGCACAGGACAACCCCAAAAGTCACACCATGTGCCTAAGAGCATTGTCCAGATGCTCCTGGACTTCTGTCAGGTTTGGTGCCAACACTAGTTCCCTGGGCAGCCTGTTCCCATGCTCTACCACCCTCTGGGTGAAGACCTTTTACCCAATAGCCAAATACTTATGTCATGAATGTTTCACTGGCTTTTGCCATTCTCCACATTTTTACTTTTAGACAGGTATCAAACAGGGTTTTTATATATAGATATATATATATATATATATGACAAAATGCCTCTTTTGTTGCCTTGGAAATAAAATTCCTGAAATTTCTTTAGCTTCCTGCTGAATGTTCACTGCATCTATTTTAAAGTATCTAAAGAAAATTACTTCTCAGGAAGGCTGAAAATAAAGAAATAAAAATAATCTGTAAGAGTAAGAAGAAAACCAGTAGTTTACTAGAAGACTGTAGCTTCTCAGAGCATTAAAGGATCATGCAAGGTGCCCTCCATGGTAGGAAAATTTTGCCCCAAGTTTTAAAGGGTTTCTGAGCAATGCTAAAAACACTTAAATGTGGATTTTGTTAAGCTCAGAAAAGAAAAAACAGTGTTAGACACAATTCAGAACAGACAATTTACACCCTGATGTTTAACTTGCTCTCTTCTGTATCACAGCACTGTCTTGTTCTTCTACCTGGAACCAAGTGCTTCTTAGTAGCTGGAATTGATGCCTCTATCTTGTTCATCACTGTGGAGGCATACAGAAACAATCTCAGAGCCACAGAGAGTCTCTAAATTAACAAATAGAGAAGAGAGAGATACTACACATAAGAACAAAACCTGAAATAACATTCTTCTCTGGCTATACCTTTCCAATTGCAACAAAATCAATTTACACAAGGAATAATCTCAGCTGCACTAACCAATAACAGAAATCAGCTTTAATGTGGATATAGAGGTCTTTCTGAAGAAAGAAATGGAACAGAGAATGTGACTCAATTAGAATTGGTAAACTTAAGACCAGTAACATTCTTTTGTCATTGGCATTCTAGTGATGAGAGAAATAGGCTTTTTTAGTGATATTTAGCATACAGATGACTTCAAAGAGATTCAAATAAAAGTAAAGGCACTGATGACTTTTTAAAACTTTATTATATTGCATAAGCTATAACATTTTACAAATCTTAGTTACATTTTCAGCAACAGATACACTGATACTGTAGTAAATATAGAGATGAAAAGACACCTCTGACAAAATATAAAAAGGTAGAAATACTTAAAACCAGGATGCTGAATATCAAGAATGTTTTACTTCAACAATATCCATACAAGAGTGGTCTTGGAAATGATTTAGTAATGAAGTGTTTGTTGAATATAAGGCTCCAACATGCAAGGTGGTGAGCACAGTCAGTGCTATCATTTCACCTACCTCTCAGCATCTCAGAGACAGGCTTTTTATGAACTCCACGCTCTAAAAGCACTTAAAAAGTGCCTTTCTACACACTAAGTTGTTGTAAAAATATTACTGTTCTACCATGGACTGAAGTGCAACAAGTGCTTCAAAGAAACTGAATCAGTTAACTGGGGAACAAAGTACCAGTATGTTTTGGGAAGGGACAATATAGGAATGTTCATAAGTCTTCAACTGACTGACAGAAAAAAAGCATTTGGTAAAACAAGTTTGAAGCTAAGAGTGCTAATACTAAAAATAATGACACAGATTTCCCCTGCCAGTCTTACAAAACCATCTGAAGCCATTATTTTTTTGGTAATCAGAACACATTGAATACTGCTTTTAAAAGAAAATGAAGCTCAGATTAAAGTCATCTAATAATGACCTTTCATATAAATTCTTTAACACAAATGTAGCTTCCTACTGTTACAAGTGTGGCACAAATTAGTGCAAACTACTATAAAAGAATGCTCATTTTTAACTTGTAGGCATAGTTTTGTATAATTCCACTGAATTAAGAAAAAAATAATTACAAAAGCAGAAACTTGGGTTATATAAACAATGTAGGTCGAGCTCCAAATTGAGATAAAAATTGTTATAGAAAATAAGAATTAAGTACCTATCTCCATACACTTTCTGCTTCTACTGGCGAGGAAGGTTAGCAGCTGAAAAGAAGGATTTTTATCATTATAATAGTTTCTATATATAAACATATATTAATTTCATTTCTGAAGTTAAAATCCCAGTCAGTTTCATACCTGTAAATCCAGTGACTTCAAGATGCTTACTCTTGACTTATGAAGTAGAATCAGATCCCACATGTGCAGTTTTAAAAGATACTAGTGTTCAGATAGCTAAAGATATCATTTTTTAATTTCTCTTTGAAAATAAAATACAAAAAAAACAGGGTTTACAACAATTACCATCATCAACATGCAGGAGGCAGTGTTCCAACATAAAAAACACTAGAACTGCCTTCTAAAATATTATAAAAGCTACATAATTGTAAGTATGAAATGAGGCTTATTTTGGCTAACAGAAAAAAAAAAAGTCCATAATGTGCTTTTTAGATAGTCAGGTGTACCACTGATAAAATAAGTCTGATCAAAGAGAAAGGCACTTCAGCAGGCTAATTTATCTTCAGGTTTTCCTAATATGCAGTACAACTGATGTAATATACTGTCATCTGCTTGCAGTGTTAGATCAGTCATAATGTTAACCTGTTTCACTTTTTAACTAATGAGAATAGTTCAGACTGGTGCCCATTCTATTTCATCCTCTTTGGTACAAATTACTGCATAAAACCAAAGCAGACAACTAAACATTCCCGTATCCTGAATTATTTTTTGTGCATCAACAAAACATGCAACACTCTCTTTTTGAAATGGAAGCCACCAGAACTGATGCAACTCTAAGAGCAGGGCAACATTAAACCTCAAAAGTCAAAGCAGCTTGCAGAAGAAATATGCATCTGCACAAACTATTTCAATTGATACCTACTAATGCATGTAACAAAGCAAAGGATGAAAATATTTGGGACTAGAGAATCAGTCATACACAAAATCCAGTGGAACTGCATCTAGACAAAAAAAAGTATTGTGACAATGTATTTGGTACATGAAAACTGCATTAGTTACTTAAAGAGAGTACCAAAGGCATGCTAATGTAACAAGCCATCTTCAGCTCTGAAGTAGATTAATCATATAATTAAAACAGATTCTTTTGGCCAATTTATTACAATTTTTGCACATGCCTTGGTTTTGGCTGGGATAGAGCTGATTTTCTTCCTAGGAGCTGGTACAGTGCTGCACTTTGGATTTAAGGTGAGAATAATGCTGCTATGTGTTAGATCTGGATTGAAGGCAAAACAGAGTTCTCCTCAGATGCTGGCCACTGATGAAGAGCAAGAGAGAAGAGGAGGCTGACCCTTGTCATCCCTCAGCTTTAGACTGAATCTAATGTATATGGAACAGAATACCTAGCTGGTCAGTTTAGGGTCACACCTCTCCTGTCTGCTCCTCCCTACAGGTGCAGTCTTTTACTCTGCACCCCTGCAGCTTTGTACATAAGATTCAGCAGTGACCTTGCTCTGCACACCAATCCTTGGTACTAACTCTAAACATTAGGTCTCATCACTGCTTCTAAATAACTGCAATTTCAGGAAGTGCAGTTATTTAGAAGAGCTTTAGCCAAAAAGTAAAACCACTGAACAGAATCAGTTGTGTTCTAACTCAAACCAGAAGACAACAGATCTGACCAGAGTGTATTAAAACAAATTTGTTATAAGCATTCATTAACACTCACTGGTCACAAAGATGATTTATTTGCTTGCAGAGCTGTTGTGCTTGTTCTCAGAGTTGTGCCATGTTACGCTTTACTTGCTGTATATGTTCCCTCTGGTGTTGTTTATCACCCTGGGGAGCTAGGTTAAGGTTATCATTTTGTTGAACTTTGTAACATTGCCTTATGATATGATAGAACAGCTGGTTTTGAGGCTGATCTAGTAGCTGCAGTCAGCACTGCCATCATGGCCATACCTCAGGTGCCATCTCCTGGAGACTACTAATAATCATACTTTTTACCTTTTCTCAGGGAGCCAACCTGGGAAGAGAAATCTCACATCCCACATCTTCCCTTTCTCCACTAGGCTAATACCAATAGCATTTAAGAATTCTGAATATCCTTGGGATGTTCAAACCAGCATGTTTCTGGATGTGGTTCAGGTCTGATTTTAGGGTTAAGCAACCATTTAGGAATGGTTGCTACCACCTAGAGAAGAACCTCAGTGACAGCCACCGTGGCCACTTTGAGCCCCACAACAGGCACTGTGGCCACTCCAACCCTGGCAATGGGTGATGCAACTGAACCAGAGAACCAACTAGTGCCACTATCAGTCACCTCTAGACAAAAGAGGAAATGGACGCAGAAGTCAGCTCTTTTAGTAAAGAGGACAGAGCAGAGCCATCACGAGAACAGAAGGAAGAGGCAGAACAAGAGCTAACCACTCCATCCCTATTCCTGAGCAAGCTATGAAGAAGATTTCAGCCATCATCCACATGAGCACATTACCACCTGGATGCTCCAGTGCTGGCAAAACAGGCCTAGTAGCCTAGAATTAGAGGGTAGGGAAGCCAAGCAGATGGGATCACTTTCTAGGGAAGGGAATATTGCCCTGAAAGACTGTTATGACAGATAGAGCCCAAAGTCATGGACTAAATGAACTCAGTAGACACTTTAGAGGTATGACCTGTAGACTAAGGGAATGATATCTGTGTATATTTACCAAGACACAGGAAAAGTGGTGGTGATTAATCTGGTTATTTTGCACATTCTTCTAGAGACAGGACCAGACAACTGACAAACCCAACATAACAGACATATTTCACAGTAATGTTTCCTGAGTAAATATCCCCAGAAGCCCAGCTGCTTATTTCCCAACTCTTGAGCATACTACAGGGCAGACAACTGAATGCACCTCACCCCACAATTTGAATATAGGCATTTTATTTTTGGGTCTTGGTATAGAATCTTAACCAAGTTCTAAGGGAGACATTTATGAAATTTTTAAAAGATCATTTGTAATCACACTGCCAAAGCCAAAATGCTGGAACTTATTTCATCAGGAAAACAGCTTCAAAGCCACAGAAAGATATTCTATATACTATATGAAGCACATTAAGGGATGCATCTACTTTTCTGTTAGCCAAACACTCACTTGGACAAGATAAACATTAAAAATAAAGAATATTCTGATGGCCTTTTCCTTCCTCTATACATATCTCAAATTACATTTCATGCATTCATGACTTTTGGTAAATTTAACTCTAAGATGAGTCATAAGTAGTACTTATATTGCATTATAGATCAAATTTTGTGATCTGCTCTCTCATGCTCATAAAACTTTTAAAGCCTGTTCACCCTCTCTCTGATGCACAACTGAGACAAAAACAGCTCAGGCTGGCAAAATGTAGGCACATAAACCTCCAATGATCTTCCATTCTTTTTAAACATAAGACAAAAAGCAACAGTGCCAAGCTTTCCTGCTGAAGGAAACTATTTCAAAGGCATAAATTGCCTAAACTTGCATACTTTTTCTTTATGGGCCAAACTAACTAATAAATATGCAGGGATTCAATATTATGTTGTGGAGCACAACTGGCCCAACAGCATGCAGAAGAGAAGATTTTAACTGACAACAAAGCCAAAACAAGACACTGGGATCAGTAGTAGCAGCAGCTTCCAATGCTACCAGAACCAGTCCTTTTCTGCTGGATGTGGACACTTCATAGCAGATGTCAGTCTTCAAAGTCAACAGTTCATAACAAAGCAGATGGACAACATCTTAAGATAGAGAGGACCATGAACTGCAGCAGCCACAGAGCTTGTACACTTCCCCCTGCTGCCTCTGCTCTATGGAATGATAACCTTTTGCAGATGGATGGGCACATAGGGAGGGCAGCAATGCTGTAGAGCTCCACTGATAAATCCAGCAGAGCTCATCTGCTGGTGTCGTGGGACTAACCGATGAGACAATTTACATTATACAAAGAAGTAGTAACAGATCCCTAGAAAAGTTCACATAGAAAATACTGTACAGATGCTCACATGGATCAGGAACAAGGCTGAGGAATGGCTTTAACTAGCCTACCAACACATCAGCAACAAGAATGAACAAAATTAAAACACATACCTACATTTCTCACTGTGCATTCCCAGAGGTGTGTCCCAAAATGACAGACTAATTAAAACATGAGCCTTTCCTACACTGCTGGCAAAATTAGGAACTGGAAAATTTTAATAGTAGCACTTCCCTGTTTTCAATTCACATGGAATATCAATTGCCCAGTTGAAGTTTAGTAATTCAATCTGCATATTAAAAAAAAAAAAAGTAACTTTTCTTGATACCAGAAAACAACATTTCCCTTGTAAACCCAACACGGCAGAATTACAGAAGCAGCCAAGAGGTCAATGACCAGCAGGGAGAGCAACAACACAAAGCACATTGTGTTTTAATTTATAGGAATAAGAGGCCTCTCCTCTCTTTTCTTCCAGATATTGGTTTTGCTATCCCTTTTTGTTATAGATGGTCTATCCCTTTTTTTAGCAGAAGGGATACCAGATTCATGACTTCCTGATAGAGTTTTTCTTCTTGGACCTTCTTCCTCGTGCTGTTCTATGACTGGCCCATTCCCTCCATCCAGAATGTGTCTCACAGCCTGGTCCTCTGGAGTGCAAGCAGTGGTCCCACTTTCACTACTACTCAGATCCAGATCTTCCAAGTAAAGGATCTTAGAATGTGGCATATTTTTGATGAAAGTTTTCTCTCTCTCCAGTTTCCTACTAGGATGATGCTCATTCATGTCCACACCAGAGTCCAGACTGGTATCATTACTGTCTGTTTTTCTGCCCTTTTTCAGATCTATGAAAGAATGCCTCACTTGTGCAATTGGCTTCCCATCCAGGGACACGAACCACGCTCGAGGGTGCGGAGATGGTTTGCCTTTAGAAAGTTCCAGCAGTGTTTGTTCTGAAATACCTTGAAGTTCAGATGAAAACGGAGTCATCACTACTGCTTCATTCAATGTCCCAGGAACAGAGACAGATTCCAGCAAGCTATTAGTGTACCTGCCCCAGTTTGATGCCTGAGAAGGTAAGCCCTCTTCACCATCTAAATTACTGTTTTCATCTCTGCAGGCAGAAGGCTGTGGATGAGAGTGCCCTGGCATTTTAGGTAATGTTTGCATGTAACCATCACGATTCATGGATTCCAGCATGGGGCTATAGACTAACTGCCCTTTCCTTGGCAAAGTTGCTGATTTAGCAGGGTGCAACTGTTCTGGGGAGTGGAAAAGGTCAGAGGTTTGAAGAATAGCAATAGGTTGATTGTAAATATGCATTAGATGTTCTGGGATATGAGAAAGCCCATATATCTCCTCTTTCAGTGAAAGGTACCTGTTTTGGTCCTGAATGTCCCTAGGAGCCTGGGAAATAGTGCTGTTCCCATGCTTTGGCTGCTGTAAATGCCTAACTCCAGCATTAGGCTCCAATGAATGGGCTGAATTTCTTGACTGCTCAGTCTGACAGGAGGACTGATAAGAAGTATCCTCTGTGTAGATTTTAAAATGGTCTCGTGATTTTCCATCCTCTGTGTCTGTGGACATCCTCCTTTGAGGGCTGTAGGAAGACATCTTCTGTGTATATAACTGTGACTTATCGTCCAGCTTTAAAGACCCTTTGACAGCACTGATGTGATTTATGTGAGTTGTTGATGTTGTCTGGTCCTTCTTTATGACCTCCAGCTTGGTTGTATTTTTGTCCTTCTTTTGTGTCCGACCACATTTATCCCTAGGCAAAAGAGATACAGGTGACTGTAGAGCATACTAGGAAATACCAGATTGTTGACTACCAGAGCTGAAGATTAGATTTTGATATTAGTTATAGTGTAATGTGATCTCACACACTTAAAAGGAAGTTCTGTAGGAAGTTCAGCCTACACATTATAGTTTAGCTATAGTTTCAACCTCAAATAACTACTTTATCAACTTTACATTCCATTTACACTCTCTTTTTGCTTACCTGCAGTAACAAAGAAGAAGAGCAAAAAATCCGATGATAATGACAACAGTGCCTCCCAGTATGGCTGTAAGGAACACTGTGTGATAGGCTGTTATGTCCTTGGAAACAGCACTAATAATGGATTCTAGAGGGTCAAACAAAACCAGACAAGAATTACTTCTCAGAAACAATTCTGCTTGATATGCAGAGCTGTAGCTGATCAATTAAACTGTACCCTTCCACTATGTTCATCCTTCCCATTTCACCTTACTATTTCAGCAAAGTAGAAAATATATAGAGACAATGGTAACACTATAATGGATCTTCACAGGTTTAGCTCAAGTACTCAAACCTTACCATGACATCTACTCAATTCCAGTCAAATTACATTTGTATTAGTTGTCCAAATTGACTTTGAAACATGGCCTGCATTTTCTCTTTAGTGCTTCTGTCAGAAAGTGCTGGTTTTAAATCTTGACATCCTGTTTCTCTGACAAGAATTCCTTTGTATGAATTTGGAGAACATGCAACAAGTGTACACAAACCAAAATCCACTGGGATTGTTTCACCCAAGATTAGTTTTCTTGGTGTATTTCCTCCAGTCATACACAATCCTTAACAGTAAGGGATACAGTCCTGCTGATTTTTAGATCATCATAGTCACAGTTCCCTTGCAGCCCTCTTCCAAAACGTGGCAATAGAATAAACGTGCAAGTTCAAATACAGTCTGGCCCCCTTTTCCCCTACAGCATTTGAAGTTCTAGGGAATGGCTATATGCACAAAGGCACACTATCAGGATTCAAACACAAGTTAGCAATTGTTGTAACTGCACATTGTTTTTTCCTTTCTGTCATTAAATAATCAAACTGACAGCTTCATGATACATCATTACTTGGGTTACTTGGTCATTTCTTTGCCAGTTGCTGTAATACCTCTTGTCCCAGGCAGTGGAGCTGCTATCCAGTAGCCTAAGTGTTGAGCAGTGTATGTCCATACTAGTTGACCATCTGCTTCCTTTACCATTCCAACCCCACGGCTTACCCAAGCACCTGGAGAAAAAAACACCCCAAAGGACAAAATATTGCACATGCCATGCAGGTTTCTTCTACATCTCAAACCATGAACAATTAAGCTATCACCAAAACTACACAAGGTCACAAGAAAATCTGAAACTTCTGCCCTATACACTATTTATTACATAACTTTAGCTAAATATGCAAACCTTCTCTCTTGACAGCTTCACTGCAAATATCCCAGTGTGGACATTTAGTTCAAACAAAGCACCTATATTACTTGCTGGAATTCATTTAATACAACTCTTTTTCTATTAACAAATGTCTTTCAGAGAAATGCACACAAATCATTTGAAAAATCCCATTATATGAGCTTAAGCATGTATGAAGGTCAAGAACAAGAACAAAATGAAGGAGCAGGTAATTTAAGCATATGAATGCAATTTTAATACTAGCTGGGCAGCACTTAGTGGGAGAATATTTTGAACTAATGATCTACAACAGGATAAACAATGTTTGTCTTGAATGTTTCTCTCCTCTCTGTCCTGAGGCAGTAACAGTTCAGTTAGTCCAAGGAAGTTCTATTGTTACAGGACACAGATTCCACACTATCTGTTTGGCAATGCAAAGGAAAGGTATTATGGTATGCCAGCTTCTACAACTAATCAAATATGCAGATAGAGACAGAATTATACTTAATACACTTGAACACATCTATTGTGGGCCACCTGTGAAATTCTAAAGGCAGAAAACAACCTCACATTGTCAAACTGCAGATACTGAGGACAGAGAACCATCACCTGTTGAAAAGCAACAATAACCAAAGCATGCAACAAGTGGAATTCATGTAAGCTCTGTAATTTCATTTTTCCTCCAGGACTCTTCTTTCAGTAAAGCAAGAAGAAATAGCTACCAGAGAAGAAGTAAAGATGAGAACTGGAATATGCCAAATATGCATGCATGCACAGACACACACAGAATACCACTTGGCAGTAAAACCTGCAGCCTTCTGGCACCTGGCATGGCTGGCAGAGGGCAAGAGCAGCAGCTCCAGAAGTTCTGCCTTTGAACAAATCTATAAGGAGATATATAATCTTTGCTCCTATATATAAGGAGATATATAATCTTCAGTAAATTGTATCTCCCACACATACTATTTTCTGTATAGTATACTGGGGTAAAGAAAACCATTAAAATGTGCTTTATGAGTAAGTACATATTCTCTAATTTACTGCCTTTCCAAAAGGAAATAGCTCTTAGTTTAATGTTGCAAGACAAGCTTTCTTTTTACTTTGCAATTCTACTAAAATCCGCAAAGCACTTTTGGTACTAATGAGGGAAATACTTAGTAAGAAGGAAGCCACATTCAAGATACATCAACAAATTCTGCATTTACAGCAGCTGGAATATAATTACCAAAGCTCATTTGCCAGAAAGAGTCTCAGTATCATTACATTTCAAGTAACCCCAGAAAACACTGCACAAGCAGACATGTGAAAGCAATTTCTATCTGTCCTTGGTCATGTGGCTCAGTCTACACACAGTCAAGCACAGACCTCTCCCCTTACCACTATCAGTACTGACATGGAAGCTTTAATTACCACTAAGACATATTATTACCCCATAAGTTCAGAGTTTAGAAGTGTGTATCAACATCTTGCTGGGGACATTCTGCATGCCATTATTCAAGGCAGTGGTAGCTCTCCATTCAGTTCAAATGGGGTTCTACCACTACTTATAGATGCTCTTGTGTGCTTGCTGGAGAACTGAGGTGTTCAGCTGTCCTCAGTCACCAGAACCCTAAGGAATGCCTTGCTATTACTCAATTACTTGAGAAAAAAAGGTGTGCTGGACATCAGAACAAAGGTAAAAAGAAACAGATTTAAGAATCAACACCCAGAACAGTGAATACTGTTGCAAATTTTCATTGCAGAGATGAGGAAGTAGAAAAAAAAATGTGGAGGTTACTTATGCTCGAAAAGCCTCTCTCCTTGCCCTCTCCTCAGCAAGAAACAGTGAAAGCTCAATGTAAACACTGCACCTCAGTGAGTATCCATCAACAATTTACCTCTACAGAACCTCTATCAGAGCACATCCCATCTGAGAGGAAAAAAACAACTGGTTTAATTGTTTTTAGGGGGTCAACATGCCATGCTCCTGCTCTTGCACTACCCCCAAGAGTAGTTCCCCCAACACCCACACAGACACCTCACACTGCTTTATACCCTAACCTAACCTTGTGCTGAGCTGCTCTAGCTCTGTCAATGTTTTTGTTTTAATAACATTGTTGACCTAGTTCTCTGTTTAGTAACAGCTCAGCATTGGTACAGATGAGCACAGGAGCTTGCAAAAGTGACTGTGGCAGCAATAAATTGTGCTGGTTTACCATGTCAGACTAAAATCCTTTCTTTAATTCATTAATACAGAATGCTGTATGTTATCATCAGTTACTCCTCAGATGTAAGGTAGGTCTACAGAAAGACTTAACATTCTATGCTAGAACTGATTCTAGTCACTCTTTTCCCAAGAGACAAGCCATTTTTTTATGAGCATGTTCTTAATTCAAATTAATATTCTTTGGTTGTTCCTCATGAAGATGACCACTTTTTCTCTTAAACATGTAACAATGCTTTGTTAGTTGGTGTCCTCTTCTGTACTTCCAACAGTTGAATAACAGCTTTTTGCCTAAATAAGGATTAAGACACTCACCTCTTCACTCACTCACATATTTCAGGATGAAGTGTGATAGAAAATATAAGGTACAATGTAAGACAATCAGGACACTAATGCAGACACACCTAATACAGGACACCTCAAAGGGATAAGTGTATGTAGCTCATTACTCACTCTTCACTAAATCAGACATGAAGGGCTGACAAAAGGTTTAGAATGTCTAATCCTCAGCCTTCTCTTACCATGCATACTGTAAGAAATATGCTGTTCCTTCTGGGAACTCTTAGTTTGCTTTCATTTCACTTTCTGAATTGCTTTTGTTAACTGAAACAATATCTATTCCAGTTTCAGTGTCAAAGGATCTTCACTATACTTTCCTTTGGAAACAAAGGATCCAAATCTTCCAATTCTAAGACATTCACAACATTATCAGACTTAAAATTCAACATCACCTCAAAATGTATGTTCCCAGAGTCCTTATGAAAACAAAAATCCACTATATTAAGCATTTGTTCAACAGGAATGCTAATGAATATTACCAAAGCTTTCTGAACTAATGAAAGCAGGGAAATTCCTTTGAACAATTCAAGCCAGTCAATTAAAAACAATACAGACCACCTTACAAAATTTGTAACCATTTACTACCACCCCATACATTAGTGCCATCACTGCTCCAGGACATAGTGTCACGTGCCAAAAGGCAGAATAAACAAATAACTTATCCCACTTACCAGTTTTCATATCAAATGTCCATGCAGGTATGGGATCTCCTGATTTTACAGTACTTGTGGGAAGAGGAAGTGTAATCTGAATAGGACCAGTCACTTTCAGTTCTTTTCCAGCCAAAAGAACAGTTACACATATTGCAGCAAGAGGAGCTAATTCCATGCTTTTGAAACCTGAGGGTGAGAAATATCTTGTCTGGAATTCTCAATTCATTGTGTATTGTTTAAAAAAATATTTAGAACTAAGATTCTATCCTCACTATAACATCATTATATCAGTCAAATCCAGCTACACAATCAGCTTTCACCCACTTGGTCAGATAAAAATCAATATATCTTCTCTTCTGGACTTGTAAAATCTTATGATTAAAATAATAACCAGTCATTTCTATACCAAATCTAGAATAGAAACAGACTTCTGACATATGGGTTGAATGCTTACTGTAGAATCAATAGTTAGGCAAAATTTGGCTTGGGGGTGGGGGAAGAAGTTTTTTTCCCCCTCAGATAATTTGATCACAAAACAGCTAACCTAATACAAAATATAGATAAGAATTTTTGTGTAATTGCAATATAAGTAAGCTTGAATCAAAGTGAAGACATAGACAAATATATGACTGTTGCACTTGTCCTTAGCTGAACAATCCTCTTAGAACTTTCCTGTAAGGATTAACTTTCCAATTTGGCAGTTCTAATTAACTATTTAATCATGAAGCTTGCCAAAGCACTCAAAGAACACATTGCATACACAAAGCTTTACAATGCAGCCTGAAAGTTTGTTTCCTTGCTTTTCCTTACACTAATTTGCAAACCATTCACAATGCACAATATGACAGGACAGTGAAAGAAGCTGAAACAGAATTAGTAAGTACCACAAGAATGTGAAATCTATACAAGCTAGAAGAAGCTGGTTGTGAGAAAACTCCTGGTGCATCAGATACCAATTAACTTCTACCTGCCTTAAAAAGGAAGCCTATTCCTTTAGGACTCTATGAATAATTTAAAACACATGCCAGAGAGAGAGATTGAAAGGAAAATTCAAAGGGCAGAAATGCTGCTTATTCTCTTATGCTTTACAGTTGAAGAGGTGAAATGCAGATAAGAAAGGTTTTTAAATAGCTAAGTTATCAATATAACTGATGATTTTAATTCAATGAAAATTAAAGAAGAAAGCATAACAAGTTCAAGTAAGCCATGTAGTGGCCTCCTCATGTGCTGCAATAGATTTCAGACTGTCATGGCTTCAAGTCCACTGGGAACAGAAATAAAAGAACAAAAGCAAGATGGAACTGCACTCACTACAATCTACCAGAGGTGATTGAATTTATGCAAATAAAAAAAATCTGATAGAATGATAAATACTGTAAGGTATGAACAGTTCTAATGACCCATTAAACCCACTGACTGCTTCTCCAGTGAAACAGATGCACAGAAAACATGACTACATTTGTGCTCAGTATACATAGTGACAAGTTGATTTCAAAGAGGCTTATGCAGATTAACTGTCTGTGAGCCAAACTAGAACTTCCATGCAATCTTTACACTAGATGTAAAGCTCCTAGAGCTAAGCATTCTAATGAAAATGCAGAAAAACCCACAGCTGAAATCAACTGCTGCAGTTTCAGCAGGTTTATCTAGTTTACTCTGGCCATTACCATATTTTTAAGGTGTTTACTAAACCAGTTCCAGTGTCTCATGAAATCCTGAACATACACATATATGCAATATACACAAATATATATATATAAAGCAGACTCTAAAGGAGTATTCCAGTGTAGAAGATACATTCTCATACTACACAGAAGGTAAAGAGTGACATCAATTACTTACCCTAGGTGTTTATAGCTTAATCCTATAGAACAAAGCTTTGTGATTTAGTGCAATGGAAGCAAGTTCAGGCCCTTTTAAGTGTCTATTTCTCTGCACTCATACACATTATAATTTGAAGATTTCTTTTTAAAAAATATCTTAAACAACTTATTTACATACCTGATTTATTTAGAAGAATTCCTGTTGTATAGAGAAAGCTGTCCACTTTTAAAAACTGCTCTGGCACTGTCATATAGGCTGTAACATTTGTAATCTGGTGATTTGTTGGAAGCTTTATTAAAAACTTTGGAAACTGAACACTTGGTTGAGCTTTGGCATCTGCAAAAGAGTAAAATTTGGTCTTAGCAATGGTCAAACACAAAAGCAGTGTTTTTATTACTGTTCAGAAAGCCATTTTCTCCATAGTTTGTGCATTCCTAGCCTAGCACTTGTCACAGCCACACAATTAATGGAAAATCTGGCTTTGATTAGACAGATATATAAGAATATGAACATGCTTAATGCTTTTTTGTACGCATACAGATGTTTATCACAAAATGTTTAGATTCTGGTATGCATACACAGAACTTACCAGACAGTTTTCCAGTAATTAAGACAGTATCTTCAAAGAGCCAAATATTAGCTTGACTTTGTGGGAACAAGGACAGCGTCACAGATGAATATACTGTGAAAAGTGACAAGATCTGTTAACACTCTGCAACCAAAAAAAAATCCTGGTAAGACCTCAAGTTTTGAAGGAACAGTGGATAGAAAAGCTAAAAGAAAAAAAAAAGAGTATATGAAGGCTACGTAAGTAAATTACTCCTGTTGTCCACAGCAGGAATTTTAGTGATTAGGCAGGAAGAGCTCTGTTGTGTGTTTGCTACTGTCTTAGGCCTTCTATGGATAAACAAGTGGCTAGAATTCTTAGGAGTCCTTCTCTTTTGTTTAAGAAACCACAGCTTTAAGAGCATGCAATAGTTAAACAGGAAAACTCCTGAGGAAACACTGCTGAAAGGAAGCTCTAACAACAGGTTATACCTGTTACACAGGACTCACAGCACTCCAGGAATCACTAAAAACAGCATGATTTTTGTCAAAACATATTACCAGCTCTTTGCTAAGCTTAGGTAAACAATTCCTCTTACTACACTCACAGTATCACAATATAACCTACTTAGAGTTAAATAGGGTAGTTTCTCTTTCACAGTAATAAGAATTTTGACAAGTCTAACAGATCATTCAGGCTTACATCTGCACTGACAGTCACCACCTCCCTTGACTAACTTCATTCAGTCACTTTTAGCTGATAGGAACTACCCAGACTGCTGAGGAAGAGAGAAGTTTAATTACTGACAGATACAGTTTAATAATAGGACTGTAAAACGCTTACGTACTTGGCATTCTCCCAGTCTTCCAAGGCAAAGGTGTTAGCATGTAGCCATCCTTGTATGATACAATAGTTAAGCTTAAGCCTAATTTGTAGGGAACTTTTATTAAAACTGCTCCATTGCTTCCAGTCAGAGTAGAATTTGTCTTGGTGTAGTTAACAAACACTTCCACAACTGCTTGGCGCAGGTACTGATGGCTGATGATGTCATTCACTTGAACTTTCAGTGTAAAAACAGACCCTGTGAACAGGAAGGAAAAAACAGGAGCACAAGTTAAATTTGTAAAGTCCTAGAGCTGCTGCCTTAGCTATTCAGCCACTGTATGGTGAGTATCTCTCAGCAGAGAGTAAGCTCTGGTCAAACAGAGGTATCTACAGTTACACACCACAGGGAAGGAGCAACCAAAAAACCCCTTGAGATAGGACACCTTGATTTTGGCATCTTTATACCAAAAAACTGGTTACCAAACTCAGCAAACATAATATCTAACTGGTTAAAAAAATACAAAGCATTTCTTCCTCTTTTTGTTGAAGCTGAACAATGCATCTGTGACAACATGAGAGTCAATCTGCCATTTCGAGTGCTCTGCAGTATCACACTGATAACACAGATGGTCTAGTTATCCAAGTGTAACCCTTGCCTTGGGACACACATTTAAAGATACACCTTGAGTTTCTCAAAATAGAGAACCTAATGGCTACAGACTGTAGGATAACACACCTATTTTTACATGTGTAAAATTATTATAAAGTAACTAAATGCATCCAGACACTTTGCCTGTTTGATTCTGTCATCTCCCACTAGATCTACACTTCTAGTCTAGTTTTCACCCTTCTGTATTTCATCTTCTAAACAGTACTTGTCTACTGCTAATTAGAGGATAGTGTCTTGCAGAGATCATAATTACAGTGACTGAGAAGTATGTTGAAAACATTAAGTCCAGTTGAACAACAGTCTCAAGATCTCTAAAGTACATGCAATTTGTCTCCCACCTTGATTTTAAATAAACTTCTAGGGAGTCTTCTCACAGACAGGAGGTACATGAAAATGGAGAGAATTTCATGTCATTTCCAGTGTGAAACTAAATTATTATCAGAAATGAAAATATCTATGGACCACCATTAAAAATATTTCACATAACATCAATTTTCCAGTATTCTGGTTACAGACATGTAACTATTCAACACCATTGCACTACTTAATACCTCAATATTTTCAAGTACATTAATTATGAACATACATTAGTATTTAGGCCAACTGTCAGGGTACATTTGTTTGGAATTTATCTACATAAAATCATAGTTCAATTCATTGTATTCATGAGACTGCCATCACATCAAGAGATTGTTACCACTGACCTTGATTTAAGTGAAAAGGCCTTCAGAAGCCAAGTGCAATCCATAAAAAAAAAGGCAAACAACAAACCAAAACCAAAACCCAAACCCAAACATATGAAGATGTCCAAGTTTGGCCTATCTGAAATAAGTATTTATTTAGATCTATTGTATGCATGGAGCATACCATATATTCAAGCAAAAAATGACCTGCACACAAAAAAGCTATAATGGCCTCAATTTACTACTATTTATTGCATACACAGCACAAACTTAGCAGTGGTGCCAGTTTTATTCTCTGCAGTTAAAGAACATTCTACACCTCCATGTGGAAATTAATATATACTTCCAAAAAAGATCCCAGTGGTACTCAAACAGATTTGACTGAATTAAACAGAAAAAGCACAATAACCTTAGAAAAAGTCATCTCTCTTTTGTCCTTGTGCATGACATTGCAAGAATAAAATGGCTTTAAATTTCTGTTGCTAGAGGGTTTTTAAATCATGTAATGATTAAAAATTATGTTACATAAGGAAATTATGGCTCTTACACAGATCTTCCAGGCCCTGATCCAGTTACACATACACTAGCATGATTCCAGTGGTTTTGAAACTTGGAGGACAGCTAAATGACTGGTTAAAAGGCTATTAAATAGGGAAATAGACTGTATACAATATTCTGATCCTGTAATCATTTGGAAGCCAGGGGTATGTCATGAAATGGTATTTAAAAGATAAGAAATTCAGTAGTACAAGATTCAAGCTCACATGAACGAGAACCAATTCCAGAAATGCCTGGTATGAACTAGTATTTTAAGAGCTGGAATCAAGTCAGGAGAAATGGAGCCCAGTAATAACAGCTGAAATAAGTCCTAAGAAAATAAAAACCTGAAATGTACTTAGAAAGACACTTTCTTTTAATCATTTCACACTTTTGATGTGTATTCTTCCATTTCCTGCTGATGCAAACACAAGGGTGGGGGAACTACCACATTCCTCCTCTGGCTGTTGATAAATTCATAGGATATTTTTGTTTAAAAGTATTTCTTTCTCCCTTCAATTACAGCCATATTAACCCCCACTTCTTTAGAAGCTTTAGGTTGAGGGGAAAAAAAAAAAAAAAAAAGACTGCAAAAATGTAGAGAGCTCTACTATTTTTACTCTTTCACAGAGTGCACTGCAAGTATCATTGGTTGCTTTCAGCCATGCTCAACTTTCATTATTTGTGTCTCAGAAATTGCCACAGCATTATTCTAACCTGATCCTCTGCCCACAATGGTACTGAGAAGATGCAGAAGTGCAGTTGCAAATGCAGACAGAACCCCTGGGGAGGGTTACAGAAACTAAGATCTGTGTGAAAACACACACAGTATTATAGAATGCAAGGTCTGAAAGAGTGATCACCTCTGTCTAAGTGTCATATGGAAGCAGCAGTTACTCAAATGAAAAATGCTCACTTCACACCTGCTAATATTAAGACAAAGATTAAAGGAGACTCAATCCCTAGCTCTCATTGCTTCTGGCCTTATCTTCTGTGCTAGCACGAGAGTTTTCCTGACAAGACTAAGTATGCCAATCAGCTGGGAGTTGTTCCCTCCCTCCATGTTAATTACATGAGCAAATCACTTAGGCTTTTTAATATCAAACAGAATAAAGCCTGCCAACTCACTTTAAGTGAGATTTTGGAAAGGCATATTTAAAATAAACAAATAAATAAAAGTCTTTCTGTTCCTGGACAGTAACACTCCAGAAGACACAAGCATGTATTATGCCTCTGAATCCAAATGCTAGTGAAATGACAATAGTAAACAAATCACAAAGCCAGAATGCAACATCAATAACATTTTTCCTCCCTCAAAGTCACATTTCACTATTGTTTTGTATAAAACAGTGTATCAGAGCATCCCACAGCTGTAAATGCCTATTTAAAGGCTAAACAATCACAAGGTCCCAAGAGCTTTGTCTGTGTGTGCAGTGGTGGTCCACCAGGTATGATCTCTACTGTCCCAAACCTGATACCCCTTGACCAACTCCCTCCTAAAACCAACTCCCTCACATGGATTTAATGTGCAAATTTATCAGACATACTTATTGGCACTGAGTTATTAACAATGTCATCTAATCTGCAAAGAAAAAATCTGCCTCCCCCCTCTTTTATCTAACTGGCTTAGTGCATGAGTCCTTCAGTACACTTTCAAATCTCAAACATGAGAGAGACTGTGGCAGGATTTTTTCATCACAATAAAATGTATTGAATAAACATTTCAGACACAAATATGAACTTAACCCTTCAACAAAACAGCAGCTGATAAACAACAGATGAAATTTGTGGCTTTTTCTGGTCACTAACACTTGCCAAACACAAGTGGGTCAGCTGTATTTCAGTATTAAACAGATTTGACAGAACGTCTACAATTAGAAGGAAGAACTCAGTCCTAGCTAATTTGATTTGTGCTGCCTCAGAGGCAGGGAGATGTGCCTCTTGGCAAGCCCACTGGAAATGCCAGCTTCCACCACATTTAAATGTTTGCTGAGAAACCTTCATACAAATGCAGCAGTTATTTAGACAAAAAAGAAACAAGGTCTTCTACCACATTGAGTTACTTCAGAAATGTTGCAGCCAGTAAAATGACTCCTCATTTCTTCCAGCAACAACACCAAATGCTTGGAATTTGGCTTCACATCACTGTCCCCGTGGCTGAAATCGTATCACAGAATTAAGCCAAAGAACTGTTTGGAATTGCAAGCTGGGTACAAAATGTTAACAGTGACAAAAAAAAAAATAAAAATCTCTCTTTGTAATACTGCTGTGTAATTTGTTCTTAATTCCTTACCTGCAGATAAGCATGTCACTTGCTTACCATAGTTATCCGAGATTTAATTAACCTGGTCAAGGCCAGAGACCTTACAGAAACCACTAGATTTCCCACTACACGTATCATTAACTGAGATACAGCAGTGAACACACACACACAGCCCCCAGGGCACTGCCTGGCAAGTATTCCTACACTTTCTGCAACCCAGTCACAAGTCCCCTGTCCTATTTATCACCACGGTCCTACAGCAACAGAGGTTCTACACTTCCATGGAGGCACTTACTCTTCTCAGACACACAGACAACTACCCAATTAAGCAATAATCTTATGGAGTGGAGGGAACAGTAACTACAATTCAATTATTCATTAGATCCTTCCTTCAGAGGAGCCTTTTCTCATCCTTGCCTGGAGATGTTTAAACCCATGCCAGAAAAGGGACATGCTTACATGTGTTTTATGGAAACTGCCTATACTGAATTACCATGCTCCTAGCTAACCAGATAGATAAAATGTGTGCTGTGCAATTTGCTTGGTCTTAGCTGACTGAACAATCATTTCCCCATCATTTACACTCAGAGAACACCATATATTTGGCTTAATATAATTAAGGATATGAAAGGAGCACTGATCTGTAACAAAGAAATCACATGTTCTAAGAATATCAAGTTTTACTACACATGCAGTATTGCAATGGATCTCTCACCACTGGGAAGAAAAAATAAAATCAATGAAATATATAATCTACACAGTCAACAGATATCTGGCTTTAGTAAAAAAAGGTCATATAAAAGCAATCCTCCTCACAAAAAAATAATCACTACTTCTTAAAATTGCTGTTAAACTATGCAATGCCAGTAACAAAGGACAGAAGCATATCTGTTAAAAGTCTATTGTACTTTTAAAGCTCATTAAAAATCCATATATAAGGAGGAGAGTTGTGGTAGCAGCTGACTGACACAGGAATGACTTACTGCTGAATTAAACCTCACCACAGCACACTACCAGCCTCAGTTACCTTTTGTTCTGCATTACAGTACAAGGCATTGACAAGGTTCAGACTTTTCTGCCTTGCACAGTGCATTAAAATGACATAATAGGTGACCCCTAAACTCCAGTAACTGTTTTATGGCTATATTCTGACAGTTATTGTCAGCTAGCAGGACAAGCTCTCTGACCACTTTTCAATTACGCTCCTTGTAGCTATCAAATAACCTGAAAATCTCATTAATAACCTTGACCTCCTAATGTAGTCTTCATTTGCTAGCTATCAGTGTTCTTCTGGGCTGTCCCACTCCACACAGTCATTTACAGACCCTATATACAGATGGGCATGTACACATAAAAAGACATTTCTAACCTCCCAAGTACTTCTATATATTCCAAATTGGTAACAGAATATCTCATTTAAAAACTCATTATGTAGTTCTCTAGAAAGATGTTTATATACTATTTATATGCTGCTCCTCTCATTTTAAATAATAGCATAAAATAAATGCAGAGGATTATTTTTCTTCCCTATAATGACAGGGATGACATTAAAATACAAGCCACACTGCAAATGTTTTGCCCTGTGTGCCCTGTGCAATTTTAAATTTGTCTTTATTAATTAGTTACAATCTAGATATTTTATTTCCAACACATTATAACTGAATGAGAAGCAAAGAACTTCACACAGTTCACAAAAGGTCTGAGGGAATTCAACAAATACACAGCTAACCACCTGTAAGAAATCAATTTCTATGGACAAAGGAATGTTAGATTTAGATAAGGACACCACACAGGTAGAATAACAAATATAATCCTTCTACCTGGCTGTAAAGAGAAAACACTTGAAAGCTGACAACTAGATGACACAATTTTGTTCTTGCATTTAGCACAAGGTTAGAAGTTGTACCAACCATTCTCCAGTATCACTCTGGCAGTTAAAACATTCATCTAGTCATCAGTCACATAACTAACTACAACCATGAAGTGATTCCTAAAGAACAGGGAGCATAAGGAGAGACCAAGGTTACAGCAATAGCTCTTTAGGTTGATCTTTAAGCAAAATGGCAGCATGATTACTCTAATTTTAAAGCAAGTATGGACTGCTCCATGAAATGTACTTTGGGAAAAGAAGATCTAACATTTTACTGCCATGTCAGGGGGGCTCTTAAATAGAGTTCAACTATCTAGACTCACAGAGAACTGCTTTTAGGCAAAGATACTGTAAAAAAATTAATTATTAAATAAATTGGAGCCCAGAGCTAATCAATATTTGCTTTATTTGTATATGAACAGCCAATCCTGTGTAGGTAACACCACCACATCATCTATACAGTACTGTTCTGTAGCTTAGCACTCCCTTAAAAATCTTCTAATGCAAACCTGAACATTGAAATGTACATTTAAAAGAACAACTTTGGCCAGAATTTCTGCAGTGATGCAAAATAGATTAATGACTTTCAAGGACAAAGCAGCACAATATGGTCTGGGAAAGTAGGACACCACAGTGTCCTGATTTGAGTTAGAAGTAATTCTGTTCAGTGATTTCACTTTTTAGCTGTCTCTTCTCAGTAACTGCACCATCTGCAGTTAATAGCATGTTTTCACAGACAAGGTCTGCTTAAAGTAGTTAGAACCAAGATTGGTGTGCAGACAGGTCACTGCTAAATCTTCCCTACCTCAACAGCTTATGCTGTGACAGGCACACGAAGACCACAGTGCCAGAGTTCCTAAGCATCTGTATGTTGGTAAGAAAAAAACCCTGGAAATTATTTACTAGAAGCTCATTCATGTTGATATATGCATTACTCCAGCACACACTATAGCCTTCAGTGGCACTTCTTCCCACCTTACTGGAAAAAAACACCAAAAATAGTACTTCAGAAAACATGTCCCACACTATCCTCTTCCTCAACTCCAAATCAAGACTAGGCTGCATCTCTTGAAACAACTAGGTATGTTTGCTTTTAAGAACTGAACAAAACAGCAATGCAGGGAAGATGTAAACTCGACAACATACTGCAATGCATTTCCTTCTGCTCATTCCCATTCCTCCATGTCTTTCATACAGTCCTCTTTCATTGCAGAGCTCTGCTCAGCCTCCTTGCAGCATTCCTCCCAAGATGTGAATGTCCCATTGCCCCATCCCTAGCAGTGTTCAACACCAGGCTGGATGAGCCTTGAGCAACCTGGTCCAGTGGAAAGTGTCCCTGGCCATAGCAGTTGGGTTGGAACTAGATGATCTTTAAGGCCTCTTCCAACCCAAACCATTCTGTGATTGATCTCATACTAGACTGATCTCCATGATGACAATTCCCCTCCATAATATTTTAGTCTGTGAAATTGATGATCATGATTCTCAAAATTAGGTTTTTTGCAAGCTTTGTGGACTAAAAAGAGAGTGATAAATGCATTACATAACATTAAATGCATTGAATCAAACCCATCAGGATTTGCACTTGAAATGGAGACTTCAAACCTAGCTGACTGAAAAGCTACAGGGGATTGCCTATGGCAAATCAGCACAAGATCCAGGGCAAACTTCAACGTCCTAAGTAAATTAGTAGGTCAAAGACTAATTATTCATTTAGCTCAACACAGACCTAAAATCCAGATTCATGTTATAATGAAATTGTATCAGACAGTATGAAGAAGCCAAACATCTACTGAAACTGGAAAAAAAATCCTATATATTTTATGGAAAAGAACAAAGTCTCTTTCCCTTCAAAAAGGGATTTTGGTAGCAAAGAGAAGTAAATTGAAAAATCACACTACTTTAGAAATAGACTGGTTTTCTCAGTCATACAGCCTAGGTTTCCCTCCACCCCAGCAAAAATATTTAAAGACCTAACACTGTTTCTTTACATAGAATTAACACTCAATTTTTACAAATGCTTTAAAAAAAAAAAAAGTTGTTCATTGAATTTATTTCCTTATAACAATTTTGTTTCACCTAAACAGATTAATTATTTTCCTTTTATAGCAACACATTTCAAAGGTTTATATTTTGTATGCATGTGTGTGCATATATAAACACTAATCTTAAGCAAACAATACTACATTAAGCAACTTACATATTGAAATCAAAACATTTCACCACCCAAGACAGAACAGGATACACGAAATCAGTGTTTTCATTACAGAATTATATTTCACGTCTTCCTGTACCAATATACTGACATTCAAAAATGAGAATTTCAATAAAATTCAAAACTGACAACTGCTAGTGAAGCTATGACAAATACAATTACCATAGCAACTTGCCATTTTTATTTGCTGCTGTTCTGTTGCATCAGCCAGTCTGGTTCTCAGAACTCTGGTTACTATGGAAGATGGAAGCTAAGAAATTCACCTTCCTGGGGTAAGGGAGATAAGCAGCAGACAAGACAAAATGCTGCAGTCTGCAGAGCTTTACTTATTTAGGATTCATTTATTTTAAGTATCATCTTCTGTAATCTCAGATAAGTGAGATAAATTATTAATGTTACCAGACCAAAAATCTTAACTAGAACTTATACAGCAAATAAAGATAAATTTGCAAGTGAAAGAGATGTAAATAAGCAAGTAAATACTAGTAACAGAGCTCCTGAAGCCTACAAAACAACACACCTTTACCCAGGCACTTCAGAGGCCATTTTAAGATGATTTCTTTTCATCTCAGTTTACTCACTGGCTAATACTAAATCTGTATTGCTGATCATTTTTTAGAATGACTGCCTGTATCATTCTACCTTCCATCAGAGTCAAGGGAAATAAAAAATGGATATTAAATATTCACATTTTGTTACAGGATACTGGGGGAAAAAGTACAGAAATTAAACATAAAAATCTGCATAATACTTTATTTTAAATATGGTATCTTACATACCCACATTATATTATATATCCTCAAGAAAAATGAGCAGGTGCCTGTTAGGTAAACAGAAAAAAAAACCCAACAATCATTCAGCATCATCTACTTGACAAAATGAGACCATTTCTTGCAGAGAATTTCTAATGATTTGACAAACCTACCCTTTAATGGTCAACATACTTGAATGGAGGAAGAAAGTTCCAGTATCCCTGTAGCATGAATTATCTTTTCTTAACCTAATGCATTAGGCACAGGATTTGTCTCATAATTTTTCGTGGTGGCTAGTGAATGGAATGAGCTGAGCAAAAACATCTGTGCAAGCTCAAACATCAAAAATTCACAGGAAAGTGAAGCAGTATCCCCCTTCAAATGTGACATTTAATGCCCTGAAGGTTTTAACCTTAAGACAGATATGCCTGCATAAACTCACAGTGGCATAATATAACCTACAAACCAGTAATTCAAACGTCAGTGCATGTTACTCACTGATCACAAAGGAAAACTACTGATGCATTCAGTGACATTATTCATTATTCTTCCCTGAAAACATTTTTCTTCCCCAAAAGCTGCAAAATCTCATACTGCTCTTTAAAGAAAGATATTTGCAACATTGCAGCAATGTTTATCTTTCATTTGTAGGAAAAGATCCTCTAAGCATTTGGAAGAAGGCCAGCATGTAAAGACATACATAGAGAAAATAGAACTGCCTAGTTTGCAGGTTAACATTTTCTAACTGACAGGAATTCTTCCTGTACTAGTTAGGAAATCCATATTGCAGCAACAGAACAAGAGCACCCAACAATCTACTACCTCTTTCATATATGTCTTTATTACAGCTGAGTTTCATAAAATGAATGATTAAAAAACCCCACAAAACAACAACAAATATGACCTTAGTTTTTAGGAAAATGACTGCAGATCCCTACTAACTTTAATTAAGTACAAATCCACAGATGCCACCAAAAGAGTTTTAAAAAACAAAGAGAAGGATCTGCCAAATCAGATCAAGGAAAACAACTGAATCAAGCTTGCCCCCAGAATAATAATAGAAGTCTTCTTCTGCACACATGGATGCCACTGAGGTAAGTGGCAATACTGAATACATTAATGATGCAGCCCTTGCCACTTTAAATCATTATTGCCTCACTACAGCTCAGCACAGGATGAAGTGCTCCAGGATCCAGCTAAAGGACTGTTCTTAGAGATCATCATACTGCCCACCAACTGTGCCTCCAACACAACCACCACCAACACAGACACACTAGCTCTCCCTTCACAGCAAGTGGTCAAATTCCTGTAGGGAATAACTGGAAAACAACTCAGCACCATGGAAACCTTCCTAGGATGTCAGAAATATTTTTATTGACACCAAGACTAAAAATGGGACAGTAAACACTTCCCCCCCCCCCCAAACCACTGAGATGCATTCAGCACCTCTGATATTGTGCCAACTGGACTGGGAGGAAATAAATCCACTTAAGCATTCCTGAGATAATCTGTTCCAAGAAACACTGAAGAATTCAGGAGACAGAATTGTAAAGGCACAGGTTGTCTTTTTTTCTTAAGGAAAAGAAAAACACAAAAGAGGGGAAAGGAAAAGAAAGCTGACAGCTAATTAAGAGGCAAAGAGCCATGACAGACTCTTTGCCCAACAATGCACCAAAACTCTGCAATGTTTCACAAATGTTTTGTTGGTCTCTATTCCAGTCACCTTAATTAGAGGATTTTCTCTACATCAGTGCTCTGTAAGTCCAAAGGAAAAAAACAAACCCAAAACCTATTCTTCAGCCCAGTGAGAGTTTTTCCCCTTGCTCACAAACAATGAAATAAGCTCCTGTGATATTTATCACAAAGCATAATTCATGTTATTGACAGCTTTTATTGTTCCAGATATGCACTCTGCTGATGTCCTGCATTTACTCTTCATAAAACTACTCAATTCTTCTGTTCAGTCACTTAATGAAAGGCTTCAGAACATAGGAAGAATATTTTCCACGACTTGAAAAACCTCTTTATAATTCCATTAGTGTGTCTAATAGTTGGAGGGGACAAGCACCTCCTCATTCATTCCACCAAATTGGCCTGTACTTTCAAACATCTTGACATCACTGACCTTTTTTCTAGTTTGTCTCGGATGAGTACAAATTATCAACCAGATTTGCTACCTCCTAGAAAAGTAACTTTCACAAGAATGTTCCCATCTGTTTCATTTGGGAGTCTTGCCCATATAAAGTAGTTAATAATAAGTAATTAATAATAAATAAATTTGGTGCTTTGCCAAATTTCATAACAGAAGTCCATGCTACACATTAATTATTTCAACAGACTGAGCCAACTGTGTACATCATATCTATAAAACAGCCCCAAATCTGCAGCAGAGAATACAGCTCCACTTTCTCCCAGTAGTCTACCCAAAATGCAGTGCAGAAGTTTCAAGACAAACATGAGCAAATAACACACCCTATAGTCATGTACAAGTCAATGATTTGAGGAGGGGACAAAATGCACCCTCAGTGTCTGTGGATGCAGTCAGTATGCTCCAAGAGATCTATGCAGAAATACAGGCCAACAAGAACCTCATGGAATTCAAGAAGGACAAATACAAAATGATGCCTCTGACCCCCTCCAGCAGCACCTACAAGAGATTGACTGGCACAGCAGTCCTGATAAGCTAAACATGTCAGTAGTGTACCCCAAGAATGATGAAGGCCAGCAGCACCCCACACTGCACCTGCAGAAGCACAGCAAACAGAACAAGAAAAGTAATGAATCCCTCTTACTTGGCACTTACTGGACTTGATTATTTGGAAACTGCACTCAGTTTTTGAACCACAGAAATGAGCCTTGTTTACCCTTGCAAAGGAAAGGCCTTGGAGAAGCTAAACAACAGCCTTCTGATATCCATGTGCTTACCAAGATGACAGAGCCAAGCCCTCTGTTGAGATGCATGGCAGTCATAAATTGCAGGGAAAGATGTGACTGGACAAGAGGAATCTTTTTTCCCTCTGAGGATAAACAATCACTAGACTACATTGTCCAGGAGGTTCTCCATTCTTGGAGGCTTTCACAGCCTGACAAGGAAGAGCTCCCAGGCCTGAATTCAGTGCTAGCCTTGCTTTAAGCAAGTTGGACTACAGTGCTCCTGATGTCCTCTCCAGTCTGAGTATTTTCACAATTCCAGATCCTCATAGCCACTTTCAAATCACAGAAAACACTGAAAGAAAAACTCACAAACACCATCTTCACTTGACTCTGATTTATTTCAGCTGCTAGTTCTAATGCACTTCACAAATCTGACTGAATGTTTTTGTAGGAGTACTGCATCCTGTGTTAATTTGGGGCCCAACCTGATGTAAATTCTACACTTTATTAAGAAAATGGCATGAACAGCTATACTTCATCCTGCATAGCCTTACTCTGTAACACTTGCAATCAATGAAAACAGAAACACTGATGATTCTGAAAGTAAAACCAGTTTGACTAATGAAAAGGTTGCTCAGACCTGCAACCAAAATAACCTGCAACATAAAACGTGAAAGCTATGTGCACGCTCCATTGGAAAAGCTCAGTCATAAAATACAGGTAAAAGATTGATGAGAAATAAAAGCATACCAACCAGAAGAAAACATTTCAGAAGAGGCAGATGAACTATTAATGACCATCTAGAAAAGGATAAAAAAACCAAACCACCTAAATTCAGCTCTTTCCTCTAAAATAAACTGCATGATAATGGGTCAGTGCTCCAGTCTATCTGGCTATAAGGACATGGTGTTCAGTAAAAGCACTCAAGCAAAGACTCAGTTGTACAGGCTAAAGCACTCATTAATCGAGCGACACTCTACAGACCTTAGAGCGCTTTTGGGGTACAGTGGTCTTGTCAATAATGCATTTCTATGACAGTATGCTGGGGACATGTTGAAGCTGTTCTGAGATTCTCTGTATTTTGCTGCTTCATGTCCTCCTAATGTACATGGCTCAATATATGCCTCACACTCATACCTATAAGCACTGCATCATACTCAACACAACCCCCCACTCCTACCACAGCTATTTGGTCACGATTTCCAGGTTAATCTGCTACAGCTGCCAGTAGCTCAGTCAAGACTCACACAAACTTTTAAAAATAGGATAAAGAAAATCAGAAAGTAGTGTATTTTTTTTTCTCTCTAACCCACCAAGAGTCACAATTTATTTCCAGGTAATCTCAATGAAAGCTAGCCACCTTTTGCCTCTTGCACTCATAGGACCACACTGCCTTAGTCCCTGGGTGTTATCAACAGTAAATACAGAATGCTGAAGCAAGAAGGGTCAGGTGGAAAGCCCAGCAGGAGGAACTGACCCCATAATCCATCTCCTTCAACTGTGTCATATCCACACAGTAAAGGGTAACAATTGTGCCCCAAAGCCTGACTTGCGTCTTTCTGTCAGTGGAGACTGTCTTTGAGCCCACATGATGAAGCATAATCGCAGCCCCAGGGAAGAGCAAGAAGGATGAGAAACCGAGGGGGAAAGAATAAGGATAGCATGGGAACCTGACAGGATTCATGCCTGCACTTGGTAAGCTTTAGGGGGCTCATGCATGCACAGACAGGAAAGAACATCACTCCCAAACCCTGTCAATCCCAGCAAGTCACCCAGAATGGCTCCCAGGAGCTACATGAGACAAGAACACACATCACCAGGGTCATGTCATGCATGTACATAAACTGCAGACCTATCAGTATTTTGATTACAAGAATGCTTAACATGCTGCCAGTCAGAAGGCAAGCAGAGTAATTAGAAAAGTTATGGCAGCTGGTCCAACTGAGGCAGATCTTCACATCATCTACAGACAGCTCACAATTGCTCATGAAATCCATAGCATACGATACAGTTCTTTACTTGACAGAACTGCTGGTGCCACATACTGCTCCTGTGTTCTTTCTGAGAAGCCATGTTTAAGTTAACTGGTGCTTTTGGAGTGTCCTCCACACACACTGACTACGCCTATTGATGTTTATCTCCTAGTCACAAGAACCTGCTCATACTATCTATACACGTCCTTTCTCATATGAAAAGTCTTAGCATCATCTCATCCTTATCTACGTCCCTCCCAAAATGATAGAGCAGTACATTCACCAAAGGTGACCTCTCTGTACAGAATGTGTCTCTTCTGTAGATGTAGTTGGGCTGTAAAACATATGCTCTAGCCAGGCTGCAGCCTCAGGAGTGGTTTGGAAGGACTGTCCTTTCCCAACGACCAACTCTTCTGCTGGATAGATCTGGAGTGCCTATTCCAACTGTAAAGATGAGTTTCAGCTTGAGCAAAATCTCCCATCCTGAACACTTGACTTAGGGACTGAGGGTACTCCTAGGGATTCATTCATTCTCTTGAGCTTTCTAACTTTAAGTTCCCTAGCACAGGTTGTTTCAGTGAATATACTTTCATACTGCTGATGGCAAAGCTGTGTACACTCACATCCTTCCCTCAAGCATGAAAACTGCTTTCAAACCTCCTGCTTTCTCTACCACAACTTGTGCAAGAAAAGCAAGGCAAAAAACACTGTATTCAGTCTGCAGCTATGTGTGGAAGATGACAGTTCCGAAGCAAACTTGAGGTGTGCTGAACACCTCTGGCAAGCTAAGGTCGGGTAGGAGGTGCTAGATCTGGTAGTTTCATCCTGCTGAACACAGAAGTGTTATTCAACAGCACACTAACCCCTATGGTGCAACTGAAACTCTGGGTGCTCCTACAGCACACCAGATTGCTGGTTTATCAATCAACTATTAAAAGCACTATCAGGAGTAACACAGAGGACTCATCTGCTGTCACACTGTGCTCAAAACCCCATTCACTACTGAAGATAAAGTGAATATAAAAACATGCAACTTTCAAGACAACAAAGTAACCTGTGCTATTTCTCGAAGTTTGACATACCAAAAATTAAGTTTATTTTTAATAGGCTTTCCTGTCAGATCAAAGACTTCATCTTTGGAACTAGTTCACAAAGAAAGCATGCTACAGATCCCCAGTGACCCACATAGCAGTTGCATTCCAAATCCTGAAACTGCCTTTTTCCAGCCTAACAGCAATTCCATGAGAGTTTTTACATATCAATTGGGCTTTGATGATGTACCCTCTGCCAACAGACTGACAAGAGGTAATGAAACTTTAACAAAACAAGTAAGAAGTGTAAAAATTACCACCTTGCAATAGGTAGCTTCCTGCCCTCACTGATTACTCTTGCTTCCTGCCAATTCTCACTGTGTAACTGTGGGTCCTGTTTCTGTGAATGCTGAACCATTTCTGCCCTTATCTCTAAGGGTTCTTTATAATGAAAGCTATGATCAATGCAAGTTCCTTGAAATCAAGTTTTCTCTAGCATGAAGCATGATACTGTCTACTATTTTACAAGTCTGAAGGAAAACCCAAGCTTGCAGCTCAGGAGAGCTTCCTACCTCTTCAGAACTCCCCTGTACCTTTTTGTTTGTATCATTTCTCTTCCTGAAAAATACAAAAGTACATATTTTTTCATTTCTGCTCTACCATGGAAAACCCCAAACTCCTCTTTTTCATGTATAAGCATTTGCGTGACTGAAATCATGGGCACACAAATAAAACTATTTGAGAATATTTCTTTTTTGTTATTCATTTCTGTCTTGAACAACAGATGCTTTAACACCTCCCAGTGTCCTAATGCCCTTCTAGATATTTTGTTGCACTACTAAGCCTTTGATCAGCACAGAAAGCTAAGTCACTTAAGAACATCAGCTCCAATAAATCAGGACAAGTCTAAGTCTTACATTCTTTCTCTACTTTCTCACCTAGCTGAGAAACCATTCTTGCAAATCCCAGAGGCTAAGAATGCTGAGAAAACTCTACAGCAAATTAAAATACGTTCTCTGAACTTATTTCCATAGCTGGAGACACTAGCTTGCTTTAAATCATTTTGCTGGGGTGTGCATGTAATACTTTTTGGAGTTATATTTCACAATGAAATAATTAGTTTTCACTAGATTGGAAGTCGGCTTTAAGTTTCAATAAGGTTCTTCATCTGAGAAACATATAAGATTCCCAATAAATGTTTATATCTGATATACCTAAAACAAATCAAAAGTCTTATTTTAACGACTGCAAATCATCTCCTCAGTGTCCAAAGAGGGGAAAAAAAACATTTAAAATTTAACCCATAAGCTTTGACAACTTATAAGTAAACCTTTTCCCAGACACTGACGATATTCCAACATCTACTGGATAAAAAGGTTGTGTTGCTGGTTGCAGAAAACAATTGACCCCAGTGCAGATCAGAAGTCCCTAGTTAGACAGCCCTGTGTCCCTGAGCAGCTACTGACATGTCTGCCTCATCTTTAGCATTTACTGATTTCTTCTGACAGTGGTAAGTTTTTGTTGTTTTTAAGGGAAAAGAAAGAAAGGATGAACAAAAACTGTAATTCAGTCATGATGTGCAACTCTCCTCTCAGTGCTACATTTTCAAGTCAGCAGCAGAGCCTGCACCCAAAACCTCCACCCACAGATGTGCTGACTTTAGTATCTCTTCTCAGACAGCAGAATAATTACACTGGCAGGAGTCTGTTAAGCCAGGAGGGAATTGATCTGTAAAACTGTATAATTAGCTTCGACAGAACAGGGACATCGATACAGGAGCACCAAAGGAGAAAAGGTTGCAAACTCCAACCTTAGCTCTGCACCTTCCCTCTGTAGGAGGACAAGGCTCCTTTGCTCTGGCAGTGCTGGGCTCACAAACACACAGCATAAATCCAAATTCAGCCAGACTCCTCCTTACTTCCAGAAGCCAGTTCTCAGCACAGGACCTGCAGCTGCTGCAGGAGTGGCTTCTTCTGAGCATTCCCCTTAGGGATTACTGTGCTGCCAATCTTCAGCTGGAAAGGCAACAGCCTTTTTATCCTGCCTACCTTTTTGGCTGTACACATCAAAAGGTAATTTCATGGAAAAGGGCATTAATATCTTTTATATATATATATACACACACAACTGAAGTCAGGCTCTTCCTTTTTAAAAATCTCAAAAAAGCTGATACAGCAAAAAATTACTGACATGCCTAACTGAAAGGAAATGCCACACAGAAAACAAAGGTGTTCAGCAGCCTCTTCAGAATAAGGGAAGTTTTGTAGCAGTGATTAGCTTGTCTTATAATTAAAAGATTAATCACTACTAGCTTTTTTCATTTTTTAATGAAAAACACCTCAACAAGATCCTTTAGAAAGCCAAAATAATACAAATAAATGCTGAGTATCAGCTCTAATGGTAATTTTTACCATTCACAAACTGAGACTGATCATGAGAGCTGCACACTACAAGACATGTTCAGGACTCTCATGCCTCAAAACCTATGAAGCATAACAAGCAAATAAAAGAAAGCAACAGCAACCAGGCACGTGGGCCTGCAACAGCAGCAAGCCAGTAGCATCACCATTGAATTGTTTGGTACCAGCAAAGATTTTGGCCAGGGCTGAAGGCAATAGGGTAAGAGCTTCTTAAAAAGAAATCAATATCTGAAACCAAAGAGGATCATTGAATTACAAAAATTGTCCTCTTTTTTTTTCTGCCACTCAATTTTTAATGAGCAAAATGTTCAGTGCACAAGTCAGAAATGCTGCCAATGCCTTTTAAGTGGGGCTTGCTGGTGATTAATGGTATATTGCTCTAAAAGGATAAGAAGAAACAAATTAATGAAAAATCATCAGCTCAAAAAAACCATCAGCTTCAAATAGCTTTCTTTATATTCTTACAGTTTAAACTTCTGGAAAAGAAAAAAGGAAATAAAAACCAACCCCAAACCCACTTAAGAAAAAACCTAAAAAAAACAAATCAAGGCAATTTAAGAGTTTGTTCATGTTCTACTAAATCTGGTTTCTTGTTCTACATCTTTAAGAAGTTACAAGTAAAGACCATAATTCAAGATCTTTCCTCATTTTCCTAATTAACCTACATACTTTGGCAGCTTTGTAAATTGGCTTCACTTCAGCAAAATATTAACCATATGCCTGAAACTAAGAACATTTTATGCCTTCTTTAAGTCAACTGGAAATAGAAACACGCATACATGCTAAGAATGAGACATATGCTCTAGTGATATGTCCAAACAGAGCCTTGGTGCTCAAAGGTCTTAAATAATTCATATTTGAAACCATTTTGAAATTCTTTGGTGGAAGGCAGCATGTCAAGAAAAATACTGGGTTTATCCTAATTGGAGGCACCAAGATTTCAGAATAAACATGTATTTTTAAAACTAGATGATAGGACAAACAGCTTATCACTTGCCCTAGTTCTACAAAGGGGTAACCTCACACTTTTGTCCATAATACCAAGGCCTAATACTGAAATTAACACATCACTTTCAGCTGTTGGATAAACCGTGTATTGCCTCATTCTGCAGAGAAGATGCAGAAACTAATGAGCTCACCAGCTCCATCCCTCATCTGATAGGCTTAAGCCACCTGCACATGTAACAGCTTCTATTTATTTTTATATTTATATAAATACGAATAAGTTTATGGGTATTAAATCTTTATATAGGCACTATCTTGCTCTGAGAACTCCTGTCAGCAAACAGCAAACTATAGAGCCAAGCTTCTCCTTGCCATTCTGCAGGGCACTTGAGGAAAGCATCTCCAGCTAGGTCAGAAACAGGCTAACACCATCACCGGGTTGCATTTCTCACCCGCCAGTGACACGCTACAGCAGCTGCATACAGATCTCCAATATTAAAGATGGATCCTGCTCCACCGCCCCGCTACCTGCTCCATGCAAACGCAGCAGCAGCAGCTCATTTTCCACACTGGGAATGCCGCACGGCAGCCCAAACAGGCGACAAGGCAGAACCGACCCTAGCAGGGAGCTCCTCAGCAGGACACCGAGCCCCGTCCCGGGGCTGAGAGGGCCCCGACGGCGCGGTCCCTGGGAGGAGAGAGGAGAAACCCCCACAAGGAAAGCGGGAAACAGGGACAGCGGGAAAGCGGTGGCGAGGGTCGGTACCTGAGGCCGGCGCGGCGGAGGAGGCGCCCCCCGGTAGCGCCGCTCGCTGCTGCTGAGGGCGGCTGGCGGCGGCGGCTGCCGTGTCGACGGGAGGTAGTCGCCCCATCAGCAGCAACAGCAGCAGCGCGGCCGCCAGCCCCAAGAGCAAGGAGGAGAGGCTCCCGCAGGTCCCCGGCATGGTGAGCAGCCCGAGGGCAGCGGAGGCATATTGCGGGCGAGGACGCGGGCGGAAGGCCGGGACCAGCGGCTCCGGCAGCGGCGCCGAGTGTCAGCGGCCGGGCAGGGAGCCGAGCGCCCGCCCCACCGCTCGTACGTGATGGGGGCGAGGCCTGAGCGCCGGGCGGGGCCACGGTGTGGCTGAGGCGAGGCCTGGGGGTGGTGGGAAGGGTGTGAGGCGAGGTGCAGCGATGGCGGGAAAGGGTGTGAGGGTTGGTAGCGCCGTCCTCAGTAGAGGTGAAGGAGCCTTGCTGTCTCTCCCCGGCTACCGTTCGGCCTCGAAGCCCGGCGAAGGACGGGGAAGTGCGGGTCAAGGGTCTGGGGAAGCCTCCCATCCACCTCGTCTGACAGCGGAGATGTGCCCCTCGGCCGCCGTCAGACAGAGGGGAGGGCGATCGGTCCGCGGCTCTAAACCGAGTTACCGAGGAAATTAAAGGGCGCTGTGTTCGCTTTTTCTGCCCTGCGACGCGGCAGCATGTAAATCGATTCTAACGCTTTTGTTGAGAGTATTAAAGGACATTTGGCAGCCCCTGTGTCACGGGGCAGTCACCGAGGTTGTCTTCTGTCACCTCGGAAATCTCCTTAACTCAGACATTGGTAAGTGGCAGCCATGGTGGCAATCACTGTAACTGCATTAGCAGTGTTTCCTAAAGCTTTGATTCTGTAGAAAAAGAGGCTCCAGGGAGACCTTCTCACTCTCTACAACTCCTGCAAGGAGGTTTGAGCAAGGTCGTGGGTGGTCTCCACTCCCAGGTTGAAACAGTCTCTGGTTGTGCCAGGGGAGGTGTAGGTTAGATATTAGGAAGCATTTCTTCACAGAAAAGGTTGTCAAGCCCTGGACCAGGCTGACAATTACTTCATACAGATTTGAGATTGGCTTAGAAAATACAATTCACTTTTATTGCAGTTGCTGATAGTTTGTTGGCATCTTTTGGGACCTCTGAAGAATGGATTGACTGAATGGACATTACTGCAGAGTAACACTGCTATAGGAAACAGACACACAACAACCCTCCTCAGCAGGTACTCTTCAATACTTTAAAATAGTTTGTCAATCTCCCTTTTGTTCATCAGCACCAAAATCTCATGCCATGAAAATTTGTTGTCACTGGTTTCTCAATATAGCAGTTCCAAATTGATTGATAACAGGTGTACTTATCACTGTGCTGATAACTAACCAAAGATACTTTAAAACTAGGTCTCTGTTGGCTGCTGTGTGTATTGAAGAAATGCAAGAGTCACGTTTTGATTACTGCTGTGATGTTTCTTAGGCACATTAGGTGTAGCTACTGTGAGGTCACTGGAAGCTGTTAATTACAACACAAATACCATGTCTTTATGATTTCAGTGTCCTTTTTTATGATTTTCTTTAGGTTAATTAGGTAAAGGAACTTTCCACTAGCAATCCAGGGAACTCAGTAGTTTGGCATTTGTCTCTAAAGGGTTCACAAGCACCAACATTTATGCCTAAAGAAGCAATGTGAAATAAAATGTAAGCCTTTATTATGACACAAAATATTTACTGTCACCCTACTCACCAACAGAAGTCAATTGTTAATCAGAAAGCAGGTAATGCCAAGGTAAAATTAGTCTAATAATACAAAAAAAAGAACACAATCTCTCTGAGGATTTTCCTAATCAAAGGACAAGGATTCACTATTTTTTACAGTGCTGTGGCAATATTTATTTTTGGTATACATCACTTTTTGTAGGAAATTAGTTTTCTAGTGAGAGAAGGTAAGTTGTGACCATATCCTCTTGCCTGTGATTAAAAAATTTTTTGAGTCAAGGTTAACATGCTACTTTAGCTGAGAATGTGAAAGGTGTAGAGATGGAAACCTGTTTGTATTTAGCAGATAGCTGTGGATTACAAACACACACTATGAAATATTTTCAGGTGAATTAAATTGCATTTTAAAGAATATGCTTAGGATTAAAAAAAACCCACGGGAATTCCTGTTAATTAAAAGATATTTTATTCCAAAATTCTAAATATCAGAATCAACTCAATACTTACATTTTTCCAATCATAATATTTTGAAATTGTATACATATATAGAAAAATACAACCTAATAAAACCAGTCAAATTTGAATTAGGATGCAAAAGATGAGTTGCCAAGAAAACCATAGCTTAACAGCTATATATTTGATATCAGTACAAAATTTCTATGCCACAATACCCACATTTTTTGGCAAAATTTATAATTTAATAAAAATAAGGTGACTTCAAATGTCTATTGCTCTCCTTAAACGTACCAAAACCTTTGACACAAGTTCAGAGTTACTGAAAATACTCCTATTTATCTTACAAATATTTACTACATGACTAAGAAACCCCACAAAGCAGCACTCTGTTAGTATGTTAATTTTCTGCTTGTGCAAATGATGCTCTACTAATTTAATGCATGAGCAAAACAGACAAACAAAAAGGTCAAAAATCTATTATGAAGAAAGAAAATGTTACATTTTCAACATATTTATATCATAACAAATACAGGTTTCCTTCATGGACTAGAAAAGGCCACCTAAACCTGTAAAAGTCTTTTGAAGATTCAAATGCTACCTTACATCTTTATTTACTTTGCAGAAGCCAAGGGTTAAGTTATTCAACCTTAATGCAGTGTATTTGGAGAAGGTCATTACATGAAAGGTTAGATTTCCTGTGGAACAGAAAAATTCTAGAGACACTGGCGGGGGGGGGAGAGACTGAAATACTAAATACCATAATCACCTGAAACAGTAGTAGCACTACAGACTTCAGCCCATTATTGCATAGTCTCTAGTCAAATTTTCCACAGTGGACTTAAAAGAATATTGTACCAATCCTCAATAACTGAACAGTTAGTAATGGATACACTTGAGAATATACATCATGTTTCACCCAATGTGGGTGATCAAAAACTTTCTACACCATTCATTTTTCACCTCAATTGAACACACTGGTTTTGTTAATGTCCTTGAAAAGACTGACCACCCTAAATCAACAAATGCTAAATCCCTCCTTATGCAAACAAACATTTTTGAAACAGATGGCTTGGCAGTGAACTACATCTGATCATGTTATATTGCACTTGGGAATTAGAAGCTAGAGATTCAGTACCAAAGAGTTCAGATCTCACTCAAGTCAATGATAGTTATTAGAGCTTCAGTTTGTGACAGAAGGCCACTGCCAACAGAGAACTAAAGTGTTCTTCCCCTCTCAGAAACAGACTAACAATACCAATCATCTCTGTGCTGCAAGGCTCATCTTGGTTTATGGATTTCCATTTTCCTTTTAGAAAATCCTATTTATTTCTTTTTCTCACTAACAGCTAGCAGCATTAGACACAGAGGCTCACATTCAAAGCCAGTGGCAATCAATGTCAGGTTTTCTGTGACTTCATTAGATTCTGGAATAGATCTTAGTCTGGACCAAAGGCAAAAACTGTCTAGATTTTCACCAGGGTAATGCTGCTTTGTGCTTGTGAGGCTGTAGAGGGAAAAATACTGCAAGGCCTATGCCAGGGGAACCAACAGCAAACCTGAATGTTGAAAAAACATCTAAGTGCAACATGAATCCTTCAAATCACCAAGAAACATGCTGGTGATAGCTGGAATATTTTCAAACTACCCCTTAGAAAGGCTATTTCAGCATGGACACATGGCTAGAGATAACTAAGTATTAACAATCTTTGCTAGGAGTAAATGGTTTATAAAGAAAGAGCATATCTAAAAAACTAAATTTCCACAAGCATTATGTGACTCAAAGATCAATGTTTGATTCATCATTTAAAACAGAAAAATGGGGCAAATAAAATTGTAAACTTGCTACTGATACCTGCAAACCTTTCCTCAAAGATGTGAACTTATGTTGTTGAATGTATCCCATATTTGACTTTGCAGTCACGCTTAAACAAAATCCATCTCCACAGTTTGGTAGCCTCTTGAAAGGAATGTAAACTTATATATTAGGTTCCTTGCTTTAAGTTTTCTAAATATTGTGAAATATAGTAATAGCTAATACGCATTTTGTAATATAAATCACTTTTTAATACTGATCATGAGATGCTGCAATAAATGCCATTGGAAGTACTCCTAGAATTTCCTATTTCATTATAAAAGATATAGCTCTTTTAAAATGGTTTTCACTGCCTAAATAATTGCATAGTTGTTGATTTTTATAGTCATAAAAATATGCTTCTGAAACATAACTCTCCAAAGAGGACTAATTCTGTTAGTGTACTTGTATTTTTTTTAATGCTTGCAGTATGCATCTTATGCACATCGCTTTTCATTCATGTCATTCCAAAACACACATTTTTAAAGGTTCTTTAGAAGTTTTAACATCATTCTACAATATTTGCTCTAAGAATACATCAATACCTTTAGGTCAGTATGGAATTCATACTGACGCAAGTATACACATAGTCTGTAATTTTATTGCTGAATCTAGAATATGATGTCAAATATTCAGGAAAACACCATCCTATTCAGAATCTTCCTGAAACACAAAAGTTACTTTAAACTGAATTTGGAGCCCTGTGTCCACTAAGTAACCTGCATACTCCATTGACATATACTATTTTAATTATTTTTGGAAATCAGTGGACATGGGAGAAGCAACTATTTGCTTTTATTCTCCAGTAGAATGTAAGAAAATAAAAATCACTTAAATAAGTCCTACTTTATGTAACTTCAATAAATGGAATAAATATTCCATAGCTACAGTAGTTGTACCAATAAAATGTACCTTTTTATCCTGAAAAATCAGCAAAATGAGAGTTTCCAGTTGCCACAGTAAAATCAAGATGCAGTTAGCACTGACATTAACACCACTACAGTATCCCTTCCATGGGAGCTGAAGAGACCTTGATTATTCTGTATTTTATTATTATTTTAATATCCTAATGCCTAGACATGCAAGTAGTCTAATAAATTTCAAGTCAATACTGTGTGCATGTAATGAAAGCACACGTGAGAATTAGAGCTATAATCTGTCTGACAGTCTCTTAAACCTCTTAACCTACTAAGATTAAGACTGGGTAAAAACAATCTCCTTACATATAGATAATCAGCTGACAAAGTGTGTGAACTAAAAGCCTGTGTAAGTAACTGAAATTGTGTTTTATACAAGTCACATTTTGAAGGCCAAGATCAAGGCCTGGCTCCTGATTCTTTACTATATTACTAGTAACAACACTAGAAGTAAACACAAAAATAAAAGGTTGGCCACACTGAAGGCCTTGAAAAATCAGTGAAAGCAGAATTATGTCCTATGCCCTCTCATATAAACTAATTCTATCTACACAAATTGTCTAAACCAAGAACATGTAAAAGGATAAATATGCAAGCCTATATCTGATATACATACTGGCCCCACAGGCTTTGTGCTGTCTCTCTTAATGACTCCAATGCCATCAGGGTTCAGTGAGTAAGAATGGACTAAGCCATGAAAGCCATTTGTCGATTTTAAACCTCAGAAATGACAGTGGGATCAAACTGTTCATTCCAGAGAATTCTGGCACTGCAGTATTTAGGGGGGAGATGCAGCTTTGAACAAAGACCCCAAGACACAAAACCAAACCAGAGGTTTTGTCCTTTTGAAAGCTTGTCTACATAGAAATCTCACTGGTATAATTACAATAGAAGGTTTCCTTTCTGTATGTGGCTGCATACAGGAAGTTTATTATGTAATTTATTCCATTTTTGGAAGAGAGAATAAACCTCATATAAGGCACCTCTGTAACAGTTTAAGTATATCCACTCTAAGATTTGTGCAACATATCTACATGTAGATGCAGGCCAACTAACCTTCTAATTTGCAATTACACATGTACTGAAATGCATATAGACAATGTTCTTGTGTTCTCCTGTAAGGCTAAGAAGCTTCATTTTACCACACCAATGCCAGGGAAAGAAGCTAAGAATGACACAAATCCATGCCTTTGAACCATTGAACTTTTCCTGTGTTTATAAAACAAGAATGAAACAAAGTAGTGTCTTTTCTGGTCATGAAATGTACTGAAATTCACGAAATGTCTTGTGCAATGAAATGTCTTTTGTGCAACGAAATGTACAATGAATAGAACAATGAATGAATGAAATAAGCTAAATCAACCTTCTCTTTTCGAAGCCTTTTGCCCTGCCAGCTACACTCTGCTTCCTTTGACAGGCTCACTGTTCTCTCAGAGCAGGTAGCAAGGCAAGTGTGACTGTAGCCAAAGCACTGCTGTAATCCAGATACATTTGGCTGGCAGATAGTCTAGTTTAAACAATCTCTATATTACTCTATCCCGCACTTGTACATGGTGAACCACACAATGTGACAATTAACAGCTTCCTAACAGTGCATAAGGCAACCTTCACAAAGTATTCTCTCCATTGTTTTGCCAGAAACTGAAATTCAACCCGACTAACAGACAGATTTAACTTCCAACCCTGTGGTGGTTTGACTCATGAACATAAAGGCTATGGGTTTTCCCATCAGACATGCCTGTTGGCAGCCACAGTCCAACATCTTGTACCTGGCAGTACCTGAATGGATCCATGCTGCCAAGAATTCTGTGGAGCACCCGGGTGTTGCTCTGTGAAAATACACAGCAGAGTCTTTGGCTCTTGCCCCAAATCCTTTCACTAGATGCCATAGAAAGTACATCATCTCCTGCTTTCTACTGCTCACTTCCATTTCTGCAGGCTCAGTCTCTACAATAAAGATACCCAGGATCTGGAGAGTAACAGTTGTAAAGTCTAGAGGGAAACCACAACACAGATGACTGAGGAGGAAGGGGCACAAGCATGCACAATAGGAATTCCACAATGGGAATGATTCCACTGAACAATCTCTTTCCTATTTTTTGAGCAGGAGGAAAATCATCAGCAGAGTTAATGGGTCAAAGAATACTCTTCAGTTTTGTAAAACAAGCTGTGTTCATTTTTTTGTGCAACTAGCTTCCAAGAGCTAGGAAATGAAGTGTAGTGTACTCCACCAAAAATCAAAACTAAATGTGTAGTCCAGCAAGTATCTGGGGAAGCTGTTGGCTTCAAGAGCAAATGTAGAATCTGTGTAGCAAAGCAGGTGAAGTTGGTCCGTGAATCAAAAAAGATGATGTCTCCTACAGCCCAATAAGCAAAATCAGAGCACTACATATTATTTGATTTTTTTCACACACAAATCAGTGCAGATGTGTTAGTCACATGTATGAACATAATACAAGAAGGAAGATATAAATATATTGCTCTTATTTTGTACGTGCTGATACCTTCTGAGACCAGCAGCTTTGCAGTCATGAGTGTTTTTTCCTTAAGAGGGAAACCAATGTTTGTTACTAAGGTATAGGCATTTTAAAACTTCAGAAGGTCTTACAGATAAAACTCTGCTTAAGCTTCTGAAGTTCCTTCCCCATTCTCATGTGGCTGCAGTTGTTCTCTTTCTTGTTCTTCCTGAGGTGGTCTCACACGTTTGAAAAAGCCCATCTGGGATTCAGAGAAAAAGAAAGAAATTGCATTGTGATTTTCAGAACAGACACACTTCCTCTCTCTCTTTGTCTCATTCCTTCTTGATCAGATCTTAACTGATTGGCTATTTCCCCCCCCCCCTACTCTTTTCCTTATTTTAACTTTGAAGACCAGTAGTATCAGCTGAAAAATTAAACTACGTAATTCAGCAGAGACATCCTCTTTCATTCAATTTACACTTGATAAAGCAAAAAAGTTTTTACAGTTACCCAAAAACTTAACTGATTCAGATAATTAGGTGACCAAGGTATTTCTGCAAGCTGCTGGTACAAATAAAACAATATAAAGAAACAAAACAGAGTACTTACCCTGTACATTACAAACACTAGAACAGCCAAGAGCAATAATCCTGCTAGGACAGCCAAAATTATAACCCACACTGGCACAGGCACAGGTTGTGGCTGAATGCCCCATGTAATATTTGTAGTAACCTAAAAGAAAAACACTATAAATCACACTTGGCACAGCAGTGAGACAGAGTTCACTTATGCAGTTTAAGTCTTGTATATTTTTATTCTACAGTGTTTAAAAGACTCTTAATCTATCATAAATTACCTTTTCTCTCCAATGGGAGTAGACAGCTATATAGATCAATAGTGACATAAAGGCTTCACTGACCCAAATTTAATAGGATTTTAAAATGAAATAAAATAGGGGTTTGGGGGTTTTGTTTTGGTTTGGTTGGTTGGTTTGATTTGGTGTTTTTTGCAATCAGTGATACCGTGGCAACATGTATCCCGTAATGCTTGATGATTTTCAGTTAAACTGTAGGAATCTGGAAATATTTGGGAATTAAGAGAAAAAGAATTCAGGGCTTTTCCTTTAAAAAACAGTATTCCTTGAAACAAAAAAACAAAAATCAAATCCACAAGGCATGGGAGGAAAAAAACCAACCACAAAACAAAAACCAGCTAGTAATAGGCATTAGAAAACAGCATGCAAAAATAAATCACAATCCTTTTCAGCCTCTTTAAGTTGTTAAGATTTGCTGTAGTACCCACCAAAAACTTTCTAAAGGGAAGCCCAAATAGATGACCTGTATCTTCCTTTCTGTTTGCTCCCTGTCTCTTTTCTCTTTGAAACCCTCTAGGGTACAGATGGTCTTTTTGTTCCACATTCACCTAGTACTCCATATAATATAATAAAGGTGCATTATTCAAGCTCTAAGTGCTACTATAGTAGAAGATAATTTTCAAGTAAAATATTTCTCTAACAATGACATAACAATGTCTGTTCATTGTTTTAATTTCCAGTTAAGTCTTTAAAGCTACAAATATTGTTATCTCTAGTTTAGGATGAAAATTTTTGTTTTACCCTCAATCATGATTCTTCCAAGCCACAAAAAAGCTACTCAACAATCATTAGTTCTGTATTAATTTCAAAGTTAATTCTGTCTGGTAACTGAAGCTGGATGTAAATGACTTACTACTGTTGAATTGTGGATATCTTCAAAGGAAAGATTCTTATAGGGGAACTCTATAACATTGAAAGAAGCAGATGACTTGAGAGAGTAGGAGTGATTCTGATTTTCTTTCTGTGTAAGCAAAAACAAAATTAGTATTGCATGTGGATACAAAAATCACTTTCTACGTTTCAGAAGCAAGTACAGAATATTCACAGTCACTCACATTCATGAAAGTTTGGGTCCAAAGGCGTGATTTTAAATACAGTATTGCACTCTTCCCCCTCTCCAGGTGACCAACTTGACAGACTATCTTTAAACAATCAGCAGTTCCACAACCCTGCATATAAAAAAGAGAAAGGATATTCCAAATATGAAAATATTGGAAAAGTCATTAATGGAATTGCTTTACTTCTATGCATACTTTATTGTCCTCTTTTCCTTGCAAAGCACCATAAACTATTCAATATAGTAAATAACCCCCAATACTGACTAAGTACTTACAGTGTTCCCTAAGTTTGCATTCAGCAAAATATTATGTGGGACAGTTGGATCCTAAAGGATCTGCAAGCCCAGTTATGGAGACAGTGATACAGTAATATATTTGCTTCACTTTACAGATTATTTCCAATCTTGTTTAGAAAGGACAAGTCTTTCATCTACTTTTGTTGGAAAACAAAAAAACCAAAAGAGAACAGCTCCAGAACATATGACTTATTTGTTATCCACTGAAATACAGAATACATCTCCATCTTCAAATAACTAAAACCATTAAACATACTATCAAAACTAAAAATATTCTCAACAATAATATTATCAAAGAGTATTTAAGAGCTTACCAAAGTATGCACATCTCCTTCCATGGCACTTACATCCCTTCGACTGATACGATGATCGCGATTATCTTCCCTGCTAAGTGTTTCATTCCTGTCATCATCTTTAGAAGCAGAAATCTAGGATACACCAAGGAAACCCAAATAATAAATCATTCTTCTATATAGATATTTCCAGCTTTCAAAGTTAAGGTCAAGAAAATACATAAGTGATTAAGTTTCTCTCTTTCTATCCTAGCTACTTCTTCAGAATCTGGCTTTTTTCTAGATCACTGATACAAATTTCTACTAAGAACTAACACAGAGCCTTGAGTCTCTTAATTAAACCTTTTCATGTATAGAAAAAAATTCTTACACTGCAATACAAATTTTGCAAGCTTTTTTTAAATATTTTTCCTCAGCATTTCAGTTTTTAACTCTGAATAAACAGCACTAGCATGGGACTTATTTACCACATACTACTGTATGTGTCTACACATGTCCAGACATACACAGAAGCTTTTTTAGGAGAAGCTTGACAATACAATAGATTTAGTAAATTATCCCAGTAAACCCTTACAAATTCCCAAGTTAAAACTCCAGTTTTACATATGGGACTAGACAGAGCCATGCTACTTGACCTCTACTTAGCAAACTTACCTCAGAAAACTTTCAAGAGAGTTGTAAAAATTATATTATTACAAGTGGTATTGCAAAAGCACAGCAAATACGTAGTTATATATTCATTAAAGTTGCTTTCTGATGATCAAAGATACATAAGCATTCTTTGTTGTTCTACAGACTATCTTGCTTTAGTCTTTTTCTCCATATGTTTGCTTAAATTCTTCTAGAATTACTATACTGATTTTTACTACTTGTTGTAAATTGTCTTAGAATTCAGCTCTCTACTCTCAATCAGACTTGCTGGTGTTTATCTGGTGTTTCTTTGTCTATTCTAACCTAGGAAAAAGGAGTTTCTTCTGCTCTGGCTCTGTAAACTACGTATCTTGCTGACACAGTGAGTGCATACTTCTAAGCCCCCCTAAAACACCCCTATTGACCTCTGTGGCATTTGGAAGAATGCCTAGATAAATAAGCTAGTAAAACAAAATAATAGTGCCATTTTATTCCAAGAAATAAAACCCAGAAGAAATGGTTTTGTTCATGACCACATTCAATATATATCATTCCTTTGCTTTGGACTCAGAACTCATACAGTACAGCCTTGAAGACTGAAAAAAAAAAAACAACCAAAAAGCAACAAAAAGAAACAAGACAAATTTATCTTTGGGTGAACAATCTATTGTCTACCTTTTATTTCACCTGCTATATACACTGACAAGCACTGTCAAACAGTGCAGTCTTGTTCCTGAGTAAAAGATGAAAGCATAACTTTGTTTGTTATTCCCAAGGATCTGAGTATTTTGAGTGTTTCCAAAACAAACACACACATTTCATTCTCCTCAAACAAAAGGCAAGTCTTGCTTACCTTAATTTTCAAAGGGTTGATTTCCATATCAGAAGTACAGTTCATGGGACCATCAATTTCATACTGAACAATATACAACAGGGTGTCATTTTTGTATTTGTAAGGCCACTGCAGAGTCATCATCACCTTGCTGAATGCACTTGGACCATTGTTTCTCAGCTGATTATGAAAATAGAAGTTACAGGAAAAACAAAAAACAAATCAATGCTTCCTTCTTTGTTAATGTGCATATAGTTATATATGATACTGCTGCTACTGTTACCCCCCAACCACCTACAGCTATAACATCAACTTGACCTAAAAAAAGGTAGCTAAACTTCAGTTCTTCAACAGGCAAAACTTAAAATCAGTTCTGTAATTTGATAAAAATTACTTTGAAGAAAAACTATATGGCATTAGGTTTTTTGCCTTGAAGAAATCTGTTTCTTTTTTCCCTTGAACAAATGTGTTTTTATATAGTCTACTGCATGAATCACAGCCACCATATGTGTCTCAGCCAAAGTAATATGAGCACAGATCTGTTAGATAAATGGTCTCAAGTTCTAGAACAACTCTGAACTATTCTTATTCACACAGCTCTCTCAGTCAGTTTTGTTCAATTAACAATCTAGATTAAAGCTGTGATCATTCTTTTAAGGCAATTTTAAAGCCCTGAAATTTTTCAAGGCAAAAGACTTTAACAATAATGATTCAGAAACAGCTGGAATAGAAATGAGGATACTGAGTAATTCACAGCCATGAGTCATTTTCTGAGTTCAAGTTACTTCAGATGTTTTATCTAGATTTCAAAGGGCTAGAAAATGAAATATAAGTCATGGTGTAAAAAACCAGCCTCTTCTATCTGGCCACTCCTGTTACACTAACTGCAGGCATTCCAACCTTTCTGGCAGATACCAATTACTCATGCAGCATTAACAAATAAACAAAATGAAGCAAACAAGGATCCTTTACTCCAGAGAAAATGACACTGAATGACTTCTTTTCTTGTGGCACAGAACTATGTAACTGAAATTGAGCAAGAATTGCACACCTCATAGATATGCTGAACCAGAGGCCCAATATCATCTTCTGTTTCTGGATTCTCCTTTGGCTGCCAGTTTGCAATAGGAAGGAATATGTGATCAGGAGAGGAGACACTAAACAGTGGAGCAAACAAGGTGTTATTATACAGTAGGAAATGATTCATGTAATTCTCTAGAACATCTCCAAAAAAAGCAACATGCTTAAAACACAGTTTTTCATCCTCAGTATATAAAACTAGAAAGAACAGAGGTTAAGTGGCTTGTATATTTTGTTTTCAGTGTTCTTATCTACATGAAAAGATGAACCTTGTATTTAGAAAGAGCTTTTTTCCTTGTCCTAAATCTTGGATTCATCCTACAACATCTAATAAACCATTATAAACATGTCATCCAAAAAATACCAACTGTGAAATACTTTGATACTGAAAAACATTGATGATGTAGACTTACCAGTACAGTCCTCAGAGTAACTCAGCATACACTGAAACTTGTGAAGGGAGTTGTGCCATCCCCCCACCTCTCAGCTATTAACAAATCACAATGATGAATATACTGGAAATTAATATTAATACAATGCTTAAGACTGAAGAAGGTGAGGGCATTACAAACTTGTCTTCAATATGATTTTCAGCTTTAGTTTTAGAAAAGGTTTAAGGGGTTTTCAGATGAAAACCCAGTCAATTTGTGGAGGAGGAAAGTGACCTCCAGGTACGTGTGCAACTGCAAAAATGAGGGGTGATTCTTCTTCCTTCATCTAAAAAAACCCTCTAGTAACAGAGGTGCAACATTCCTATTTGGAATCATTTTGTAATTATTTAGAACTATTTGAGATCTGAAAATCCAAAAGGTGGCTAAAGAGAACCATATTTTCTATATAATTAAAAATTCCCTAAGGCTTCCTGAAGTCTTATGCAGACCTGGAGGGAAGTTCATTGAACATAAAGAAGCAAACATGCAAAGCTCATTTGAGAAACATGTTTATTAAAACAGTATTAGTGCTTACCCCCTAATTTCAACAGCTGCTAAAATTGCAAGGTCAGCCTGATAGAATGCTACTGGACTCAGATTGTCATACAGGTTGGAACTGCAGAGGAAAGAAAAGTTCATTTCTTAAATGAAATCGACTATTAAAAAAGAAAGACACTTAAAATAATTGCTTGTAACATTATGACTCCTGTGCCATTGGAGGAAAGCACAATTACTATAGATTAAGGAGCAGATTCCATCTAGTTGTCATGTAAATGCATGCCAGTCCTATCCTCAGTGGTTTGAATGTCCCTCAGCAGGGGGACACAAAGCTAACAGCAACAGGACAAGAGGAAATGGCCTCAATTTGTGCCAGTGAAGGTGCTCAGGTTGGATATTAGGAAAAATTTCTTCCCTGAAAGAGTGGTTAGGCATTGGAACAGGCTGCCTAGGGAAGTGGTGGAGTCACCATCCCTGGAGGGGTTCCAAAAAACCTTTAGATGTGGCACTTCACAACATGGTTTAGTGGCACTGGGGTGTTGGGTCAACAGTTGGACTTGATGATCTTAGAGGTCTTTCCCAACCTAGATGATTCTGTGATTCTAATGCTGAGATGTGCTTGTTTTTGAAACACTTACAAGGCAAAGACCAGAGTGAAACTTCACATGTTATCTGCTAGGTGAGGTGCAGACTTAGAGATGTTCTTACCTTCGGATCTGCAAGTCAAACTTCACAGAGGTATCCATTTCTGACTGCTGGTGCACGCTGAAACGCAGGCCAGCTAGCAGCTTCAGAAAAAAATCACCATGGGTCAGGGGAAGCACAATGAAATACACTACAAAAACTTCTTAATACTGTCATACTACAAACAAACTTGCTTGAGGCTTGTGGTCATAAGAGAACACAGGGAGAGAACTGGCAAATAAAACCCGTCCAGCTCACGAAGATTAGTGATGAATCATGGTCACAAAGCATCAGTGCCACAAAATAGAGATGTAAGGTCTTCATCATGCTCTCCCTCCTCCCTTCAACTAGCTGTTTTTACACAGAACTGACCCTCATTGTGTGCTGTAAAAAGTACTGTGGTCTGAAGAAAAGGGTACACTTTAATGATTCCAAATTCAGTTCCCAAGATTTGTTGTAAGTCAGTGCATGATAGCTGTTTCAACATCTGCTTGATATATTTTGAAAGACTCTGGAAATAGCATTTATTCATCTGTACAAAATATCCCTTGGAAGAAAAGCACCATCAAAGGGTTTATAATTGTGACTGGTTTTCATTTTATTTCCTCAGAAAATTACTAATTATGTTATATCACCTTAGTATCTGCCAGGTCCCACTAATAGTTTTTTAATTGTTCCAATTTTATCTACATTGAGTGGAAGAGCAGAGGTCTCAGCTAGACAAAACTCTGACACTTCACAAAACCAAACAGATTAGAGAAGCACTAATAGGTTTCCACTAAGAGAAACCTGTGCTATGAGCTAGCTCTTTTATTATGTACTAAGAAATGTGACAGATAAATATAAACACAAACTCCTGAGGGACTAGAGTTCATTAATCCCACTGTTTAATGAATTAATGAGTTGCATTGTAAAACTGCTGAACACAGAGTTCAGCCTTTCATTTAACTGAAAAATTGAAACCAATTAACCACTGAACTAACCAAACATGGGCAGCTAAATGTCCCCTAGCTCTAATCTTCAATTCCTGGGAGTAAGCATCCTGCCCAAACACTATTGTGATGAAAAACAATAAATGCCAACTGCATTTGTTTGAGCAACCAGACACTCACTGAAGCAAAGCTTACCTTAGTTCCTGCTTTCATGGGATTTCCCAGGTCACAGACTACCATACGAGTTTGATTCTCTGTTTTAAATGCACAAGACAGTCTTGCTAAAGCCTGCAATAAACCAGAAAGAAATATTAAGGAATGGCATTCTTTATATCTGGACACCTGGGTGAAAGTCTGGAGAAAAGTTCTAGACATGCTACATTCACTTTAATATAATTTCTCAGTCCTAACACAGTCAAGCACTAAAATGAAATAAAATCTGAGTACTAAAGTCTCCGTGGAGACAATATTTTTGATACAAGATAGGTGCTCTTTTCAAGGTTATACATTCAATACTTTTCTGTTGGGTAGATAAAACAAAATTTGTACTATACCTACATGTCTTCAAGAAAAAGAAAGTTATATAGACTTTTTAAAATACAAGGGAAAAATCAGGAAATAAGTGTTAATATTCTGTGTAGTCAGGATAACTGACACCTAATAATCTCTACATACTTAGATGGAGATGATACACCACATCACTTTCTGCCTCACAGTGCCCAGTTCCTTACCTAACACACTACCTGCTAAGTCTACATTTAAATAAACAAACAAGGGCACTGTTCAGATAAAGGCTTCTGGCAGATAAACTTTTGTGTGTCAAGCTCCATCACACAGATGATTCTCCTTGGTTGCTAGCAGTAGGCTCTTCAACTGGAACCAACCCACCAAGTGTTACATTGACTTGAGGCTTAAGAATCTTACCATTCCTTTGGTGTCTTCCTTTAAGATTGAAGCATAAAACCCACCACTGACAGACCCTCCCCTCCCACAGAGCTCCACAGGAGCACCTGAAACAGGATTCCTCAAAAAAGAAGATGGTTGGAATTTTACCTCATTGTTACGAACAACACCAATGAAATCTGCTTGGGGCGGAACGACAACAAAGAGTTCTGCTTCATAGGCTCCTTCCCCTTGATTCTGAGCACTGACAATTAGTGTCAAGGGATTGTCATCACCAATATAGATCTGCTTCTGATCACTATAAAAAGCCAAGTATATAAATGAGCTCTACATTCCATTTTTGAAGCATTTTGAACTAGTGGAACTTCTAGACATGAGATGTTCTGGAAAAGCAGATCTACAAGCATACATATGGTTGGACTTTATAATGTTAGAGGTCTCTTCCAACCTTAATGATTCTGTGATTTACAACAGAACTTGATGGAAAGCTCAGCTAGAGAATGCAGCCAAGACCTCTCCAATATTTTTTCCAGACACAAAATATCTTTCCAAACAGTGCATTTTCATTTCACCAACTCCAAGGAAACCAAACTGTCCCTGCACCAATGTAAAATATTTCTGAAGTATTTACATGAATTAGTACATGTGTGAACTGTACTATCTACATCCATGTGCATATCCTATAGCTCTGCACTAAGGGCATGAAAACACCCAGATGACGTTGATGAGTAGAGATTATACACTAAGAATGGCTTTTGGGCACACAAAGCACAAAAACCTCAGACTCATGAAAGAATTATGAGTTAAAACTTGTTTCTTTTTTCCAGGTTTAATAAAAGGTATTACCAACATTTTTTTTTCATATATGTGACAAAAGATCCCTACTCCATCTCTTGCTGGATAAAATCATGCCCAATCACAGCTTTATGTGTGTGTCTAGTATCAAAGAACAGAAGAGTGGCAGAAGGGCAGCTAACACTGGTTTATGCTTGTTATGCATGTCCAGCTTAGCAAATACACAAATAACTACTGTGTGCTTATAGTGAGGGCAAGGTGGGGCTGGTGGTGTGCCCTCTGTCTGTATTCATTGCTAAAGACATTACATTAAAAAACAGAAATTGCTTTTCCTTAAAAGAAGCATGAGTTTAGATTGTATATATTGAGGAGTCCTACTTAGTTCAATACATCCTTTTAACACAAGTCTGAGAAGGTCTTGAAGTTTAGAATTCAAGTAGGGAAGTTACTTTTCCCTGAATTATTTTTCTCATATATTTACCTTTCTACTGATACCTCCAGCTTTGGTTTGCAGATATTATCCTCACCACAATCCAGCAGAATATGTGCCTAAGCAAAAACCAAATGCATATTGTTGTAATTCCTGCATCTGTTCTAACATACATTTCCAATAACACTGTTTCACCATGAAATACAACATTTTGTAAATAGCTAGTTATGTGTTATCTTCATCTCATTAGTTTCAGAGAGGAAAATATAAGGTTTTATATATGTGAGGCACTGTGCCTCACCCAACCACACTGCAATTCTGGGACTGATGTCTATGTATCTTAATCCTCTTTCCATACTAAACTGTTCATCTTGAGTTGTATCTCCACTGTCCTCTTTGCAAACAAGAGGAAAAATGTGTATAGAGGGCAGACGTTGAAAAACTATGTTTGTTACCTTAAGACTACTATAGGGATAAACATCATAGGGCCATGAGGATGAGCAGAGGCTGGAGCACCTCTCCTATGAAGACAGGCTGAGAGAATTGGGATTAGTCAGTCAGGAGAAGAGAAGGCTCTGAAGAGACCTTCTTGTGGCCTTCCAGGATCTGCAGGGGCTACAAGAGAGCTGGGGAAGGACTTTTTAGGCTGTCAGGCAGTGCTAGGACTAGGGAAATGGACACAAGCTTGAGGGGGGGAGATTTGGATTGGATGTTAGGAAGAAGTTGTTGCCCAGGAGGGTGCTGAGCCACTGTGCCAGGTTGCCCAGAGAGGTGGTGGCAGCCCCAGCCCTGGCAGTGTTGCAGGCCAGGCTGCCTGGGGCTGGGAGCAAGCTGCTCTAGTGGAGAAGTATCTCTGCCCATGGCAGGAGGTTGGCACTAGATGAGCTTGAAGGTCCCTTCCAACCCTGACATTCTGTCATTCTATATACATAGAGCATAGAATGAGCACTGGATGAAACACTCCAATCCTTCAGGAGTAACACCTGCAATACTACTGCTTTTCTCCAGAAAACTGTTAATTAATATGCCTGAAAAGAAACTCCTGTGCTAAGAACAATGTATCAAACCAAAAATTTGACACAGAGAGAAGGAAAAAAAGAGAAGACAAAGACACACTAACCATTAATATTTCCACAGTTCAAAGACTAAAGCCTAGATGAATATTTTGGTATCTTAATTCTTCAGAAGTCCTAAGATGAACTTAAGTATTGAAAGCTGAAAACATGTTCCAAGTTCTCTCATCACAGATTGGGTAAGAATTATACCTGTCTGCTCATATTAGCAGGAGTGAACTGGTTGAGGATAGGGTGCAACCCTGTTGCATCTGCAGCTGTTCTATAATCCAGACGATATTCCATGAAAATGGTAATGGGAGTTAGTTTGTCCCTAAATTCAGATTCATCCTGAGGAAACCAAAGAGATTAATTTACAACTAAAGAAAACAACAAAAATATCCTTCAAAACTCTATCATCCCAACAGCAATTCTGAGCAGTATTTTTATTTATTGTTCATGTTGTAGTAGGAATGAGGAAGCCAAAACAACATTAAAACTTCTGAGCTCGTTTCAAACTAGGAAATCTCTTGCTGGAAAACCTGCAACGCAAACTTTGAAGCTGGACAATTTTAGCAGTAATATGCCTGTTTTACAAATGGAAAACTGGAGCATACAGAAGGACTCACATCATAGAATTATAAAAGCAAAGTGCCTAGAGACCTATACTCTTTCCTGCCAGAGAAAGTTCAGTATGCTTCAAAAGATCCCTTGTAGACATTCATCTTTAGACTTGTAATTTTTCCTTCCTAAAATTATTAGTTTGGAATTGCTGACTTTCACATAGATCATTTCAAATCATTCTGCTTCATTCTGTCTGGCAGAGTATTTACAAACTGTCTCTTAGCTTTATGTCAGCCACAGATTGTATCAGTGTAAAATAAAATGAAACGAAAATTACTGACTCTAGAACAGCTCATGGCAGGATCTTACTTTAGAAGCTATCTTCTAAGGGCAGCAACCTATTGACAACAGAGTTTTCAACTGTTTTTGTATTCAATTTAAGGTAATTTCATATAGGTAATGTGTCATTATTTCTTTGAGAATGTCAGGTTGGAAAGTGTTAAAGCATTACTAACACTGAGAACTGAAATGCCTATTTCCATATATATCCTACTCACAAGGCCAGTCAGAGAAAGGTATTACCCTCTAGGTAACCTTAATTACTAGGTGTTTTTTTTATTGGGGTTTGTTTTTTTAAGAGGGGAGTAAGTATTGTTCATTTGATTTAAAAGTACTCCGAGATAAAACTAAGCTGTCTCTATCTTACATAGCTACACTTTCATATGTCTCCTTATTTCAGCCAATGTTTCCTCGCCTGGGTTACACTTGTAAATTGTGTTAGCATCTGTCCACATTTGTGGAAACTAGAACAAAAAGGGTGAGAAAAAACAAACTTAGTATTTCAACCTTCTCTCTCTCCTCTGTTAATTGTTCATCTTTGCTTTTTAGTTGCAGACCTGTATTTTTCTTTATTCTTTCACCTCCAAAGAAGCACAACCTCTGCTAAGTGACTTTCATATTCCTTGGAAATTATAACTGATTTTGTGCCTAGATGACTTGTCCTAAAAGTCCATAACAAAGCTCAGAAGTGAATTTCTAATCCATTTAGTCACAGTAACATCTATAGTTGATCCTCTGACAGCACTGAAAATCCAGGACAGAGATGGGTTTAGTGATTTTAGGTCTACCCATTGGGCATGAAGTTTCTCTAGCATTTCTTTTTTCAGTATTTTATTTTAAACAGCTAGCACAAGGAACTTGTAGACAATGCAGGAAAAATTATTTGCCTAAAACATAAATGGCTACTTACCCTCAAAAAGGCATCAAGCTCTTCACAATTCATTTTGCCTCCCTTTGTGATTGTCATGTTCTTGGAGTGGCTAGGCTGTTTGCTGTGAAGAAAGAGAGCTCTCCTTATAGCTCCTTTCTGCTTCAGTTTATCCAACAGCAGCTCCACTTGGAAATCTGTCCAATCCAAAGCATTTAGGTTAGGGATATTTCACTCAATAAAACACAGTGCAAATTCCCATCAGAAACAGAGCTAAATGTTGAGTTCAGCTACAATGAAAACCTAGTACTTGGACTTTTAAAACTGTCAGTTCATTCACTATAAAATCTGTTACTCCATTAGTTCTCAAAATAGTAACTTACAAGTAGTGCTGTTGCCCTAGATTGAACTCTGCTTTTGCCTTAAAAACTGGTTACATAAGAGCACTGATATATTTATAATTGCTAAAGAACTGCAAGAACAAATGTTCAATTTTAAAGCCATTTTGCTTATAACACATACTAAACTATACTGCTAATCCATTTACTTCAAACAGTTGATAAATATAATGAAATTTAAAATATGCCACAGTTATTTATATGAATCTCCTGAGCTCACACCACCTCTACATATGCCACACAGAAAATAAGTAAAGGCTTTTATAATCAGTACACAAAACCAGATTTGTAGCAGGCTGGCTGCCACACTACAAAATCTCTTACAGACAACTTAAAAACCTGTTTGAAACAATTTATTCCGGATTCTGATCCAGGAAATCTGATGAAAACGATATCAAATCAGAAGGCCATGATTTCAACAAAAATGTGAGTCTTTTCTGGCTTGTCTATATTTTTCAGGCTTAATGCATATATTTGGATATTCTTGTCTAAAACTCCCTTCAGTGAGATCTGATCTCAATTCTGTAAGACACAAAGGACTTGCCAACACTAGTTCCACCAAGTGGTTAAACGTATGTTTAAAGTCTCAAGTATGCCCAAATCTCACTGACTTCAACACAACTTCAGCAAAAAAAAAGCTGAAGACAGTCATACAGATCTATGTGGTCACTGAACTGGTAGAATCAGCTGTAAAAGGTAGCTGAGGACCTTGTAAAAAGTACTTTAAAGTGTTTAAACTAGCAGAACTTACTGAGTGTATTAGGGAGCTTTCCTTTGCCATCCGCTTTTAAGCAGAATTTGACTTTGAAGCTGTTTGGGAAGAAAAGGAAGTATTAATTTCATTCACTTATTTCTCATTTTCTTCTCAAATTCTTCACTGTTTTCCTCAGTCCAGAGGTATTCTCTTTTGAGACTCTAGCTCACTCCCCAAAGCTTTTTTTTCTACTGGTGAGGGAAAAACTATAACCTCTTAATATGTAGACAGCATTCCAAGCAATGCAAAGTCTTGGAGTCTTGACTCATGTAGAAATAGTCACCTATGAAGCAGAGTTTTTAGTCCTAAAATCAAATGTGGCTCATTTATTTTTAAAGCTAGAAGGAACTGGCATACTGAGCTGAAAAGGAAGTAAACACTAGAAAAGGAAATCCAAGTTTGGATAATAGTCCAGGAACAAGAATCAAAACAAGCTGGTAGAGCTGAGCATTTCCCCAAGTGTTTTCTCTAACAAGCCCACCTAAAAAGTAAGTTAATGAGGAAAAACCCTGCAAAAGCTGTGTGATTCATTACCATCTTGGGAAGATCTCACTCTACCCAAAATAGACAATTGGAAATCTCTGCAGATAGAATGGGACTTCAGAGGCAGTCTAGTATCTGTTGAGGACAACATTGGTCCTCCCACTGTTAGCACAGACTTCTTATTTTCCATTGTCTCTTCTTTCAGAAAAAACCCTGTGTTTGATTGCCTTATTTTAATTAGCTGACCAAACTTCCTGAATCCTTTCAAAAGTGAAAGCTTATGAAAATAAAACAAAACCATCCCTCCCCTCAAAGGAAAACAAAGGTACCCTCCTTACCAAGAAACTTTTACATCTGCCAGTGAACAGGCTTTGTTTTCTGGGTTTAGAATAGTTGGATTAACTTCCAGGGCAGCAGTTACTCGAATAACTGGTCTGGCCCTGCAAAGAAAACATCTTGAACAGGATTCAACACCAATACCCTCCCCATCAAACTGTGAAGTGTACACATACACACTTAGACTTAGTGAAACTTCAAGAATAGTGAATAATCATTGAGCAAATCAGGGAAAAGTAGGACTCTTTACTGTGCCTTTTCATGACCATTAGAGTCAGAACGTGGACGACTGTGTTAAGAGGAAGTTCTGTCCATTTTTTGCACAGAGAAGTAAGGTACTTCAAATTGCATCATGGGAGGCTCAAGTTGCACCAGGGGAGGTTTAGATTGGATATAAGGAGAAATTTCTTCACTGAAAGGGTTGTTAAGTCTTGGAAAAGGCTGCCCAGGGAGGTGGTGGAGTCATCATTCCCAGAGGGGGTTAAGAAATGTACAGATGTTCTATTTAGGGACATGGTTTAGTGATATGGTACTGATAGGTATGGTTGGACTTCATGAGCTTACAAGTCTTTTCCAACCTCAATGATTCTGTAATTCTGTTTTCCCAAAAGAAGCAAATTTGGATGAGAATATTGGGATTTATTGGGATTACAGTGTAACAGCTAGCAGCATTCTCTGTGTGTTAGAATCTAGAAAACTGTCACTCAGAAAGCCTTGAAGACAGATTATTTATATTTTCTCTTAACTAGATTATTAAGAAACATAAATAAGAGATAGCACACTGTTTCACTCAGGACATCTAGCAGTTTCTAAGGCAGAGTGGGAGAATTTCAGACTTCCCTGGTCCTGCTTTCTTTTGTAGCTCAACAATTCCACTGAGCATTTGTTCTGCTTGCACTTACTGCAAAGCACAGGACACTTACCTGTACAAAACAGCTGTGTCAACACCAAAGGCTCCAACAATCAAGTCTAGAAAGAAAGGAAAAATACTACACATGACAATTTATTTCTTTCAAAAGATGCTGTTAGTGAGAGGTGGGGCTACTATTAAGTTATTCTAAAGCGATATTTAGAGCAGAGGACCTGGATATCCATTCCTGTCCACATCTGTGGCTCCTTTCAGTGAGTAGCCAAAACTGGGTGGCATAGTGCGAGCAGCCCACTGCCCTTCAAGGATCTGAGATGGGACTGCATTCAAACCACTTGCTCTTCCATTGTAGATATAGACAAGTCCTCTCTTGTCCTCTCCACCGTATGGTGCAGCAATTGCAATATCTGTAAAGCAGAACAATTGTCAACATCTCCAGACACAGACCAGGAGAACCTCTTTGTGCTTACATCAATCCATCATTTCTGATATTACAGTTTCAGTGTGTGGCAGCAGGGAGGAAATGCACCCAGCCTTTAAAATGCTCTGGAACATCCCTTTTTTTCAATTGGATGCTGTTTTTTCTAGGAAGTATAACTGTTTAACAAGAACATTTATCATCACTTGTATGGAAGTGGGAGGAGGCAAAGGAATAGTTCTGCAAACACTTCAGTAACTGATTTATAGCTAAACATATGGACTTGGGGTGCTTTTAAGAGAATATTAAACATCCAAAATTAGTCACTGTTGGCACCAAATCACAAAACTAAGTGGGGCTATCTGCCCATTCCATTAACACACTCCTGTTCCTCCAAAGGGTGGGACATTTTAATAACTCTGGAAAACTTAGATCAGCATAAAACAATGGTAAATATCAAGTTCCAGTCTATCCTGATCATGGCTTGGCAATGTGTTTTATGAAGAATTTTGATGCAATTATGCTACCTCTTAAAGCTTAATAAATTTGAGAGTACTCACTATCAATGACTAATAAACACTAATAAATAAAAAACCTAATTGGATTATCTGTAAGGACAGCTTTAGAAGTGTATGTATGATCTGAATTCAATTGAAAGATGAAACACGAAACACTATGCATTACATTATTCCCTCCTCTTCCCACAAATTTGAGAAAGCTTAATGAGAAGAACAGGGACTCAGAAGTTGACCATTTTGTATTTTGGACTCATCTTTACAAACTTTATGTAAACAGGAGAAATTCCAATCTTACACCATACTGTCATGGAAAGCATTTTCATGAACACTCCAAAAATGAAACAGAGCAGGAACAAACAAAAAAGGCAAGGTCATTCCAAAGAGGCAGCTTTTGCTAGGATTTTCTCACCTACAGCGTATTTTAGATTGAAATATGTTGGAATCAAAACATTCTGACCAGATTCTGGGCTATCAGCTGTAACTTTTCTAAATGTCTTCTCTAAATAGTTGCAGTGATACTGCATCTTCACACTAATTCTGTGTATTATTAAGAACTCAAAAGGTCCTTTCCTTTTGAGATGAAGATGCCCTAACAAGACACAGTAGAGAGTCAGATACTTCATCCAAGTTTCTACTGTACTTATCACTTAAAAAGCAATGGACTGATGAGTTTAAGAGCTAAACCAATCCATGCTGTAGTTCAAATGGTTTTGTCTCTGCTCGATGCATACGTGTAACTCCTGTTAGCATTCTTGGGAGTAGCATACAAGCATCAAAAGGAGTCTAGACCTTGGTGTCCAACATTCAGGCATGGTTACAATGCCTCATGTTTGGGTGCAGAATCCACATGCAGTGTGCTGCCTAGATTTCATCTACAAACAGAAAACACTGACCAATAAATGATGTCCTACCATTGAAGCCATCCTGATCTAGATCTCCCAGAGGTGCAATAGAACTGCTGAATCTTGCAAAGATCTCAAAACCATTCAGCTTTGTGATCTGGAAGCTTCCAGAGGCTCGCTGAAGGCAAATGGAAACTTGGCCAACTTCTTGAAGTTTCCCATCAGAACCTCGATCCATAAAAAGAGGGGCTCCAATAAACAAATCTGTGTAACTGGACCAAAGAAGGAAAAGGTTCTTCAGTAACAGCATGAAAATGAAGGTTCATTCTCTTCAGCATCCATTAGTAAGACTAACTCAGCACTGAAGTCAACATAAAGATGGAAGTTAGCTATATTTAAATAGCAACTGAAGGAAAGTATTCATTGACAAAGCAAGCACAAGTATACAAGTATAGCATTCAAAGCATGTGAACACACACACACACACACACACGTGTATTTATGTCAATGAATACAAAACCAAATCTACAACTGTTAAAATCAACATTGAATACTAGGAAGAAAGTGTGTGCCACATACACATGTTAACCCAGTAATGAGGACAGAAATCTGTATTGTAGGAAAGACTAGTTAATAAAAGCTTTTTTTCTTCCCAGAAACAAGTTGGGTGGCAGTGGGGAGAAGAGAGCACTTACTTGTCCCCATTGATATCTGTGGCAGCCACCGAATAGCCAAAATAGGCAGCCATCTGGAAAACAAAATTCAAACCAAACTTGTGAGTCCTAGTGACATCAATACACAAACAAGTTTGTAAAAAGCTGTATAGAGAAGATGTTAGGGAGATGGTAATATATAACACATTTTTTGTATGTTTCCTTTCTCCTTCTCTTTTCCTTTCTCCTCCTTACTCTGTTAGAAAGTAATCAGTTACCTTCCCCATTCCCCCTTCAGGATCCAGTTCTCCTAACAGGAAGCACTTCCTTCATTTAACCAAAAGTGTTTTTTTAAGTAGTACTACAAAACAGGAACTCACAGAACATGTATTTTTAGGAATGCTACAGACTTTATAAATTTGTTCTTTGGCACAGAAGATAACACACAGAATACTTTATCTTCTAGTACCCTAATCACTGTCTCAGTGTGTCATATGTCTTATAGGAACAGCCTCCTGGTCACCCACCACACCAAATAAAGCTACCTACCTGCTCTCCAGTGAAGTTGTGCATGGAAGACATGTTTTTCCCATTGTAAATTGACACCTGCACATGAAGAAACACACATTACAGCATCCCAACAATATTCATCTGTTTCATTCACTGTAAAGTTTAATGTTTCAAATTTCCTACCATGCCCAGAGTTCTTGCTGCTCTTGGGACTCCTGATACAAAGTCTGGAATACAAAGCAAAGACACACAGATAACATTCAGGTCCCAAGGCACAATGACTTGGCTTGAACACAGTAGCTCATTCCTAGTGCTTTATGCTATTCCTTCACTGAAAGAGTAGTTAGGCATTGCCCAGGGAAGTGGTGGAGTCACCATCCCTGGAGGGGTTCAAAAAACAGATGTGGCACTTGGTGACATGGTTTAGTGGCATGAGAGTGTTGAGTTGATGGTTGGACTTGATGATCTTAGAGGTCTTTTCCAACCTTAATGATTCTATAATTTGTTCTGTACCATTTATTTGAAAGAGCTGCCCAGCCTGTTAACATGATTTTTTTACTGAAGTAATGGTCTTACCTTCTATACCATCACCATTGAAGTCTCCAACAGCCACTGAATAACCTGATCAACAGACAGAATTAGTCAATCACTTGAAAAAAACTTACTGAACTTTTCATCTCTCTTGCTACTCTTCCTAGACCTCTAAGCACAGTCCTCTCACTTCATCTTATAATACAGTGGAATAAATATTGCCTTGAAGTAGCTCAGACTATGAAGAGCTACACGGGTAGACTGAAATTCATCAGCATCCATGAACTTGAATTCAGAAGATGGACACTTTCAAATTATCCTCCTGGGAACTGTCTTGGTCTATCCTTGTTTTTTTCTGAACTCAGTCAGACAAATATGAAACTAAATGATGATGTCTCACTCCTCTGAGGGGACCCTCTTAATTATTTTCTTCTCAAACATCATTCTTTCACATGTTTCTTTTGTTTTGGTAGCCTACTTAGAAACAACTGCTTTTCTAAAAGAACAGGTATGTTACTAACTTGTCACATACAAATCATACCTTGGCCTGAATCAAAGTACAAAAATTCATGGAAATATTTCCATTTATTCATTTAGTCATCAGGTGCTATTTCAATCAAGCCTACAGCAAGATAACTATTCTTCTACCACACAAATTACTGCATTTTCAGGCATGCAGCTCTTTAGTTATCTGTCAAATGTAGAAATAATAGTGAAGTGATTTAGAATTCAATATGGAGGTTTTCAGGTACAGTTAGGTTCTCTCCCTTTTCAAGCTACTCACCCAAATAGCTGTCATCAAAAGCAGCACTGGCAGGTCTGGTTGCTAACTGGTCATCATACTTTGTACTGTAGACTTTGGAGTCATATTTAGCCACAATCTCTGTCACTCGATCAGAAATAAGTTGGCCTAAAGAAAAAAAAAAGGCAAAAAGCTTAAAGCCACAGCTAAGATCTATGTACACTCACTTACAGAGTGCTTGCTTCTAAAGCAACAACTCTTCCACAATACCAACCAGAAAATGGCCAACAGCAGCAGCACTAGAAAGGCTAGAAATGAAAACGTGGATCCTACTTCAGCAAAGATTTATCCTCATATGTAATCAAAAGCACACAAAGAGTTCTCACTGAAAACAAGCTGCTCCTACATATAAGGCAGGACTTCAGTGGGACTGCTCACAGTATCCCAGTATGTCAGAGGCTGGAAGGGCCCTAGAAAGATCATCTAGTGCAACCCCCCTGCCAGAGCAGGATCACCTAGACCAGCTCACACAGCAATGTGTCCAGGCAGCTCTGCAATGGCTCCAGACAAGGAGACTCCACAGCCTCCTGGGCAGCCTGGGCCAGTGCTCTGGCACCCTCACTGCAAACAAGTTCCTCTTCGTGTTAATACTAAACCTCCTGTGGTCCAGCTTGCTCGCATTCCCTCTTGTCCTACCATTGGATGCCATTGAGCAGAGCCTGGCTCTCTCCTCCTGACACTCACCCTTAACATATTTCTAACCATTCCTGAGGTCTCCTCTCAGTCTCCTCTTGTCCAGGCTGAAGAGACCCAGCTCTCTCAGCCTGTCCTCCTAGGGCACATGCTCCACTCCTTTCAGGATCTTGGTGGCCCTGGGCTGGACTCTCTCCAGCAGCTCCCTATCCTTCTGGAGCTGGGGGGCCCAGAATTGCTCAGTTAGGGAGCAGGAAGCATATGCTTATGGTATTGCAGAACAAAGTCACTGCTCCTTGTCTGAATACCTGAACAGGAGAGCTTAATACGGCAGCCAAAAAGCTACTAACATGAGCCTGGTGTATTCCCACCTTCTCTGTCTTCCCTTCCCTAGCCACTAGGTGATGACTTCATTACATTCTTTCAGTTTAAATCCCATCTGGAATCACACAACATTTTTTTCCACAAGAGAACTTAACTTCACATACATATTTATACTTGTGTGAAGTACAGGCAAAACCACTCCTCCAGTATCTCAGCATGTGGAATTAAGATTTGGGGTAAAAAAAAAAAAAAAATATCTACTTTTTAGAAGTATATTATTGTCTTCTGTTCAGAGCTGAGATTTTCTTGTTGGTAGTAGAAGAGGACAAAGTTTGTTTTGGCAAACAAACTGTCACTTTTGCCAAAAGAAAAAAATAAATGGCTAAGCTTATAAAGAGAAAAATCAAAGAGGTCAACCTCTCTGTGACTTAAATGATATAGCTCACCTTGCCAGTAAAAACTTCCAGGTCCTCCAAGTAGCACTCTGTCTCCCTTGGAGAGAAAAATAAGAAACACATTAGACATATCTAAAGACAAGATAATACGTCCTATGTCCTATGTTTGTAGGAAGTAATCCCATGCATGTATGTCACTGTAGCTTCACTGACACTTAGACATTTGATTTTTTTGAAGGAAAGATTAATTAAAATTCAACTTGTCAAATGCTAAGATAACACAATATGCCTTCAGGGACTTGCTTTTCTGATTCACCCATTTCAAATTCTAGACAGAATTCTGGTTTTATTGTAACAGACCATTCAACCCACAAAAGATCTAATACAACAGAAATACAATTAGGAGAAAACTTTAAGACTGCTACAAAGCAACCATAACATGCTTTTTGGTCAGTACAGAACGCTAGTTTCATCTTCTGTCTCTGTCATTTTCTGTAGCTTATCTTTAGAATAATACAGAAAAACTAGGATGAAATTCCTCTATTCCATTCTCCTTGGTACAACTACAATCCACAAACCATTTTATAAAATTTTAACCACATTGGCTATCCCAGGGCTGGGAATTTGCTCCCTAAGTAATGAATTGGGCCACAGGCTTTCCTGCATAGTTAAGCCACTTATTCAGGTTTTAATCTTAAAAAGCCTCATATTCACCACTCAGAAAAATCTAGGTCAGAGATCTGGAAATAATTTATACCCAGGCTTGGCCTCTCAGCTAGGGTTTGGGAGCCCAAGGATGGTATTAAATGGGGCTAGAGTCTGCACAGTAAGGCTGAAGGGTACACACAAAGTAACTCAAACACTTACAGTCCTACCCCTCTAAAGGAAAACCAAAAATGTCCTCAAGCAAAGAGTGAAGGGATATAACCTCATCATAAGATGTGAAAACCCCCCAAAATTGCCACATCATAAATAGGACTTGCGTGGTCTTAACTTGTCACAGAATCACAAAGGTTGGAAGAGACCGCTAAGCTCATCAAGTCCAACCATACCTATCACTACCATACCACTAAACCATGGCCCTAAAGACAGCATCTAAATGTTTCTTAAACACCCAGACTATGTTAAACAATTTAACTGTGCAGTAGAAAAAAGCATAGTCAGTTCTCAGCTTCGTGCAGCTTTATTGCTCTTGAATTTAAGTAATTGTGAATTTAAAAAGAACAGAACTGTAAAAGGCAAGGAGAACACAGAAGTAGAAGAAACATAAGATAGATGGCAAAAAAGAAAAAGCCTGCTTCTGCTAGCTGACAAGAAAAAACTCACAAGAACCCTGTTCACCAGTTCCCTTTAGCAGTAAGTTATTCTTCCTCAAGAAGTCCCACTAGCTGTGCACCTATCCCTTCAAAATACACAGCTCCAAAAACCTGACTACTCCAGTTTATTCCACTTGCAGACTAGCTGCAGCAGAGGCTGGAAAAACAGATGATTTGTTC